>JAZGLO010005542.1:0-27500 GCA_036873155.1 Biomphalaria sudanica | reverse complement strand
TCCGCTGATAAAATAGTTCCAATAGCTTCTAGTGTGTTATTATTCGCATCCTATTGGAGTCCTTATAAGCTAAGACAATCCACGTACGCTCCAGTTCTGTAAGTGAATATTTGAGTGACCTACAAGTAAAGATGTGTTAATAAAACTCGTGACGTGACAAGTTACATCTAGCAGACGATTGCGCCAGTGTTTGTTTTTAGAGCTGTTTTACTGTGTTTATAATGGATTATATTAAACGCACGCTAACTTGACAATAGAATGGACTAATCAGTGAAATAAAAATACTGATAACTAATAGTACAGTGAAGTCCTTCATTCTTAAGTCCCATTGGCTCTAAGCTCACGGGCTAAAACGCTATTATGACTTCTTGGGCAGATGTGTTTCAAACTTATAAACAAGGGGACTTAACTGTGACAGGTAAATCGTTACATTATTTTATCATTATTATTATACTATATATATATATATATATATATATATATATATATATATATATATATATATATATATATATATATATATATGTATATATATATATATATATATAACATTCATGACACAAATTCCATATTATTTATTTATTCCCTAAATTTTTCGCTATTCAAACTGACATTGGGCCAGTCATCCGTAGAGCCTAACACTGTTAACTACCGGAGCTTTGACCCTTCAGTCAACAACCAGACGACAATCTCCTGGTTTAAATGCACAAACTAAATAAATGTGATAGATGAACAGTATTTGTAATGAAGTTTTTACGTATATTTTGAATTGACTAAAACAAACAAGCAATATATAACATTTATACTTTAAAAACAAACAAAGCTTATATAAGGAAAAGAACCGCCCAATTACTGCCATATCGACCAACACTGCGAGATGTATCTAAATTTTTCTATATAAACCAATATTAATTCTACCACTGATTCATCAACTTTTTTTTTTTTTTTAATTGATTCATGTGTTGTCATCGATAACGAACTATTGTACAAAGTTTCAACTCGACACGTGAATAGTAAGTGTGTGTGGGGGGGGGGGGGATAACGGGTACAAGATTTGTGCCAGACATGCTGAAAGAGGGATTTGGTAAAAAGCTTTGTAACAAACGAAATGTAAAAATACTTTTTTAAAAAATCTAATCTCATCAGAGGAGAAGAACACCACATTTACAACTATATCTCTCAATAATGTAGAATTTATTTCTCTTTTTTTAAAATTCTCTTTGTAATGCTAGTTTGAAATGTTACTTTGTCCTTTGTTTAAAATTATACTCCTTTCATTAGGGTTTGCCCTCCTCTTTTGTCTTAACTGGGTGCGCAGGTCTCCATGTGGCTCTTAGATTTTTAAGGCAGTTAGTAATATGTGTAATTAATACAAGCAAACTAGTTTTAAAACAAGTTTTAAAAAAAAAAGGCAAAGAACATTTCGATTGCTGCCATTGTGCTTCAAAATGCACGATTTATTTCCCGTTTTTCCTTTGAAAAAAAAAACAACTAAATTAATTAATTATCATTCATTAATTAACTGATTGGTTGGTTTATTCTTTCTTGACTCATGCGTTGTCATAGACAGTCAATATATGTGCAAAGATTCAATTTGATCCGTGAATGGAGAGTAGGGGGGGAAATAAAACGTGTAGAAGATTCCTGCCAGACGGAGTGAGTTAATTAACATAATTAACATAAGCCTTTTTTTTAGAAAAAAAAGAATTACCACATAGAGAGAGTTGCGTAAATGTTGCTCTTTATGTATGATATACACACGAGCCGACCCGCGGCGTAGCATACGCCCCACTCTCTTTTTTTTTCTGAGCCTCGCTCTCTGTCACTGCGAAAGTTAACTTGGGGTAACTCTAATCTGACTTGCAGAAAGAAAAGAGTGATCTTTCTATGACTTTTTACCGTAGTGTCCCGCATGGTTAAGCCGCGAAGAGAGTTATATATAGAATTTTATCACGATCTCACTTTCTAGAACAAGTGTGTTGGTAAGATGATACTTGCAAAATTTTAGACTTACTTATACTTAGATCCTCCACGGCATTCGGCGCATTGGGCGGCAAGCTTTTTCTACAAAGATCTGTCACTGGCAATGTCTGAAGCCTCTTCTTACCCGGTGTTTACTACTCTGAGGTCCTTCATGAAAGTGTGGCGCCAGGTTTTGCTAGGACGCCCCAGTTTGCGCTTTCATCGTATTGGCCTTCATGTCATCGCAAATCTTGATACGCGAACATACGAAAGAATTTTAATCTGACATCTCATTGATGGATTATAATGTCCCTGACCATGTTTGGTAGGGCTTAAAATGGAAGGGGGGGCACTTTACCTCAGTTATTGAGAGGTTGACCATGGCTATCACGAGGAGATGGGATTACGGTCAACAGGTGCGCGTGAATGGTAGTAGACCTATGCCTTGTGTAAACGAATTATGATTTGGGAAAAGGATTTGTTTAAGTTAGTCGGTAAGAAGATTTGGAGTTAGTTGCAGTGGGGGGAAATTTTCTATGTAAATCTGACTTCACCTATTTCAAAACAATTGTATTCTCTAATTTAAAAACAAAAAAAAAGGTAAAGTACACATCTTTTGTATTAAAAATTATAATCAGCAAACTCCATTTGAGTAAGGGCTTGAGAGGCTCCAATCCTCTATTACAAAAGCCCTGGGCAGAAACTTTGCTGTTTTGCATAGTGCATACATGTCACCATACAGGTCGAGAATTTGGTGACAACATAAAAACCAGCGTGCATATCTTTTCTAAACTAATTAAAACATAAGATAGCAAATTAGTCTTGCAGTCATAACTAGAAGATAAACCTTTTCGCAATAATAGGCACTAGTCCTTCATCTTCGGAGTCAAATACATTGCCATTATGTACAGAATTCTTCGGAGTCGAATATATTGCCATTATGTAAAGAATTCTTCGGAGTCGAATATATTGCCATTATGTAAAGAATTCTTCGGAGACGAATACATTGCCATTATGTACAGAATTCTTGGGAGTCGAATACATTGCCATTATGTAAAGAATTCTTGGGAGTCGAATACATTGCCATTATGTACAGAATTGATATACCACAAATGTATTTTTTTGTTAATAATACTATCATAGATATACCACAAATGTATTTTTCGTTATAGAGTACTATCATTGATAATATCACAAATGTATTTTTCGTTATAGAGTACTATCATTGATAATATCACAAATGTATTTTTTGTTAATAGTACTAGAATTTCCTATACGGCAAGTAGAAGATTAGTGATAGATGGTGGCAAGCGTGGTCGAGAGGCCAAGTGCGCTTGAACTTGGCTTGGCTTGGCTACCTAGAAAGGGGCTCGAGGTTCGACACCCGACTCGGGCAGAGTTGTGTTTACTGAGCGCCTAAAGGCAGCACGGAAAACCAACTCCTAGATACCCCCTCCCCTCCCCCCCCCCCCCCCCACTGGTCCACAAATGAGATTGGACCAAAAGCGCTCTGAGCATGCTATAAGCATGAAAGTAGCGCTATATAAGAGCTATAATAATAATAATCAATCAATCTTAACCTTCTGTGCTTATTTTATAGATTGGTAGTTAATTGGCCTTGTTTTTTTTGTTTTTTTTGTTACTATTATTAGTCCATCGGGAAACAATTTAGTGCAGTATTTTTAAAGAGAAATCAAACACATTATTACACAGCGAGACATTCTAATTTGCAAAAATTTGAGCGCTGAATCATCGTCAGTGGAGGAATTCTTTTGAATCTGAGCTACAACGAGATCTAAACGTCTAAAGATACCCAGATTTTACTAGATCAACCTCTCGCTATATTTATCATCTTTGTTTAAGACTTTGCGCAACATTCTTGTGTTTTTTTTTCAACCTCTGCGGGGGCGCTTAGACAATGTTTATTTCCCTGCAATGCCCCGAATATTGAGCTCCTTTTCCCTGGAGTAATATCGCTCCACAAATCATCATTGACCTAAGTTCCCCCCAAAACATCTCCCAGTGCTATCCAATTACTTGTGTGGCCAGGAGGAAAACGATTGTTTCGCATGTATTCCTGCAAAAGGAGACTCTGTTTAACAGAAAGCGAAATTTATTCCCTTTCAGCGAAAGCTGTATTATAATGTAAAACAGTGGTTCTCAAGCTTCTGTGACCCCACTCCTTTATACGAAGATGACTACATCCGTCCCGCTTCCTTTATACGGTGGGCGGAGTGTTGGGATCCTGGACAGAAATGTATTTCTCTGGCGTCAAAAACAAAACCATTCTAGTAAATAAACACGCAAAATATAAATAAAACTTTTTTCAAAAATACAAATATCATGTAAAGGAGAAGAACTCCGTCCTTAAAACTACATCTATCAATAATGTACAAGCTATCTCCCTTATTAGATATCACACAAATTAATTAATTAATCAATTAGCGATAATTAACTAATTGAGTATAAAAAAATATTAATGTTTAGTTAGGCCCAATACATAATTAAAGTATCAACTTGATCGGAGGATGCTAAAGAAAGAAATAGCGTTAACAATGAATTAAGGGAACTAAACCCAGCACATTTAGCCATGTCTGTGAATACTGAAGGATTGGTTTCCCTTGTTGGTATCAAACAAAAAAAAAATTACCAGTAATAAATTGTCTAATTGGTTACTTTTTAAAAATTGATTCAATGTTTTGTCTATGCCATTGAATAACTGTGCGAAGGTTCAACTTGATCCAAGAATGTGTGTAAGAGAAATAACATGTGTACAGCCAGGCCGACTGATAGAATGACAGACAGACAGGATGAGTTGATAAAAGGTTTGTAAAAAAACAGGTCAAGTCAAGTTGAATAAAGTGATAACAGTAGAGAGCCTGTTTTTTTTTTTTTTAAAGCAAAAATCGTCATATAAATTATGTCCGTCACACGCAAGAAACTCGACCTGTCCAACATAAGAAAGTCGAATAGAATCTTATCTTATCAATTACAGACCTTCCTTCAAAAGAGAAGATAATTACGTAACCTAGTTATACATGTTAATTATAGAATTAGCAAAGTCATTTGTTTTTCCAGGATATTTTCTCGTGGGGGGGGGGGGGGAGGAGGCGGAGTTAAAAAAATCCATTTTCTAAAAAATCTTAACATTTATTAGTTATTAAGAGCAATTGTCGCTCTATAAGGTGTATAAGGAAGTATTGTCTTCTTAAAGTTTTTTTTTTTTTAAAAAATGCTAATCTTGATTTTTCTCTGTTGCAAAAATAAGTTTAGGAAACATAACACAGGAAATGATGTCAACTTTACTTGATGGGCATTCTAATAGGGATAATTAAATACAGTTCAAACACATTTTAGTTTTGTATCTTAAGAAATAATTGTAATGGCTACCCCCCCCCCTTTTTTTTTCTTATTAGCGCCCCCCGCAGTTTGAGAAGCACTGACGTAGAGAGACTGTGTTGTTTACTGAAATGGAGCGGCAGACGATATTCCCTCTACCAAGTACGCCTGCACCCAGAGTGATGTTAAACACGAGATCTGTGGTTTAAAAAATATCCAGAAAGCTGTTCGTGACTCGCCCCTTGTGGATTGTGGTTTTTCCGTGGTCATTTCTTGTTGGCCGTGTCTTACCCCCCTTGTGGATAGTGGCTTTCATTGGTCATCTTTTGTTGGTCGTGTTACTGTCACTACTTGATCGAGAAGCAGCAGACGAAGAGTTTATAATTTGGCTAAATTAGTGCAGGCAGACGACATCCTGTCGTAACCGGAACAAGAACTTAGCAGACGATGTAATAACCTTGACTTTATTTTTTGCTGTGGCGTCGAAAACGTTTTGTCGTAGATCTATCGGAATACAATCATATGCTTAAATTATATCTTCTAATAGCATTTCGTGAACGACTTTTTGACACCGTTATCTATCTATCTATCTATCTATCTATCTATCTATCTATCTATCTATCTATCTATCTATCATCTATTTATTTATCTATCTGTTTATTACTGTAGTTTTATTGATGGTCGGTGTCACTAGATTTTATCTTCCACTGTTGATGGTGAATGTCCCTGAACATAAAACGTTAAAAGTATTGATGGTCCTTGCTTCTAGACAAGATGTAGTTGGTCTCTGTCTCCCCTCTCTTTCTATCTCTCTCTCTCTTTCTGTCTCTCTCTCTTTCTCTCTCTCTCTCTTTCTGTCTCTCTCTCTTTCTGTCTCTCTCTCTTTATTGTCTCTCTCTCTCTTTTTCTGTCTCTCTCTCTTTATTGTCTCTCTCTCTCTCTTTCTGTCTCTCTCTCTTTTTGTCTCTCTCTCTTTCTGTCTCTCTCTCTTTCTGTCTCTCTCTCTTTCTCTCTCTCTCTTTCTGTCTCTCTCTCTTTCTGTCTCTCTCTCTTTATTGTCTCTCTCTCTTTCTGTCTCTCTCTCTTTATTGTCTCTCTCAGTCTCTTTCTGTCTCTCTCTTTCTGTCTCTCTCTATTTTTGTCTCTCTCTCTTTCTGTCTCTCTCTCTTTCTGTCTCTCTCTCTTTCTGTCTCTCTCTCTCTTTCTGTCTCTCCCTCTCTTTCTGTCTCTCTCTCTTTCTGTCTCTCTCTCTTTCTGTCTCTCTCTCTTTCTGTCTCTCTCTCTTTCTGTCTCTCTCTCTTTCTGTCTCTCTCTCTCTCTTTCTGTCTCTCTCTCTTTCTGTCTCTCTTTCTGTCTCTCTCTCTTTCTGTCTCTCTCTTTCTGTCTCTCTCTTTCTTTCTGTCTCTCTCTCTCTCTTTCTGTCTCTCTCTTTCTGTCTCTCTCTCTTTCTGTCTCTCTCTCTTTCTGTCTCTCTCTCTTTGTGTGTCTCTCTCTCTTTTTCTGTCTCTCTCTCTTTATTTTCTCTCTCTCTTTCTGTCTCTCTCTCTCTCTTTCTGTCTGTCTCTCTCTTTCTGTCTCTCTCTCTTTCTGTCTCTCTCTTTCTGTCTCTCTCTTTCTGTCATTCTCTCTTTCTGTCTCTCTCTTTCTGTCTCTCTCTTTCTGTCTCTCTCTTTATGTCTCTCTCGTTTTCTCTCTCTCTCTCTTTCTGTCTCTCTCTCTTTCTGTCTCTCTCTTTCTGTCTCTCTCTTTCTGTCATTCTCTCTTTCTGTCTCTCTCTTTCTGTCTCTCTCTTTCTGTCTCTCTCTTTATGTCTCTCTCGTTTTCTCTCTCTCTCTCTTTCTGTCTCTCTCTCTTTCTGTCTCTCTTTCTGTCTCTCTCTCTTTCTGTCTCTCTTTTCATCTCTCTCCTTTACCCCTCCCCTCTCTTTCTCACTCTCCTTCTTCCCCCTTTTCTGTCTCTATCCCTCCCCCTCTCTTTGTCTCTCTCATACCTCCTAACTGATAACTATCTTCCACTTGTTGCTAAGTATACATCTTACAGTTCTAAAAGCTTTTTAAGACTGCCACGTGACATATCACGTGATCTGTACAACTCACGAGGGACCAAGTCACTAATTTTATATTAAAAGCCTCACGAAAATCAAAGCTTGAAACTACCAATCATTTCAAGTTATGCCGACATCGTTGAACCAATGAAAACACTTGCAGGAAATAAGCAGACGATCATTTTTATAAACAACACAGCAAGGAACATCCATACAATAGAGATACGAGAGAGAGAGAGAAAGAGAGAGAGACATAGAGAGAGAGAGGGAGAGAGAGAGAGAAAGAAAGCTACAGTCTTGAAAGAAAAAAATATTCCAAAATATTTAGTACATTAGACTATTTCACGTGGATTTTAAAGTAGATCTATAAGCCGGAAGTGACGTAAATCTCGTCCCCGTCATTTCGTATATTCCAGTCTTATTTTTCTGAGTCTCCAGACCAATGGGTCTCACTTTGAGAATTGAATATGATGTATTGTGTTACATAGGTGAACTAGACATGACATTCTATATGTTGTAGACCTATAATAAAACACACATATTTATACATACATCAGGCTATGTTTTTACCGAGAGTAAAACACAACACATAGTGAATAAAACGCGGCTACATGGCTAGAGGGCTTATTGAGTTTGAATACAAATAAAATCACCAATCACCTTTATTTACATAGGAGATGATATCGCGTAACTCTTCTCTGTCAAAAAGTTAAATTTGGTAGAATATATTTCCAGAAAATTAAAAGCCGCTCTAGACAATCATAACGTTTACAGTATCACATGAAAAAAAAAAAAGAAGGTTTTGTGGTTATCTATTGTTAGTTTTAAACATTTCTCTCTACCTACCAAGTATAAAGGGGACTAATTCAACTTATAGCACCACATCATTCAAGTACAATTTCATTCCCTTGTTCAACATACCAAACAACATAATTATTACCAATAGTTAATTAACTAATTGGTTGTTGTTGTTTTTTTTTATTACTTCTTGTTTTGTCAGGTAAAAGAAAAAAAAATTATGCAAAGTGTCAGCTTGATCTGAGATTGGGTGTGGGAGAAATAACGACTACAAACTTTTTACCAGACAGACAGACAGACAAAATGAGCTGACATAACTTTGAAAAAAAAATAAATACAGAGCCAGTAGGAAATACTCTTGAGTCCCAGAAGGCCACCATGTTAATAGTGTACTAACTAATAGCTGCGGATTCGGCATTCTCTTTCAACCATTAATACACCACTTATCAATAATTTGGAAAGGTCAAGCCTGGGGCAAAAAAAAAGGGGGGGGGGAAGAGTTCAGAGGCGCAAAGGTAAGTTTCGAGTTAGCTCTAGACCTAGGTCTATGACATTTCTAAATAACAACAAAATAAAGCCGTAAATAATTTCTGCCGAAATCAATGAGACAGGCGCATAAAAATATCATACGAAAAAAAAAAACAGCAACGACAAAATCAATGCAGCAGACACGTTTCTCGTGGTTATCGTCTGCAAGTAAGTTGTCCCCCTAATCCTATTACAATGCATTCTATGTAATTACATTGTAGACATGGCGACTAGGTGTGGCTTTAGATAGGTCTAGTTCTTTAAATAGTTCAGTAGAACATTGACATTTTTGGTAATGCACACTCCATTCTACCAAATACAAATGATGCAATTATAGCTAACATGCCATTCTCTTTGCTAGGCTTTGTGGGATTATCTTAGTTTAAAAAAGCGTCTAGTGACCGATGTTATTAAACATTTTTTTTTCTTTTAATATAGCACGAACTAAAACTCAAGTCTGCTACGAAATTGGAAAACAGGAGATGAAGCTTATTGATTGGTTAAAATTGTGAGACACGCGGAGAAGACTTAGAAAAAAAATCCGTGTAGCTCTAAAACTTTAAAACAAACAAACATTTTTTTTCGTTGTGGAATAAAAAGCAAAATGTTGTTTCAGGTTCAAAGGTGTGAAATCCAACGGTTTCCGGATCCAGTTGGTCAGATCGAGGTTTCCTAAACTATTTGCTGATACATTTTTTTAAAAGCTTAAGTCTTCCCAGAATGTAAATGGAGAACATTGTTCTAGATAAACAAGGTTATAAAGAGAGCTTGTGTTGTCACCCAAACTCAGTGGCGGACCCCGAAGGATCCAGCCCTGGGACATGTGATTGTTAAACAATGCAGGTGGAGAATGTTGTTGTAAATGAAAATTTTTAAAAAAGCTTTGCAAATTTCGAAAGACACTCTATCTATTTGATAAAGAAATAAAGTCATCTAACTGATGTACTCTTATAGTGCACTCGGTGATTCGCTAATAGAATGCAGCGAGTGATATTGTTTTAGCATCATAGATATTTCTCATGGTGCACACTCTATGCGATGTGCTATCTGATAGATCTATGTGCTATTGAAATGTGCGTGTGATGATCTGTGTTCCAGCACATCAAAGTGTTCTGATGCTGTACATTGATTCTGGTGACCTAATGGTATGTACCCTGTGATGTGCTGCTGCCGTGTCCTGAAGCCAGTGTGTACATTCACCATACATGTGTACTTATAGTATAGTCGAGTGTGTTCATCCGCAAAGCATGTTCCATTGTTAGCGTCACCAGAGATCAAAACATTGGATAAGCGACTATGTTCAAATTCATTGTTTATGGTTGCATCTTAACTTCTTTAGTGCTTCCTAGTGAGACAGTTTTCATTGGACATTTGCCCGATCAGACTCAGGGTAATTTAAATCCAATGCAAGGTAAGTACTGGAACTCTCATCGTCTGGTTTGACTTATTTTACCATTCGAAATATGGACAATATGCTAAGTTTTACTATATTTTTTTACAATATGTGGGAAGCGTGGTCGAGAGGCCAAGTGCGCTTGAACTTGGCTTGGCTCGACTCCCGACTTGGGCAGAGTTGTGTTTACTGAGCGCCTAAAGGCAGCACGGAAAACCAACTCCTCGATACCCCCTCCCCCCCACTGGTCCACAAATGAGATTGGACCAAAAGCGCTCTGAGCATGCTATAAGCATGAAAGTAGCGCTATATAAAAGCTATAATAATAATAATTCATTTTAATCACAACTAAAAGCAAATCGTTGATACTTGGATGGAGTTTTTACATAGTAAACTTCAACGCATTATTTGACGAAGGCCTTTTTTTGGCGCAACAGAATAACTAGGTTGCAGAGTTCTTGTTTTTTTTATTACAAAAATAATGTCTATTAACGGCCCCCCAAAAGACGAAAAGACGCTCTTAGTATTGTGTGAAATGTCTGTCCGTCTGTCCCACGTCCGTCCGTCTCGTTTAGATCTCGTAAACTAGAAAAGATAGTGAAAATCAGACATCATAATATTTTAGTCCATTCAAAGTTCTGATGCAATGGCTACTTTTTTCTTTTCTAAAAGCGAAAAGTCTAATTTTTTAAATCCCTTATGCAAGCAGTTTTTTTTCATAAAAATACACCACTTTTACAACTATTCACTATTAATTGTAACAAACACTTGAGGCTCTTTAGTAGGAGAGAAATCCATTTACCACATTTTTAACACTTTATGAAAACCGTTGCCGGTTTTTATTTTTGTCAAAATTTTTTTTTATATATGTATTTTTATTGTTAAGTTATGCAAGATTTGTTATATCAAGTACTATATTTACACACACAAAAATGTTCCTTGCTAGCTCAGGAAACCCATTCCATGCTCTAATAGCGCTAGGGAAGAAGGAGTATTTGTACAAATTTGTCCTAGCATATGGGATGAGGAATGTGCTTTTATCTTTTGTGTCTTTCTGAATATTTAACTCAGTTTAATAACGTTTTGTTGCAAATTTTCACTAACACCAACACTACTCGTATAAACAACCGTTTGCCTAAGCTAGTGAATGTTTTATTGCAGTAACTACGGTATTAATAATACTTAGTGTGCGTTTAGCTATGCGTAACAATTATTGAGAATTAGCAAATAACTATTAGGCCTACATCTAGCCTCTAGGTGTTGTTTATGGCCTCAATGGTAAGTGATGTTGAAACTTGCTACCTTTCAGTTCAAAGTATACACACACACACTAACACACACACACACACAGACACACAGTTCAAACACTTCTGCTGCCAGGAGTTCAATTCATTAAGTTCTGATATAGTTGTGTGTGTGTTGTGTGTGTGTGTATGTGTGTGTGCGTGCGTGCGTGTGTGTGTGTGTGTGTGTGTGTTGGATTCATTTCAATCCAGACAAACAAATAATCTAGGAAAAAATAACACCATACAAAATGACTTTCGTAAAAGAATCGATTTGAGCGGGAATTTACATTATGTTTATTTGAAATCCACCAGACGGGATGTGATCACGCCTGAAACTTTCTTGAAACAGAAAAAAAAAATATATCTATGTATAAGCTAGTTAATATTGTTCATAGTTTTTTTTAACCATATAATTTATAAATGTTATTCATCAATTTAATTCGGTCATTAATTTAGTTCAGTTATCAATTTAGTTCAGTTATTATTTTAGTTCAGTCATTAATTTAGTTCAGTTATTATTTTAGTTCAGTCATTATTTTAGTTCAGTCATTAATTTAGTTCAGTCATTAATTTAGTTCAGTTATTATTTTAGTTCAGTTATTATTTTAGTTCAGTCATTAATTTAGTTCAGTTATTAATTTAGTTCAGTTATTAATTTAGTTCAGTTATTAATTTAGTTCAGTCATTAATTTAGTTCAGTTATTATTGTCATGGTTATGTTAAGGCCTTAGCTTGTTTTCCCGGGCCCCTGACATTCAACCAGGCACCTTCGTGCTTGCAATAAATAAATGACTCACTGTTAACAATGTAAATATTTAATGATATGAATATAAGTTATGATGACAAACTAATGGAGTAATGACATTGAATTTGGAACATTCTAATATTGTGAATTTATTAATTAAACAATAATTCTACACCTTGCTATCCGACCACGTGACACATAAATGCTCGCAATCACACCAAAACACACTGCTGAATCTAGTACTTAGTGTAGAACTCCAATCCCATACAAACTCCCTGTAAAGACAAAGTAAAGACAAACTAAAAAAGTCTAGTAGACTATCACTATGGCATCGAAACAACTGCGAAACATAGTTATGCCTTAGATACTCACCCTAAACAGGGGAACACAGAAGAATCTCAACAAACGTTACACCAGCATAACAAAAACACTCCACCAGCTTACAAGTAAGGCAACAAAAAGAAAGTGCGTTCAAAAATTGTGCACTTAATACACATTGGTGCTAGAATGCCATAACCTACGCACCGACAATTATTTTAGTTCAGTTATTAATTTAGTTCAGTTATTAATTTAGTTCAGTCAATAATTTAGTTCAGTTATTATTTTAGTTCAGTCATTAATTTAGTTCAGTTATTAATTTAGTTCAGTTATTAATTTAGTTCAGTTATTAATTTAGTTCAGTCATTAATTTAGTTCAGTTATTATTTTAGTTCAGTCATTAATTTAGTTCAGTTATTAATTTAGTTCAGTTATTAATTGAGTTCAGTCATTAATTTAGTTCAGCCATTAATTTGGTTCAGTCATTAATTTAGTTCATCAGTTTAGTTTATTACTAGGGTTCTTTAATTTAGTTCAACTTTAGTTTATCAGTATAGGCTACGTTCTTAAAGTTTAGTTCATAAACTGAGTTCATTAATTTCATTCATTCATTAAAGTCATTAACTGATTAGGCTATTCATTAATAATTTCTTGTTTTCAAAAATCTCAAACTTTTTTTTTTTAATTTCTGTTGTTCGTTCAGTTTAAATGGATTTTTTTCCCCCGCTTTGCTATTTTAAAACTTTTGTTCAAACTGTTTCATTAGCAAGTTTAATCCAATTATATGATTTAATTACAATAATAACATACACATTGAAAAGGCAGTTTAACATTTTAATTACCAAAAGTCTGAACTTTTAATAGTTTTATTAATCTATATTCTAAAGTAGAATGTGAGGTGTATGTATGTATGTGTGTATGTATGTTACTTATAGACATCGAAACCGCTTGACCAATCTTGATAAAACTAGGCAGGAATGTTCCTTGGGTACTAACTTAGACCGTAGTGTATGTATTGTAGCCCTAAAACAAAATTAAGACCCTCAAAAAAAATAAAGTTGCCCGACTCTATTGCAGCTATAGTATTTTATGGATCTAGGCCATGGTTAACAATGTTGACATGAGAAAAGATCGAAAGGATTTAGACCTAGATCTAATTTTAAGAAATACACTTTGCGCAGATAGTTTTTTACTTTGACACATGAAAATACAAAAGAAGATCCATTGATTTCATTATGTAATAAAATTAACCTTCAATTTTGTGTTTCAAAAGCATTTTTTACATAAATTAGTTCCTGATATCTGTGACTACAGATTTCCTGGCGAACATCCTTTCATTAGACATTACCAAATGGTTACACATTAACAGTGATTAACACATCTCTCTACTTAGTCTATTCCTAGGCCTAGGTCTAAAACTCTTATTGAACTCTAAGATGATAAAACTTCTTTTCCCAAAGATAGTTTTATGCTTTAACACATAAACATACTAATTATTGTCCATTCATTTCATATTTTAATCAAATTAACATTCAAATTTGTTTTTCTAAAGCATTTTTAATACATTTGTTCGCTAAATAAAGCTGCGTAGCCGTGTTGAGATAGGCCTACATTCATGAAAAAAGGTCACGCATGCGCAACACAGAATGAACTCTATAAAAGCCCATTTTTAACTCTAGATTAGTGTTGATTTAGATCTATGTCTACCTCAAGATCTACTTTATACTGTAACACACGAACATACAAAATGAAGTCTATTCATCTCAAATTTTAATCAAATATATGTAGGCCTACAAGCAAATGTTTTAATTTGAACAAATGGATTTAAGCCTATTAGCTATTTTGATTTGAGAGCTTCATTCACACTATTTTTATATTGACACATTCGCTTTACTTATTACATTATTATTTCGTTTAATTGTCTACAAAATACTCTCAGTGACTATATCGACAGTAATGCGCAAATAAAGACCCGCGGGTCGCGGGTAACATATGTATAGTTTATTATAAATTTGATTTTAAAAAAACACGAATACCTAGATAAAATCAAATAGAATGAATGATGGGCTACATAAAAAGTAGGAATAGAAGAAACAAAAACAAATTCAAACAAGAAAAGGAACGAATAAATAAATATGAATATTGATAGCCTTGTTCCTACAATATATTCCACCTACACGGTGGCTGAGCGGTAAAGCGCTTGGCTTTCGAACTGGCGACCGGGGTGTGAAGACTGGGATTTTTAATTTCGGGATCTTCGTTGTGCTGGCCACATGACACCCTCGTTAACCGTAGGACACAGAAACAGATGACCACAAGGTCTGAAAGGGGAACTTTTTTTTACACAAAGACGATAAATATATACAAATACAATCTTTTAAATCTATTTCCCGCTTTCAATAATACCGTTCTTTATTGTTAACTAAAAAAAAAAGAGTAAAGTAATAGATCTACTTATACCATCTCATCCTTGACCGAAAAGTAGACTTGGTTAGGTGTCTGTTCGTTTTTTTAGACATTTAGCTGTCTTTTAAGATCATGTCTTCGTGTCTTGTGTTGAGAATGCAGCTAGTGACCCGTGACTGTGTTGTCTGGCTTCAGTTCATTGATTTCTATCTATTGCGTGTTGTTTCTTTGAAGTCAGTGTGCTCTATGCTGACAATTTGCTGACCATATTCCATGCATGGCCTGGACGTCTAGACACGCTATCAACTAACGAATTCCATATAATTAGCTTCGTTGGTTGCGAACAAGAACACAGGCCAATTAGTTTAGGCCATTTTATTCTATTGTGATGAGTTGCGTCCCCTTATTTATTCCCTCACGGTCTGCTGGGTGTTGTCATGGCCAGATGGATGAGACTACAAATTGCTTCCCTTTGAATGCGTCACAATGTGAAGACTAACTAACCTGAAAAATAACTCCTCCGAAAAAATAATCATTGTTACGACAGGGGCGTGGCAAACATGGTGCAAAGGGGTTCAATGCACTTAGGTCTGTCATATTCAATCTTTACAGGGGCGTGGCAAGCATGGTGCAAAGTGGTTCAATCCACCTGGTTCTGTCACATTCAATCTTTACAGGGGCGTGGCAAACATGGTGCAAAGGGGTTCACTTCACCTGGGTCTGTCACATTCAATCTTTACAGGGGCGTGGCAAACATGGTGCAAAGGGGTTCAATGCACCTGGGTCTGTCACATTCAATCTTTAAGTTTATAGTGTTGGCGCATGTTATGGAATGTGTGTGTGTGTGTGTTTCCAAGGCGATGATGATGAAAGGGAGCATTAATTGTTAGTCTTGTAGAATGATGCAAGATGAGGCTGTTTCATAATCTGTGCTAAGAACGGAAGACATCTCTAGGATTCTAGACTGTTAGGACGTGTTTAGTGGTGAATTAGATTTTGTCTAAAATATCATTTTAACTTACTACTAAAGTCTACTACATTTATTTCATTTCAAGCTGAATTTGTCTAGATTTTAATAAAAGTTTATAATTAGTTGTTGTTTTTTTTTCAAGAAGTCTGTTCAAGGTATTTCAAGTTCTACAATTAAAAATATAATTCGTCTACCGCGGTTTAGTTCTACTAGCTATACATTATAGAAAGATTACCAATAGGGCACTATCATATCCTTGAACTTGGGTTCAAGGTTACCCTACTACACCACTGTGAGGATAGCAAGTAGAATTTGCATATATAATTCTCTAAGTCGTCCAACCATGTGGGGCGAGACACACGCACACCGACTCTCTAACCCTCGATGAAAAGTCATGGAAAAATAACTCGTTTATTTCTGCAAGTCGGACTAGAGTTACTCTACGTAACTTTCGCGGCGACAGAGAGCTCGGCTCAGAAAAAAAAAGGAGAGGGGTGTGGGAACAAGTAATCTTCTCTGTATATATAATTCTTTACGTCGTCCAACCACCCACCCCATTTGGACAGCTGCGTCTTTCAGGAAGTGTTCAGACGTATGCTACGCCGCGGGTCGGCTCGTTTCCTTTAATTAGCTTTGTTAGCCACACATTGTTGTGTTGGCAAATCTAAGCGTTTGATCCCTGGCTACTTGCAAACCCTTGTTCAGTCACGATTACAACTAACTCTGGCTGAGGAACAATGTTGTCTCAGAGTATTGCCACATAATAAACATGTAAACCACTAACCTCTTGTGATGCTTTTAATATTGTAATAAACCTGGTGGTGGCACAGATGGGGGGGGGGTAGTGGTGTGACGCAAATCGCCCCAGGCCAGCGCTAGACGAGCGGTCAACTGTGACCAGTGTCAACATGACGGTTCGGGAAGGATCGGCCTCGTGAGTAGAGCCCAGGAGCGTCACGAGGGATGTAGTCATCTGACAACCTAGAATGGTCGAGCGACGTTCTGCCCGGTTCTAGAAGGCCAGCAGGGACCCTATGTAAAGAGCGGGAGGTATCAGAGTCGAGTCAATCACGACTTTCCGATCTACGAGTCAGTTTACCACGTGACGGCAAAGTTCAACGGAAGCCAGGTAGAGTTGATTCGACAGTACAGAGTTGATACGACGGTTCAAACATCTACAACATTGTACAGTCTTGTGTTACGTGCTGCCAATTGTACAGTATTGGCTGTCACTTATTGGACATTAGACTTGTACGTTAGTATGGAGACCTGAGTTGTCAAGCTCTTTCAGTTGGCAGTGTCGTCTGGTGCAGTTTGCAGAGAGCCTAGATAGTGAGATTCGTTACAATATGTTCCAGTCGGGCAAAAATAATTTAGTTACATATGACTAAGACTAAATGGCTGTCAATCTTCCGTAAATAAGGGATCTAAAAGTTTAGACCTTATTGATCTTACTCTCTAAGTCTTGAATTGTGACAGGGAAGTAGAGATGAAAAAAAGCGACCTTTCTAATGGCTGCAATTGTTTTACACGCGTTGTTACAAAATCTATCATATCTAGAACTATAGAAACTACCTCACGAAGTCAAGGTCCCCGGGTTCAGCTGTAATTACAAAACACTTAAAAGCTCAGTCAAAATAAACACAGAACTTTATTACCCTTGATCGCATATATCACACACTGGCCTCTGGCCTTGTCTAAAAAACGAACACACTTCCGGTCATTTGCGCATACGCTCCACCTAACATATTTCCCCCTTTCAGACCTTGTGGTCTATAGGGCAGATGATGTAAAGGTCATCTGATTCTGTGGCATACGGTTAACAAGGGCGGCATGTGGCCAGCACAACGACCAACCGCCTTTACTTTTTCCCAACTAATGTTAGGTACCCATTAGAGCTGGGTGGACTCAGAGGCGCCCAGAGATCCCGAAATTAAAAATCCCACTTTTAACCAGGATTCGAAACCTGTACTCCCGATTCAGAAGCCAAGCGCTTTACCGCTCAGCCTCCGCGCCACCTAACATATACAAGTAAATTCATCCGTGACAACCATCTTGTTGTCTTTATGTAAATCTCCTAAACAAAAAAGTCCAGAAATTTGTCATGACTGCTTTGTTGTCTGCAGTGTTTGGAAATGTTTCGTCTTTCAGCAGACGATGAATTATTTCCTAGCTGTCTCAAGACGTTATTTCATACCATCGCAACGAAATACACAAGAAATCCAAACAGGCAAAATTCACTGTTTAAAATCTCTACAGAAATCACGTGACGCCTTCTGTTTAAAGACGTGTCAAAAGTGGAGCCAATTTATTCTCATTTGATTTTATTTTTCGGAAAAAATCTGGCAATAGACAAAGAGAAGATAATCCTTTAGTCCAATGTGTTCCATTGTAAAATAAAAAATTGACTACGAAATAGTGTGCTCATATGTGTGTGTGTGTGTCACATGAATTCACATTTGACAATTACATTTCATTAATTAAATATTTTTGACTATTTATAGAATTTCAATTTTTTTTTTCTTTTGTGAAAAAAAAATAAATTTTCCCGATCTTTTCCCTTTATACAAAAAGTACCGGATTGGATACAAAACTCGTAACTAGTCTCTATAGCAAATAATGAAGACGACACACTATAATTAGTGTCATTCCAATAGTAATAATACTTAAATAGTGTGGTTTAGAGTAGAACTCTCCCATTGAAAAGATCGATAATTGTCTCCTACTATTGATTGTTCCCGTAATACTTTACTTCAACTGTGATAGTAGCTCTCCAAAAATGTGTGCGGTCTTGAGCTCTTGGCGCTGTTTGGTTTAAACCAGTGCTTCCCAAACTACTTCCTTAACTCTTTCTCTCCTAACTGACGATACCAGCCTTGATTCCACCAGAATGTGGTAAATAATTACGGAGAGAAAGAGTTAAGGGAACACTTCGTACATTCTGAGTATTTCGCGGAACCCTTTGCTTATCTTTTTTTTTTGGAGAGATTAATATCACGTGGTGGCCTGCTCATGAATTATTCCAGTGGTGCGTGGGGCACCTATTCAGGCCTTGAGGAGCGCTAGGGTTCCGCTGAACACAGTTTGGGAAACACTGTTTGCGCTTTAGGGTATCTTTGTTTCCAGGACTTTATAGGGAAGCAGAGGTTTCATCTGGTTCTGTTTGCGGTAAAGATGTCTGCTTGAGCACATGATGTGGTAGTAGAAGGAGGGGGGTGTACAGGGGCGGACTGGCTATATGGGCAAACGGGCAAATGCCCGGTGGGCCGATACCAAATGGGCCGGTCTGTTCGCGACCAAAAAAAAATAATTCAATGCAGACAACTTAAAACAAAAAGTGACAGAAGCTAGACATAAAGGCCCGAACACGTTTTCTTGTTGTTGTTGTTTTTTAAAATTCTTATTACAGTTAATTTTGTTTGAAATTCAACAAGAATATTTTTTTTAAAATACACTATACACTGTACGTATTATCATTTGCAAAACGTTAGACCGTACTTTCTGCTATGCACGAGCGGCATGGACTGCTTTGATGTCTTCGAGGTTGTGTTTGGCCTAAACATTTTGCTGGTCGGCATGGGCCTTTGATGGCACTCCCATTTTTTTCCCTCCTTCCCTCCACCGTCTTTAAATGGTTCCAATGAAATTTAACCAAAAAGAGGATTGAGAGAGGTTAAGTTAGAAAACATTGATATTACGGTGAAAAAAAAAAAAAAGATAGGCGCGACAATTAGCTCTTTAACAATACTTAATTGAAATTAACTTTAACACATACACACAGCCGCGTAATTGCAAACCACCCAACTTATTCACAGCTCAATATGGGTATAAAGCTCTACTTTCTGCGAGTTGAAAAGAAAAATAAGTTTCTTTTTGTTTATTTTTAATAACATAGATCTAAAAATACTACACTTAAGGCTTACACAAAAAAAAAAATTAATTTAGATCTAAATCAATTTTTATACTAGGCCTAATTATAATTAATGGCAAACTTATGCTTAGTATGAAGTCATTAATGATGAAAATTATTACAATAATCGGAATAATTTATATAGCTCTGTCACAGCCGATATTTAATGAAAGGAGATTTGTATTAATAATTGGCCATGATATATTCAATTACAAATCGCGTTTTTGAGAATGTACTAGGAGGAAGCAAGAGCTTTTCACATTAAGTAAGTGCCTCTCAAACCGTTCTGCTTTCTCTTATCTTTTATTGGAAAGCCAGGAAAACCAATGATTTAGCATATTTTAAGTCACAGATCAACATGCATGTCTAGATTGACACATCAAACGTTATCAAACTTTATATATTTTGTAGAGAATTAGGCTTACACCTATAATATAACACATGAGCGTAGCCGGGAGGGGAGGGTCTTCAAACCATCACTTGCCTCAGACCTCATTGTCTGAAAGGGAAACTTTACTTACTGCCCCAGTGCAGCCAACGTAAGCAAACTACAGTTTCCAAATTTCATGAGCGTAGCCAAAAGGGGTTTTGTGGTTTCCCTTCCCTCTCTAATACAAAAACTAAAGCATTTTACCATTTTGTACCAGTCGCTGGAATCCATTGAATAGCACATTTCGTTTTTTGAATTTCTTTAGCGGAACAGAAGAAGGTTAATTGCACTGTAGATACCTCAGAATATGCATTTTTAAAGCATAAAATAACGGAAATACTGCTTGGTTCCGGGTTTTCGCCCCGGACAACACTGCGGGGGGCTCGCAGCACTCCCCCGGACTCCCTAGCTGTCCCTTGGCGGTGTGTACTGTCTTTCTACTAATTATAGGAAGATAGTATTCCAGGGTAGAAAAAACGTTTGAAAGAATGAAAGATCAGAATGTAATGAAGATAAATTACATATACACACACACACTAATATATATATAAATTTCGGAGTGGGGTAAAAATCCCCCCCCCCCCCCACCGAAAATATATGACTTGCCATTTGTGGGCCGGTTTATATGGTAATGCCCGGGCCGATTTTGATACCCAGTCAACCCCTGGGGGTGTAAATGCTGGACAGGCTCTATTCGCCTCGGGGGGGGGGGGAGTTGTAAATGCTGGACAGGCTCTATTCGCCTCGGGGGGGGGGGTGTAAATACTGGACAGGCTTTATCGCCTCGGGGGGGGGGGTAAATGCTGGATAGGCTCTTATCGCCTCGGGGGGAAGGATGTCAATGCTGGACAGGCTCTTATCGCCTCGGGGGGAAGGATGTCAATGCTGGACAGGCTATTATCGCCTCGGGGGGGGGATATCAATGCTGGACAGGCTCTTATCGCCACCGGGGGGGTATGTCAATGCTGGACAGGCTCTTCGCGCCTCGTGTTTTTATTTCAAAGCAGTTCAAAATTTGTATAAAGGTTAAAGTATACTATAGAGTCTATTATATTTAGCTACCTGGTCGAGTGGCATGCGCTCTGAACTGTAGTCTAAATGATCCTAGGTTCGAACCCTGCTCACCGCCATCTTCCGCCGTCCTGAGGGAGGTTTCTGTTTTTTTTTCATCCTTTCGACAATTCTTTAGAAATTAAGATTATTGCATTTTAACCCAAACCTCCCGCACGATGAGGGGGGGGGGGGGGGGGGATTGCGACCGACAGTGTTCGAATTGGGATCATGTAGACAACAGCTATTTAGTAAAAATTATAATTGGTTGTTTCTATTCATCAAGAACACAACCAATTTTGTTTCAACAAAAAAATTGTGCTTGATATTTATCCCATTAGGTTTTCAATGCAAGACACACACACAATACCTCAACATTTCTATGTGTTTCAATGGTCAAAACCATTTCTTTATGTTGCAAAGGTTGTCCTAATGATTTGTCCTGCACTTAATGTTACGACATTTTCTGGTGTTCTTGATTTTCACTTGTCTATTCTGTCCACTTAGTGCAGACATCTTGGTCCAAAATAAAACGCCTTACAAGCATTTTCCCAATAATTCAAGCATTGATTCCACATCGCCAAGTGTTGCGCGCCATTGTTCAGGAGGAAACAACTATAGAAATTAGCTTGGAGGAAATGATGTCCCTTTTCCGGAAACAGTTTAAAGTAACGTCCCTTGGAGAGATTTCTGCACTAGGGTGTGTAGTGGACATTATGTCTGGGCATCGACATGAGTGGCCTTGACGTCTACGGGGTTGGGTTTTTCTGGTGCAGTGCTAATTAATCACGTGACATAAAACTCGCTTCTCTAATGATCCAAGTCACCCTTTCATCGTTTGAAAACATTGACACTTGTACATGGTGGTGTTTTAGTGAAGGGACATAGGGACCAAATGGAGTTAAACTTTTGCCGTGTTGCAAGTTAAAAAAAAATGTCTCTGGCATTTTACGTCTGTAGAAATCTTTTCCTCTTAAAACTTTTGGATGTGGTTGAAATTGCCAGTTTGAAATAATTGATCACAGAGAACAATTGAAATTCAAAGTTGAATAATCTCATTGCTTTAAGAATATATTAAGATTAATTTGTAGCCTTAACAATCATAATGGATTCTTCCATTATTATGACACAATATGACGACACAACCTGATGACACAACCTCATGACACAATCTCATGACACAATCTGATGGCACAATCTGATGACACAATCTCATGACACATTCTCATGACACATTCTTATGACACATTCTCCTGACACAATCTCATGACACAATCTCTTGACACAATCATTCACGCAACGCAACAGAGGCTTAAGAGGTCACAAGCAAAAAATTATGTTAGAAAAGGGGGTGGGTGTTAAAATGCGGGTAATTTTAATGGAAGTAATGAAAAAAGCAATTTTTTTTAAAGTTAAGGGGAAGAACTCCACTTTTACTTCTACCACTACTACTACTACAATATATCTCAATAACACAATATTTCCCATTTTCGATATTAAACTAAACAATTAATAACCAATAATTATCCCATTGTTTTTTGTTTTATTTTATTCATGTTAGGCACAATAGATAATTGTGGAAATTTTCCATTTGATCCGAGAATGGGTGTTGGAGAAATAACGTGTACAAACAAAACCCCACATATTTAGCCATATCACTTAAAACTGAAGGATTAATTTCCCTTGTTGGTATCAAACAAAATTATTAATAACCAGTAATTGGTAGACTTTTTTTTTTTATATTGATTCATGTTTTGTTAGGTACAATAAATAATTGTGGAAAGTTTCAACTTGATCTTAGAATGGGTATACTACGAGTAACGTGTTCAGCATTTTTACCTGACAGTCTAATATTTAAAAAAATACGAAATTAAAAGATGAAATGCCAATGTGGCAATGTCATGAAAATAAAACGGATCCGACCAATCGTAACTGAACTAGTCTGACGTCATCTTCCATTGTTCTAGTACTTTCGAAATACTCGCCGGTGTTGGAGATCTCCTTGAACGATGGGGGAGAGGTAACGTAGAGGAAGAAAGGGAGGGGGGGGTAGTTGAAAAGGGAGTGGACAGTGTTGATCTCGAGATCAGGTCAGCGTGGGTGGACATCTGTTTCTCCCAGTGCGTCTGTTTGTGTCTCTGTGCATGTGGAATGATAAAGAAGGGTGGATTGATGGGGCGTCCATGAGAGTAACCTTAATGAGATGTTTCTAAGATGTAAAAAAAAAAAAAGGGTGGGGGGGGGGGGTTGATAAGCTCGAGAGTTTTTGTTTCATTCCGTCAGGCATGACAGACCTCTTGTATAGTGTGTCCAATGCGAAGGCCGTGTCAATTTGAAATGGTAGGTCGTCAACAGATCATTAAAAACAAGTTCAGCAAGGGTGATAACTGTTTGTTTACACGAACTTTTCTCTCGTGATTTTCATGCCCACGTATGTCTGTCGTGACAAAAACTACAGCGCCGCTTCAAGAAACGATATTATTCAGCGCTGTATTAAAATTTCTGCAAATTTTGTCTAAATGGTTCATCTTGCATACACCCTTTAACCTATCCTGTGTTGCAATAACCTTTTCTAAATGCATGAATCCCCGTATTCCGTACTTATTTCGATTTGATTAGTTACTTCAAAAGCTCAAAGTGATAACTAGCAAATGTTTAAATCTGCGTATGTTAATTATCTCCCTTGAAACTATCTACTTGTGACAGTACCTCGGTTTTACCGTGACCCTCTCCTAGAGACCTAGACGCACTGGTGAAGGATGTTTCAACAAACTGTAGGGGCAATGAAATGATACTTCATCTTTAAATGTAAACAAATGACTGATGAGAAAATAATAGTAATTCGAAATTACATCTAGTCACATTTTACATGGTTATGTCCCTTTTAGAAGTATAAGATGTACTCTAAAAAGGTTTGCAAAAATTGAATTGTATCATTCTACAGATCTCAAACAAAGAAAAACATTTTTAAAAATACATAAAATATGCAATATCTCCGTTATACAACTTTAAAATAAAAGAAAAAAAAAAGGATTTTTTTTTAATTGCTGAAGCCAGGTATCGAACTCATACTTTTGGCACCGTCAGCTCGATGTACCAACGATTAGGCCATGTTGCCGGCACAACGACCAACCGGTTACTTTTCTCCAACTAATACTCTGAAAGACACAAAAATAAAGGAACATTCCTCGTCCCATATGCTAGGACAAATGTGTACAAATACTCCTTCTTCCCTAGTGCTATTAGAGCATGGAATGGGTTGCCTGAGCTAGCCAGAAAAACCAGTGACTTGGCAGAATTTAAGTCATTGGTTAATATGCATGACTAAATGCATGACGCGTAGGACGTAATCATCTTCTTTTTTGAAGTAACGTCTGTATTATATAAGATAAGATAAGATAATGTCATTTACCCATTAGTGTTAGGGGGAATCTCGGGAGGCCCAGCAAAATTATGATCTTCAAAATTCATCGTGATTTGAACTCAAGACTCTTCGATCTGAAGGAAATTGCTTTATCACTCAGCCATCACGCCCACTATTGCTTATTTTACAACATTCACCTCTTTCATAAATTTATTATTACTGCAGAAAAAAACGTCACTGTTATTGAAGGTCCTTCTATTGAAGGTATTGGCCACTGAAGATCTTGACCATTAAAGGTTTTGACTATTAAAGATCTTGATCATTGAAGGATTTGACTATTAAAGATCTTGACCATTGAAGGATTTGACTATTAAAGATCTTGACCATTGAAGGATTTGACTATTTAAGATCTTGATCATTGAAGGTTTTGACTATTAAAGATCTTGACCATTGAAGGTATTGGCCACTGAAGATCTTGACCATTGAAGGTTTTGACTATTAAAGATCTTGATCATTGAAGGATTTGACTATTAAAGATCTTGACCATTGAAGGATTTGACTATTAAAGATCTTGACCATTGAAGGATTTGACTATTTAAGATCTTGATCATTGAAGGTTTTGACTATTAAAGATCTTGACCATTGAAGGTATTGGCCACTGAAGATCTTGACCATTGAAGGTTTTGGTTATTAAAGATCTTGATCATTGAAGGTTTTGACTATTAAAGATCATGACCATTGAAGGTTTTGACTATTAAAGATCTTGACCATTAAAGCTCTTAACTATTACAATCTTGACCATCAAAAGATTATACATGACCATTTAAGTCCTGTTTGTTTGCCAACAGAATTTTTGGAGATCGAAAACGTCTCTTGTTTTAACGTTTACTTTAAAATCAATTGAATGCCCCTTGAATGACCTTTGAATGACCTTCTAATGACCTTTGTCATTCCTAAAATGAGATAAATGTATTCTATAACCGTCTATGTCTTCTCTCAGAACAGATCAAAGCTGTGCAGCTTGCCCTGGAGTACGTCCGTCACGTGGAGACCAACCAATGCACGGGCGGCACAGGAGAGATCTTGACCTTGACATTCGACCACACTCCATGGATACAGTACACAGAGCCCGCGGTCAGGACCGCCAATTTTCTGACCAAGATCCTTGCACTGGACGGTGACCTGTCGCAGTTTGACGAGTCCACCTATTACTCCATGGTCAGTGTTTCTCTTAGACACACAGGTGTGGACATTGGCTAGTTAGGCTCGTGTCGTCATCTCATGCAATTATAACTTCCATCTTTTATCTTATATCACACGAGTTCAACGTTCTCAGCACGAATGTGGTAAATTAACTCTTTCTCTCCGTAATTATTTACCACATTCTGATGGAATCAACGTTTTTTTCGTCGGTCAGGAGAGAAAGAGTTATGTGCTGAATTGAATGTGGTAAAACGAATGTATTTGATTATATGAAGTGTATAGAATGTGGTAAATTATATGTGGTGAATTGGGTGTGATAAATTGTATGTGGTGAATTAGGTGTGGTAAATTATATGTGGTTAATTGGGTGTGGCAAATTATATGTGGTGAATTGGGTGTGGCAAATTATATGTATCGAATTGGGTGTGGTAAATTATATGTGGTGAATTGGGTGTGGTAAATTATATGTGGTGAATTGGGTGTGGTAAATTATATGTATTGAATTGGGTGTGGTAAATTATATGTGGTGAATTAAATGTGGTGAATTGTGTTCTTGTCATGACAACTTAGACAGAGTTGGCGTGGCATTATACTTTAATGTCTGTATCTCTCCAAATGTCTTTCCAGGTACGTAACAATGTTCACGGCGACACACTGATCTATGGATCCGCCATCGCAGTGGAGCCCGGGGTGATCCCTACCAAACCTAAGTACTGCCCCTACGCCTACAACAACAGAAGCAGCAGCACAGTGACCGCCTTCGACATCGCCATCAGCTACGACTATCAGACGAATACGACCGAGTGGTACCTGGGTGCCAAGGACAAGGACAGGTCAAATGTCACAATAACAAAAGATGTCGTACGATCTCTTAAGTGAGTACACCAGCTCCTCTTTATCTGAAAGTGAGGGCTCCTTACTGCTAGGTCTTTGAACTAAAGTTTTTGAAAGGTCCGCTAGCTCTCTAGTGTTTACTCCTGATATGTCCTTAAACGTCTTACTTATCAAGTTATCAAAGAAATTATTTTTGTCTTGTAAGACAGGTGTTTTTACTCCTTGTTAGGTCTTTACATAAGTACTCCTTTCTGTTAGGTCTTTACGTAAGTACTCCTTTCTGTTAGGTCTTAATGTAAGTACTCATTTCTTTTAAGTCTTTACGTAAGTACTCATTTCTGTTAGGTCTTTACGTAAGTACTCCTTTCTGTTAGGTCTTAATGTAAGTACTCATTTCTGTTAGGTCTTAATGTAAGCATTCCTTTCTGTTAGGTCTTAATGTAAGCATTCCTTTCTGTTAGGTCTTAATGTAAGCATTCCTTTCTTTTAGGTCTTATTGTAAGCATTCCTTTCTTTTAGGTCTTATTGTAAGCATTCCTTTCTGTTAGGTCTTAATGTAACCATTCCTTTCTGTTAGGTCTTAATGTAAGCATTCCTTTCTTTTAGGTCTTAATGTAAGCATTCCTTTCTTTTAGGTCTTAATGTAAGCACTCCTTTCTGTTATGTCTTAATGTTAGATTTTGATTCTCTTTCTGTGAGGGGTTCAAGCAAGTAATCTTTTCTGTTAGGCCTTGATAAAAGCACTTCTTTTTATTAAGTATTGATGTAAGTACTTCTTTCTGATAGAATTTGGTTTTAATACTTCTTTCTGTTAGTCCATGATATAAGTACTCTTTTCTGTTAGGTCTTGATGTAAGTACTCCTAACTGTAATGTAAATACTACTTTTTGTCAGTACTCTTTTCTTTCAGCTCACCAAAA
>JAZGLO010005541.1:0-201135 GCA_036873155.1 Biomphalaria sudanica | reverse complement strand
AACAAATAATGACAAAGACAATGAGACACAGGCATTTCTTATTCAATATGCTAGGACAAATACTCACAAGAACATGATCTTTCCAAGCGCTAGTGAAGTAGCCAGGATACAAAAATAATAATTAATAAATGAAGAATCAAAAAAAAAAAACATATCAGGTGTAACATTAACTTTTCTAATGGAAGATCTGTTTAAAAAAATGTTATACTGCCCCCCACACACACACACAAACAACCAACTAAATATTCCTCTGAAGTGCAAATATGGAAATAAACTTAAATATAGTGGAATATAATCTTGATGTAGTTAAATGATATGACTTAATATGGGGGGGGGGGGGGGAATATATATTCAGGGATTGCGTAATCATGTGAAACACTGAAACTCATCCTTATCTTTGGAATAGAAGACATTGCTATTATGGATAGGAAGGAAGGCAGAGTGAAAGGAAGAGATATTATGGATAGGAAGGAAGGCAGAGTGAAAGGAAGAGATATTATGGATAGGAAGGAAGGCAGAGTGAAAGGAAGAGATATTATGGATAGGGAGGAAGGCAGAGTGAAAGGAAGAGATATTATGGATAGGGAGGAAGGCAGAGTGAAAGGAAGAGATATTATGGATAGGAAGGAAGGCAGAGTGAAAGGAAGAGATATTATGGATAGGAAGGAAGGCAGAGTGAAAGGAAGAGATATTATGGATAGGGAGGAAGGCAGAGTGAAAGGAAGAGATATTATGGATAGGAAGGAAGGCAGAGTGAAAGGAAGAGATATTATGGATAGGAAGGAAGGCAGAGTGAAAGGAAGAGATATTATGGATAGGAAGGAAGGCAGAGTGAAAGGAAGAGATATTATGGATAGGGAGGAAGGCAGAGTGAAAGGAAGAGATATTATGGATAGGGAGGAAGGCAGAGTGAAAGGAAGAGATATTATGGATAGGGAGGAAGGCAGAGTGAAAGGAAGAGATATTATGGATAGGAAGGAAGGCAGAGTGAAAGGAAGAGATATTATGGATAGGAAGGAAGGCAGAGTGAAAGGAAGAGATATTATGGATAGGGAGGAAGGCAGAGTGAAAGGAAGAGATATTATGGATAGGAAGGAAGGCAGAGTGAAAGGAAGAGATATTATGGATAGGAAGGAAGGCAGAGTGAAAGGAAGAGATATTATGGATAGGAAGGAAGGCAGAGTGAAAGGAAGAGATATTATGGATAGGGAGGAAGGCAGAGTGAAAGGAAGAGATATTATGGATAGGGAGAAGGCAGAGGAAAGGAAGAGATATTATGGATAGGAAGGAAGGCAGAGTGAAAGGAAGAGATATTATGGATAGGGAGGAAGGCAGAGTGAAAGGAAGAGATATTATGGATAGGAAGGAAGGCAGAGTGAAAGGAAGAGATATTATGGATAGGGAGGAAGGCAGAGTGAAAGGAAGAGATATTATGGATAGGAAGGAAGGCAGAGTGAAAGGAAGAGATATTATGGATAGGAAGGAAGGCAGAGTGAAAGGAAGAGATATTATGGATAGGAAGGAAGGCAGAGTGAAAGGAAGAGATATTATGGATAGGAAGGAAGGCAGAGTGAAAGGAAGAGATATTATGGATAGGAAGGAAGGCAGAGTGAAAGGAAGAGATATTATGGATAGGAAGGAAGGCAGAGTGAAAGGAAGAGATATTATGGATAGGAAGGAAGGCAGAGTGAAAGGAAGAGATATTATGGATAGGGAGGAAGGCAGAGTGAAAGGAAGAGATATTATGGATAGGAAGGAAGGCAGAGTGAAAGGAAGAGATATTATGGATAGGAAGGAAGGCAGAGTGAAAGGAAAGATATTATGGATAGGGAGAAAGAAAGGAAGAGATATTATGGATAGGAAGGAAGGCAGAGTGAAAGGAAGAGATATTATGGATAGGGAGGAAGGCAGAGTGAAAGGAAGAGATATTATGGATAGGAAGGAAGGCAGAGTGAAAGGAAGAGATATTATGGATAGGAAGGAAGGCAGAGTGAAAGGAAGAGATATTATGGATAGGGAGGAAGGCAGAGTGAAAGGAAGAGATATTATGGATAGGAAGGAAGGCAGAGTGAAAGGAAGAGATATTATGGATAGGGAGGAAGGCAGAGTGAAAGGAAGAGATATTATGGATAGGAAGGAAGGCAGAGTGAAAGGAAGAGATATTATGGATAGGAAGGAAGGCAGAGTGAAAGGAAGAGATATTATGGATAGGAAGGAAGGCAGAGTGAAAGGAAGAGATATTATGGATAGGAAGGAAGGCAGAGTGAAAGGAAGAGATATTATGGATAGGGAGGAAGGCAGAGTGAAAGGAAGAGATATTATGGATAGGGAGGAAGGCAGAGTGAAAGGAAGAGATATTATGGATAGGAAGGAAGGCAGAGTGAAAGGAAGAGATATTATGGATAGGGAGGAAGGCAGAGTGAAAGGAAGAGATATTATGGATAGGAAGGAAGGCAGAGTGAAAGGAAGAGATATTATGGATAGGAAGGAAGGCAGAGTGAAAGGAAGAGATATTATGGATAGGGAGGAAGGCAGAGTGAAAGGAAGAGATATTATGGATAGGAAGGAAGGCAGAGTGAAAGGAAGAGATATTATGGATAGGGAGGAAGGCAGAGTGAAAGGAAGAGATATTATGGATAGGAAGGAAGGCAGAGTGAAAGGAAGAGATATTATGGATAGGAAGGAAGGCAGAGTGAAAGGAAGAGATATTATGGATAGGAAGGAAGGCAGAGTGAAAGGAAGAGATATTATGGATAGGAAGGAAGGCAGAGTGAAAGGAAGAGATATTATGGATAGGAAGGAAGGCAGAGTGAAAGGAAGAGATATTATGGATAGGAAGGAAGGCAGAGTGAAAGGAAGAGATATTATGGATAGGAAGGAAGGCAGAGTGAAAGGAAGAGATATTATGGATAGGAAGGAAGGCAGAGTGAAAGGAAGAGATATTATGGATAGGAAGGAAGGCAGAGTGAAAGGAAGAGATATTATGGATAGGAAGGAAGGCAGAGTGAAAGGAAGAGATATTATGGATAGGGAGGAAGGCAGAGTGAAAGGAAGAGATATTATGGATAGGGAGGAAGGCAGAGTGAAAGGAAGAGATATTATGGATAGGGAGGAAGGCAGAGTGAAAGGAAGAGATATTATGGATAGGAAGGAAGGCAGAGTGAAAGGAAGAGAAACAGTGGGAGAATGTCAAAGTGAGAGAAAGAGTAACAGAGAGGGAGAGAGGAGTAGAGGGAGTGAAAAATGGGAGAGAAAAATCTGTAGAAAGATAAAAAGAAGAGAGTAGATGAAGACGTTGGTAAGCTGGGGTGGTCGGGGTGGAGGGTGGCAGCTATTGAAAGTTTCAGGAAGTTACTTCAGCACCAACTGCTGCATGGGTGGGGGATGCATGGGGTGTCAACAGTAAGGGGGGCTGATATAGACCAACAGGGAAAACAGTTATTCATCTTCAATTATGAACCTAGGAGAGAGAGGAGAGAGAGAGAGAGAGAGGATGAGTCAGATGTAGACTAAACCAGATACTCGTCAAGGTGAGACTAAGGCCAGCGTTCCTTCAGGTAGAAAACTGTGACCCTTCTTCATAACATTTAGTACTTTAAAGTTTACTATCTATCTATCTATCTATCTATCTATCTATCTATCTATCTATCACTATCTATCTATCTATCTATCTATCTATCTATCTATCTATCTATCTATCTATCTATCACAATCTATCTATCTATCACTATCTATCTATCTATCTATCACTATCTATCTATCTATCACTATCTATCTATCTATCTATCTAACCATCTATTTATCTATCTATCTATCTATCTGTCCGTACATCTGTCTGTCTGTCTATTTTTCTGTTTGTCCGACCATCTCTCCTTCCGTGCGTCCGTATGTCCGTCTGTCTGACATGGCTATTGAAAAATTTAATTAGAAGAAATATTCACCTAACTTCCTATTTTAATTCTGTAAATCAATTTAAAGAGCTATCCCCCCTCTCTCTTCCAATAGGATCAGATAAATCTTGGTAAATGGCGAAATATTGGGTGTTGTAGTTTGTATTTGTCGGCTGCCTATTCAGTTTTTGTGTATATAGAACAACGGGGAAACACTGTGATTTAGACAGAGGCTGCAATGATGAACAAAATTCCTTGCCACTTAAGTTGTGTCTTTTTTTTTTTACCTGCCTCTTCTAGTTCATTTTCACTTAAGTTTCTCACTATCAGCCCGGTCTCTCTTTCTCTCTCTCTGTCTCCCTCTCTGTCTCTCACTCTCTCTCTCTTATTTTCTCATTAGTACCTTACACATAAAAACCTCATAACAAGAAGACCCTGACCCAAATAGCACACATTAGTCCATGTGTTCTCAACCTGTGGGTCGCGACCGCTCTGGGGGTCCATTAACGATTTGCCAGGGGTCGCCTAAGACCATCGAAAAAATGAATTGTTTTTGTCCATCCTTCAATTGTGTGTATGCGGGGGGGGGGGGGGGGGGGTCGCGACAGAGTGGGGGGGGGGGGTTGTAAAAATAGCCCAAAAAGGTTGAGAACCGCTGCATGATTAGTTAGACGCCATGGTTATGGTATTGTGAAAGTAAAACAGTTCTACAGGATACAAAATGCTATATATACTCAACACAACTTCCTATAAATAATACATTATAGACATTAGCCTACATGATAATATAGACCAGGGGTCTCAAACACGTGGCCCGCGAAACACTTTTGAGTGGCCCGCGGCCACGTCCGCGAATTCGAAAAAAATTAGATAAAATTTACAATGACCACATATAAGCCGTGAAATGATTTACAACTGCACAAATCAGTAAATGAGGTGTGTCTACTGCAAGCGAAGATTCTGTGAAGGCAAGCTTTGTTGTTAGCGAGATGATAGCAAAGGCATCACGACCATTCACTGAAGGCCAGTTTGTAAAAGAGTGTATGCTAGAGGCTTGTGAAATTATATGCCCCGAGAAAAAGAAACTTTTCGAAGGCATAAGTTTGTATGCGAACACAGTTGCAAGCTGGATCACCGAGTCAGCGACAAATGTTCAACAGTAACTGATTCTCGCTGCAAAAGACTTATTCCATTGCACTGGACGAGTCTACTGGTGTAACAGACACCGCAAACTGTGCCGTATTCATTCGTGGGGTCGACGAAAACTTGAACATTGTTGAAGAGCTATTGGACTTACTACCCATGAAAGGAACGACGACTGGACGCGACGTGTTTTCAAGAACTGGAAGCTTGTATTGACAGGTGTAGACTACCGTGGGAAAAACTTGTTTCAGTGGCTACGGACGGTGCACCAGCAATGTGTTCAGAGAAGGTTGGTGTTGTTGGAGTAATGGTAGAGAAACGGTATCAGCTCAGCTTGGCGGGATGTTTTGCAGCCATACACTGCAGTCTGCACCAAGAAGCACTCTGTGGCAAAAGTCTACAAATGAAGAATGTGATGGATGTTGTCGTGAAGACGGTGAACTTCATACGTGCACGGGGTCTCAACCACAGACGGTTTGTGTCATTTCTAGCTGATTTAGAAACGGAAGTCAGATGGTTGAGATGGTTGGAAAAGTGCTGCAGAGATTTTTTGAACTGAGACGGGAAATAGCATTGTTCATGGCAATGAAAGACAGAGACATACCTCAGCTCAGTGACCCAATGTTTTGTCGGATCTTGCTTTTCTTACTGACATCACGCAACATCTCAATGCACTCAATTCACAACTACAAGGCACAAAGCAGCTGATTACCCTGATGTTTGACCGCATCAAATCATTCAGATGCAAGCTGACTTTGTGGGCCACTCAGCTGGCATATGGAAACCTGGCTCATTTGTCTTTTCTACAGAGCATTACGGTTGAACCACAGCGCCTGAAAGACTACGTAGACATCCTCTTCAGACTACTGCAAGATTTTGAACACCGCTTTCAGCAATTCACTGCTCTCGAATCACAGTTTTTCCTTGTTTCCACTCCGTTCGCAGTTGACGTGAAAAACGTTCCAGAGGAAGTCCAGATGGAACTACTGGACCTGCAGTGTGACACTGTTCTGAAGCAAAAATACGCTGATGTTGGTGTCCCAGATTTCTACCAGTTTCTTCCCAGAGAGAAGTTTCCAAACTTATTCTGCATAGACGCTAGAATTCTAGCGATGTTTGGGAGTACGTACGTTTGCGAACAGTTTTTTTTTTCAGAATGAAGATTAACAAAACAACATTACGATCAAGACTGACTGATAAGCATCTAAGAGCAACCTTGCGGCTTGCCACTACACGCGACTTAAGGCCTAACGTCGATGGTCTGGTCTCTGCCAAACGCTCTCAGTTGAGTGGACAGAAACATGAGTGACGAGCCATCTGCAGTAGGCCTAGTAATTATAGTGTTGTTTTTTTTCTGAAGAACTACAGTTTCTGCTTTGTTATTAGTGACAGAGACAACGTCAACTTATTTTAGTAAACTAAACTGCCTGTGCATGTAATAAACTACACTAAATGTAATTAATACTTATACAATTTTATTTTAGCATTTTACTGCACTGACAGTAGTGTTCGTAAAAAAAAAAAATTCTCTTTGTGGTGTGGCCCGCTGAATGGTTGTTTCTTTCCACTGTGGCCCACATGCTGATATGAGTTTGAGATCCCTGATATAGACCGTTTTAAAAAATAACAAATGCTTTACATATATATCGCAAGGTCTGAACCGCACACTTTACCTTAATTTGTGTAGAGATCATTCTGGAGCGACTATCCGATGCACCCCTAGTAATGACACTGTTACCTGTAAAGGTGGAACATAGCTTGATATGTCGTTTGTAATTGTAGGCCTACTGGATGTACTAATACATACGTCACATTCGACCTTCGATTTTCTTTGGAAAATTGTGGAGGGTGGAGGGTAGACGTCATATTCTTGATCCTGGGCCCAAAGGACCTACTGTTTAATTCCCTAATATATGTGAAGATCAGGGACTTGGTGGCTGAGTGGTAAAGCGCCTGGATTACAAACCGAGAGGTCTTGTGTTAGAATCCTTGTGATGACTGGGATTTAGTATCTCGTGATTTCTTATGGTTTCCCCGAGTCCACATAATTCTGTATAGTATAGGGAAAAAAAGGAAAGGTGGTTGGTCGTTGTGCTGGCCACATGACACTCTCGTTAACCGTGGGCATCAGAAACAGATGACGTTTACATCAATAGATCCAATATATCGCAAGGTCTGAACCGCACACTTTACCTAAATTTGTGTAGAGATCATTCTGGCTTTGGTTCAAGCTACTGTCATACAGTGGTCATCACTGTTGTACATGTATAGGAGATAACTCCACCCAGTTTAGCAATTATTGATGTGCGCAAATTATCACGATTGTCTCACCCTCTTCAATAAAACAGAAGCTTGTCAATATCTATGTCGATTCAATCTATGACAGGACTCGACTCAAAAGTTGCCCCCCTTTGCCCGCAGTCTTTTTTTTTTCCCCTCCCACTTCTTCCCACGTCGTGTTTGCACACCGCTCTAAAAGCTCATCCCTTGCGATATCATCGCTTTTATAGACATTCTACAGCAGACGTACGTTTTGCACACGGTCAATTTATATTTTTCCCCTTCTAAGACAGAAAACAACAGGATGGCTACACTCATTTCGAAAGTTGGTCTATCCTTACTTCGCTCACACTTCAAATCGAGTGGCGATTACTTGAAAAAATTAACCCATTTATCGGCATTGAACAGAGATATCATCGTAGTGTGTTTTGTTTTGCCCCATACTTGAAGCCCTGAGCGTATTCGTTACTATCGACAAGATCTAGATACAGTTCTTGGAAAAAACAACACATTTTGCAGTTGATCTATCGGAAGATTATTATTTTCTGTGCTCATTTTGTGTAAGTATTTCCTTTGGATTATAATATAAGTAATCCTAATTCGTTAGTCTCTCTCTCTCTCTCTCTCTCTCTCTCTCTCTTTCTCTCTCTCTCTTTGTTGATATAAACCAAATATAAGAAAGGCCTATATTGTGTCTATATTTGTTAGGCTGCCGGTACTTTTTTTATTTAAGTATTTATGATGGTATATTATTTAGATTTAGATCTATAGATGTAGAGTCAAGACTCTATATCTAAATCTAGAGATATCGCATGTAAAAAAATGATATTGGTTTAACTTAATTTAAATTATTCTATCGAAAGGGTTTGTCTTGTGCCGCCTGCAGAGGGGGAATTCCCTAAACACCCTTTTTTTGTTTTAGATCTATTACAGATACAAAAAAAAAAACGAATAGGGGAGAAAGGTCACCACGGGTCAGTTATGAGACCTACGCCACATTGGTTTTACCTGCAACCTACATTTCTATATTGGCAGAGTATCTTTTAACGTGGCCTTATTAGTAGATCTGGTTGTGTTGCGAAAACAGCAACAATCAGTCGCTATTTTTAGTCAGTTTTTAAAAAGCGTTTAAATATAAATTAAAATCAAATTTAACCAATGCTATTTCATGCTGCTGATACGTTATGCTTGTTGACCGAATAGCCAGCATACAGCCTACATAGCGACATTTTGTTACCGAATAATAAAATTAGAGTAGTGGAGGTTTCATTATGCATATGACTACAGACTCTCTTTCCCTGCATGGTATTATGCTAAATCCTGGCTTTGTGATAAATAGATGAGAACAGCACAGAAACAGTGAGCGTCATCTCGTACTTTCTCTCCATCTCCCTCTCTTTCAAGTCCTTTTGTCGATCTCTCCCACGCACACACACACATACACACAGACATCAGCTCTTGCTGGGTTCTGAGAAAATTGCGCTTGTTGACAATAATCGTGTTAGTCATCGATCAAAGATCATTAATTCAGACATGAAATGTATTATTGAAAGGCTAGACCGCACCCTCCCCTTCCCAAGTCTTTTCTTCCTTTTAGCTGAAACCTTCCTTTTTCCAAGGGTGCAGTTTACTGTTGAGTATATGACATGTTTTGTACTGCAGTTTATGACATACTTTGTGCTGCAATGACCTCACGTTAGAGTAAACTCGGTGACCTGGAAGGACTCATACGTTATTCATGTGTTTACATTCCTGTCATTAAAGATTCTTATCTGATATTGAGGTATGCAAAGACGTTGGAATTAGAAAAAAAATGGTGTCGGGGTAGGATTGTCATATAGGCGCATAGAAGTGTTTGCTTATAATAGGCTTATATTAATCAAGAAGGCCTAAATCAAATTGTCTCATGGACTAACTACCTTTCCAATGTCTTAACTACTTTGCAGCCGTTTTTGTTTTTTTTGTGTTGATGTTGTCAAACAGGGCCGGCGTTAGGCCGATTGGACCGATTGCTCCAAATTGAGCCGCGGACCTGGAAGGGGGCCCCTTAATTTACATTTAGCATGTGACTATCATTTATGGCTCTTGTCACATGGCTTTACAGATGTAGGACCTAAATGGTTCAAATGTTTTGTGTATCGTACGATTGGCGTGACTTTAATCAACCCACTGGCACCTAATGCATTTTACTTGCTTCCTATGTATGATATATAATACATGTTGATATAATGATGTAATGAATAGTAATAGTTGTTATTGCAGACAAAAAAATAGAAGAGGGGGCCTCGCCAGCAATAATTAAATTGGACCCCTCAATTTGTAAGGCCGACCTGACCCCAACTCAGTCACTCAGCCCTGACAAAACTTGGAGCCAATCATTTCCTCATTCTTGAAGCTATCAATAACCAGTTCTGTGACTTCTGCTTACTTATAGGCTTGAAGTGCATGTACACACGTAACATCAGTGTTAAATAGGTTTGCAAGTCAAACTGCACACGTCTCGTCAACAGTATGGGCTACATTCTGTATCACATAGTAGGATCCTGACCTAATTATCGCCTTTCCCTTCCTGTTACTCTGCACATTTCATAATGAAAGACATATTACAGAATACAGTTTTGAATGTTTTCATCAAGTCCACATTAACTTGGTCTATCGTCTAGCTATTGTATACATCGTCGTAGACTAAGCCTGCTCAACCAAACAACAAAATGAGTCAATTATTTTTAGTTTCATTATGGAATAGAATTTGCTTCTTCTTCTTTTTTTTTTTAAGATACCTCAGTTTTTTAGCTTTTTGACGTCAGTTGTTGAGCTGTTTACATCCTAGCAATCCTTGGGCTTTTGCCTCTTTCCTTTGCCTCTTTTTTTTTTGGGCATTGCCTTTTTTTTGGGGGGGGGGGCTATTGGCTTTTTTTTTAAAAATATATATTATTTATTAGTAAAGGTACAAATTAAATAGTTACATTTTAAAATACAATGAATACAAACATGGAAATAATTACATTAAGGTTGTCGTAACATACATGTTATCGTTATAAGTTTCTTTGTACAGGTTATTCATCACATGGCATTCTTCCTAATAGCACAAAATGAATATTTTTTTTAAGTACAAAGTAATTAAAATATGAGAATAATTAGTGAGAATAATTAACAATAGATAGTTCAATAGAACCATCAAGAAATGAAAGTAATACATTAAATTATATTTTAACATTTTAAACCTCTTACTAACATTTATTTTCCACTTTGTCTCCAAAGCTTAGGGTTGTTTTCCCTTGTGCTTTTTGCTACGTTAGCCCAGTTCTTTATATTAACTTTCATTAAACGTGTGTATACATATATATGTACACACTCATACCTACATAGGCATTTAAACATTTATATAGTTTCTGTTATTTTTTTCCCTTCATATGACAATTTTTGATTTCCTCCCTTGAGATTCGGAGAATAACTTCCTCATCATCAAGGTGGGAATCATGGCTGCTAGAGTCAGTATCTCGGGAGTTTCAGCTCTGCGACAATTTCTGTTCGACTGTCTTTTTATCACAGGGGACAACTAGAGTCGTACAGAAAAAGTTGTTTCTTTTTCCCCTCTCCCCCCCCCCCTTTTTGTGTTTTTAATAGTGTATTAGTCTGTATAGAAATTATTTTTTTTTTTAGGATACCTCAGCTTTTTTAGCTTTTGACTTCAGTTGTCGAGCTGTTTACATCCTAGCAATCCTTGGGCTTTTGACTCTTTTTTGGGGTATTTCATGCACCTCTTTTCTGGGCTTTAGCCTCTTTTTTGGGCCTCCTTTTTTTTTTACAATAAGATTTTATTCAAAAGAAAAGACATAATATATTATTTTATATCAATAATAATACAAAGAATATTTAATAAAAACAAAATTTTGTGATGGCATAGTTTCAAAAGCACAATTCATGATTTTCATCATGGACATCGAGTAGACTTTTTAAAGAAAACACATAACATATTAATTTATATTAGTAATAATACAAAGAATATTTCGTAACAACAACATTTTTATGAGGGAAATAGTTTCAAAAACACATTCCAGGATTTCCAGCATGATCATGGAATAGCTGCAGCAAATGTTCATAAAGTGATGACATCAGCGGTCCATAGTATAAGTATTAAACAACATTCACTGTGTTGGAAAAAAGAAAAATTAACTACACCCAAGTTGACAAAATTATTTCACTTCTATAATTGCCTGCTTCCCTTATGAATAACTTCTGTTATATTTTATGCGTGTGTCGTGGTGTGTATTTACAATTGTGTGAAATTTCATGGTGTCTCATGACATACTGTTATGTGTCGAAGGCACGTATAGTCTCTTTTACCTAGATCTAGTTCTCAAAGGTTCTCGTGTTTCTTTGCTAGTTTTTTTTTTTTTTTAATTACCGAACTTTCGTCTGGTACTATCAGCGCTGTTATGTTTATGACATGCTCTCCCTTGCCAGTCATTACACGTGCTCTATTATTGTTTGAAATTAAAGGGATAAAAAAAAAGACAGATAGTTGCATACACGTGAGCAGCACACCAGATGTGCTTTAATTACACACGTCTGAATTCACAGTTCACGACCTGTGACGTGGCAAAGAGCTATTGGTCTACACAGCCCACAAGCTGTGACGCCGCAGGTCAGTGTTCAGGTCGACTATAACGAGTGGTCTCGGTTAAATCCAATTACAATGTCGTCTAGACAGTAGTCTAATAAGGTATGGCCTAATTGAGGTCATTTGTTTCTAGGAACGATGGTTAAAGAGGGTGTCACGTGACCAGCACAATGATCAACCGCCTTTATTTCCATAATTAAGTTAATGTACCTAGAGTTGAATATGCTCAGTGACTTTCTAAGAATTCTGAAGTTAAAATCACTGTTTTCTCTGGGACTCGAACTCGCGAAGCCACGCTTTAGCCACCACGCTGTTTGTCTTTACACACACACACACACATATGCAGACTATATGATACACACACGCAACACTAACACAAACACATGTTCAATGTTCTTCTGACGGAATGTGTAAGTCTATACTTTTTGGAAACTCTCATGTCATGATGTCTTCTGGATTGAGAGTCCCAGAGTTCCGCTGACTTCTGCAACTGTATAGCTAAATATCTCTATCCCACACACACACGCACACACACACACACATCTATCCCTCATTATTGAACAAACTGCAATGCCTCAGCGCCGAAAGTAATTATGTGGAGGCCCTTGGCAGTAATTTAGTGGGGGGGCCCTACTCTCGTTTGAAGACTGGAATGAAAAAACAAAATGATCTTAATTAATGCTAGAGCACTGATGTACTAAAATCACACTGATGCGCTCCCTGGTCATGGCATCGTTCTTATATTATTCCGAATCGAATATATTTATATATCAGTAGGTTTGCTATAAAATTTCTGACTATGTAGGGTTAGTGTGAGTGTGTAAACGAGGATGTGTGTGTGTGTGTGTAACTAGGTGTGTATGTGCGTTATCACTGTGTATGAAAGTGTTTTTGTTGTGTGTGTGATTTTGTGAGACATTGTGGAAGAACATAAAGAAGGTTTTGTGTGTGTGAGTGCGTCGTTGTCTGTGTGTGCAAGTGTGTTTAGGTTAAGAGTTTGTATATGTGAAAGTGTTAGTTTCATTGTGTGTCAGTATATATATGTGTGTCTGATCATGTAAGTGAGAAATATGTGAAACTGTGTGTGTGACTATGTAAGAATGATACTTTGTATAAGTGATCACCACTTCACTAGGCTACCATCAGATCGTAAAAATATTTCTTAAATTTGTAATGTATATAATTGGATGTCATCTTCTATTTGCACATCCAGATGTGTTCCTAGAGATTGAAATAAATTTAAGGAAATCTTTCTGTCATCCTGGAAAAGAAATATTTTCTTGTATACGTAACTCTAAAATGACACCGGAACTGAAGAATATAGGGCAAGAAGGGAAGTCATCCATTTACATTTACTCTCTGTAATTCTCTTCGCTACGCATTGTATACCTTTGTATTGAAATAGTTAAGAAGTATAGCCTATTTTTTTTAGAAACCTTTTTATTGTCTCATCCAAGATGTCTAGGTAACAAAACTGTCAAAGGTATTTTAGAAGTATGAAAATCTGAGGTATAAACTTAGTATCGCATCACCAATGGCTCTTCAGTTATAACTAATGATTACTAGTGCCCTGATTTTATGTTACATACACTATGGTATATGGCAGTAATTTGACACTCGCTGGATTATCTAAGGAACGTTTAATTCTTTTGCCAGTGGCACTAGCTCTTTACCAAGTTGGTTCTTAGTGTGTGAGAGAGTCTTAATATGTGTTTGTGTGTGTGTGAAAGTAAAGCCCCGCTTTCAGACCTTGCTATCACTGGGGCAGATGATGTGTCCGGAATTTTTTTTTACATTAAATACTACGCGGTTTTCTCATGTCATGATGTCGAATGTAAAACCATGCGGAGCCCCTAAATAGGTCAATGAATTTAAAGTTATGTTTTTTTTCTTCAGAACAGTAAGTTCCGTGTTCTCCAACGACTAAGGTTAAAACATTGTTCAGAAATTGTTCAAACATCATGATCATTGGGTTGTCTCTTGTTCTCTGTTGTAGACACATCTAAAACATGAATCATTCATGTACTAATTTCTCCATAATACATGAATATCAGAGACCCAAATAAACATGCCCAATGATTTTATTCTTTGTTCTGGTTTCAGCATTTCGAATAAATGCTATATAGATCTATATATATATATATTTATTTATTTATTTATTTATTTATTTATATATATATATATTAGAAAATATTAATGAAGACTTATAAAACCCTTACAAAAACTCAATATAACTTTTATTACAATATTCACGGATTTAACTTGAGATCTAGATCTAATCGTAATGAAATAAACTGATATTTAAAGGAAATCTTAACTCACAGCAAAAACACGTCTTTACTCTTTCATGTGTCTAGATTGTCTGCCCTTTCACATTTGTATTACGCTAGACCCTATTGTAATTGTATCATCCTCACTGCATAGCCAACCAACCAATCGCTTTAACCTCTCCTCACCGTCACCTGGGAAACACACACACACTCACACACCACCACAGAAGGGACGATACTGAAGTGTGAGAGAAATTCGAGGCAATCTAGCAAGTACGTATTGTTTTCACGGCCATAAGATCTTTCTCTTTTTCAGCAACATGTCTTGGAGCGGGACTGTTATGTTGTCACACAAAGTACTGACCAATATTAAATTCGAGATAAAAAGTCGGGTATAACCCCCCCCCCCCCCGCCCCATCCTTTTCAGACGAACACACACAAGCGCACTCACATACACGCTCGCACGAAAAGAGCCGCGAGATTCATTTCTAGTAAATAGTAGCACTAAACAGAAGTAATACAGTTGGTAATAAGTCACTCAACATAAATATAATTAGGACTTAAAATTACCTAAATAGAGTAGCAGTAATTTATATAGTTCGTCCATCGTGGTTCGATGATAACCACTTTTGTCATCCGGGGGGGGGGGGGATGAGGGCTTTGCAATGGGGTTTTGTGCCTCCTCGTGTGGCAGACCTTTGTCAGCCAGAAATGTTCGGCTGCACACTGGGCAAGTTATTCCAGCTGGAGCTAGTGTAAATGGCCTTGCAAACGCAAAAGAGCATTACTGAACAGCATAACTTACTAGTACAAAAAATAATAACAATCTATAGCAAGAAAGAATTAAAATCATATTTCTTGTTACCTTCACTGGGACAAACTCATATAACACTTTCTTTCCCAAGTGAAATCAAGCATGAATCAGCTATGCAGTATGCTACAATTTTTTAAAAATCTGTAAATAAAAATAACGACTAAGTTAACCCGCGGACTTAACCCTTAAAACCCGTGTGGTAGTTTAGCCTCTAAACATCAGAATTGTATTTCCATTTTGTATGCAATCATTGTCAAACAGCTTAGCACTTTAAGGGTTAATGGGAGATTTAATCATAGTTTTATAGTTATATTATAATTATGTATAATACTTATTTTCAAAAGAAAAGAAGAAAGAAATATTAAATTGGGAAAAGGGGGGAGGGGGGGGGCTAAAACCTATTCCCTAAGTAATATTAGTCATGTCTGGCTTTAACCCAATTTTACTCAGCATTCCTGTGGGGCGCACACACACACACACACTCACTCTCACACTTAAACACACATACTTGGCTTCTTCCGGCCCCCCTGTCCCGCCTTTTTCTTTTTTTTTACTAATAAATCCCACCCCTTCGCCCATAAACACACATATGCCTTTCCGAACTCCCCCCTTTTTTCCCCATGTCTCTAAATTGTTTGGCTTCACCTTGAAATTGTTTTTACGTTTTCTGTCTGTCCCTCAGGGATGGCAATGACCAAAAAAAAAACATGCATCTGGGTTGTTGTTTTTTTCACCTAGCGAAAGTTGTCTTTTTTTGTTAACTTTTCTGTTTGCACATTAAGTATTCATGTTGCGTTTAAAAAAAACCCAGCCGCTATGTTTAGTAAAAAAAAAACAAAAAAAACCCAGCCGCTATGTCTACGTTGGGATAATTTACCCAGCTTGTACAAACATTAGTGTCAAGAAACTCGCACAATAACCTTAAAACTTCTTTGGGAAGGGAGGTAAGAAAGACGTTAATCCTAGTTGCCAGGGGCGTAGCTGGTCGGGGGAAAGGATCCAGAGGGTAAAATCGTCGAGCTTTTTAAAAAGTGGTAGATGTGAAATAAAGTTTTACGTGAAAGCCATATTGAACCCCAATCCCAGTTCAAAAGTTATTCAACGCCACTGGTGGCTGTTCATTTCTTTGACTTTTGAGCTTAAACTGTAGGCCCTAAAGGGGATGTGTAATAGTGTATCGGTGGCGTGTCTTCAGGTTTCATATTTTAACATAGTGCATTAATTCTTGCAAGACTTTGACTTCGAAGTCATGATAGAGTAAGAATTATACGAAACAATAATAATTTGAAATAAAAAACATCAAAAAGGATATTGATGGTGAAGAACTCCGCTCATAAATATATATATATATATATATTAGGGTGGGTTGAAAATAAAAATGTGGCACGGAACTCAGGAAAACTTTGCGTTTGCATGTGAAACCAAAGAAAATCACAAAGAAATTAGTTCTGGACACTTGTAAGTGCCCCATTTTTATTTTAGAAAATACTCGCTTTAATAGTATTGACAACCACAGCAGACTTATCAAATAATGAGACACACCTAACGTAAATCAATATTGTATGCAAATATAAACAGTCAAGCAATGGTAATTACTCACAGAATATAGGTATGTCCTTTTCTAACAAATCGTTACTGCAAAAAGTTATCACAATAATCTTGTTTTGAATCAAAACGAGGCATTAAATTGCGGGAATTTACTCGTGCACGAATAAAACCATCTCTGGCCTCAAAACCATAAACAGCTTTTGAGGCATCTGTAACCAGTTTTATGCAACGTTCCACTCCTTGAGTGTGGTTCTTGTAATTCAAAGTGAGTGGCTCATTGCTGAATTTAGCAATATCATCATCTGTCAGCTTCATCGTGAGTGGTGGCTCCTGGATATCTTCCCAGTTAATCAGATCAACGTAGTTTGTTGCATCATAGTTAATCGGCGGAACTTTAAACAGACGTATTGCAGCTGTAGATGCCTGGAGTCTTTGCTGGAGTATAATATCAACTGCTCTTGAGCGAATACTTTTTGTCTGAATCAGCCAGCATAGCAATAAGAATATTTTCGGAGTGAGCAAAATATGCACTGCGACTAATGTAGGGCTTGACAATAGCAGCAGTTTCACTGGAAAGTTCTTTGAGAAGTTGAGTTGCATGATAGACATTGTGCTTTATGTTGAACCAGTTTGCAGCATAGTTAGTTACAATGAAGTGTGTGATGATGCAAAGGTTAGCAGAAGGATTGTCTGTAGCAACATACAGGCGGCAAACCCTGTTGGCAAAAGTAAGCCATCGTGAGTGATTTAGGGGACCAGGCTTTCTAGCTGATAAATTTTCAGAAACAACGCCAGTTCTAATGGCTGTTACAATATCATATAAATATTTCTGGTCACATGAGAGATCAGCTACCACATAATCATCTAACACAGGCATACTGTGTTGACTTGTGATCTTTGTAAAATTAGCAATATGTTTCAGTTCGCAATGATGAAGTTCACGACCAATGGGACCACTGAAACTCGTTGCTCCAGATGTTGGCCCATCCAGTGTTGTAAACAGATGGCGCAGTGGTAGTTCATTTGTGTGTAGCAAGCATATGAACCAATTCAGAGGACGTCCTAAAGCCACCTCTAGATGACGGATTACTCCACCTTTACTGCCGACATTTGCATTTGTACTGTCACAGCCTATTGCTAAGATACTATCACTTGCATCTTGCTCTCTAATTACAGTTACAATACTGTTAGCAATATCAGTACTTCTGCCTGATGAAGGCGTCACATGTGTCAGATAGCTACTACCTGGTTCTTCAACTAGAACATAATGATTTTCAACAGTAGTGTCACCATACCACTTGCCACTTCTGTTTACTTTGACCAAAGTGGTGTCTCGTCTACCATCAAAGTAAATACTTGTGATACCTTTTGGTGACTGTCGCATATCACGTTGCAAACCCTTTCTTAAATTCAGCCTCTCACGATGTACTTTATTCTTGTCTATCACAAAGCTTTGATTCTGTTTGGTTATGAAGCCAACATCGATAAGCACTGCTGTTGCTAGGGATGCTGCAGCTCTGTCTGATATGCCATATCTGTCTGCTTCTTTTGCTAAATTTGGAAGGGGTATTCGCATCTGACCTTCAGCTACATCATCATCACTACGACTGGATATATCATCACTAGCTACATCATCAATACTACTGGATTTATCATCACTATCATGAAGTACCTCGTCATCGCTGTCTTCTGCAACACTTTGGTCACTTGCACAACTGTTACTAGATTCTTCTTCACTAAGATTTAAGTTACTCTCAGCACTTGAAAATTTTCTTGGCATTTTACATCTTGTTTCTTCTTCAATTTTTCGTTGTAAACGCTTCTGCAATCTGGTTGTTGCTTGGAAGTCTATATTTGCCATAAACATTTTGCGAGAGTTTCTTTGATCATATAAAAACAACAGTTCATCTGGTGGAACTTTCAAATTTCTAGGACAGTTACAAGATATGCTTACTTGTTTTGTAGAATTGTCATAAGACATACTGCACTTACATGCAGCTATATCAAACAATGAGTCCAAAGTGGCCAGAAAGGTAGACTGACGTGCTGAACTTGATTTAGAACGAGACAGTTCTGAACCTGTTGAAATCATTGTTTCCACACGTTTGATTACAGATCGGTAGTGCATCGTTGGAATGGAAGCTTTGTTCCACAGACTGATAACAGCATCTGATACAGCTCTGTATTTGTCTTTGTTGGAATCATTCTTTCTTTTTTTCATATGCAAGAAATGCTACGCAACTTGACGATTTGTTGGCAGTACATTGTGAGGAAGTTCACCGGCATCGCCAAATACAAATTAAAAGCATAATATAGTTACTAAATCTTAAAATTAAGCAAGTAATAATAGAATGCATCAAGCTGAAAATGCTGGTTAACGCAATTTTCAAATTTAAAAATGGGGCACTTCCTGTAAAACAAAAACAATTTAAAATTTTGTTCATTATTTCAGAGGTCATTTGTCAAATAAATACGGAGTTCCGTAATGATATTCCAATATTTTCTCTTTTTCAACCCACCCTAATATATATATATATATATATATATATATGAGTAATGGAGAAGTTCTTCAATATTAAACAAAGAAATAATTAATTATCAATAATCAATTGACTAATTGGTTAATTATTAATTGATTCATGATTGTTAACTACAATATATAATTGTTGAAAGTTTCAATTTGATCCGAGAATAGGTGTGGCAGAACTAACGTGTGCACTTATCGAAGGGGACAAAACTGTAAATATTAGCCATATCTTTGAATACATTGAAGAATTAATTTCCCTTGTCAGGTTATAAACAAAATTGATTACTAGTAATTAATTGACTAATTGGCTAATTTTTTTTTATTGATTCATGTATATTTTTTTTTGCCAATGAACCATTGATAAAAAACAAATGTGTACCAGACAGACAGAGTAAGGTTATATAAGCTTTGTTACTAGATCAGGATGAAATTAGGCTATACGAATAGGATTTACCAATATACAGTACCAATAAGACATTTCTACAGGCCATCAGGACCGGATTAAAGGCAGGGCAGGCTGGGCTACTGCCCCGAGGACTCCACAAGAGCTGGGCCTTATCCTCTACAAACTCAAAAATATACATAATTTCTGACCAAAATATACATATTAAATACTTTTTTAAGAAGGAAAATGATATCAACTTTGCAAGTAATCTATTTCTTCTAAAATATGGCTTGCTTTTAGTTATAAGTATTATTATAAAGAAGATTTTTTTTAAAGCTTTCAAAAAGTGTAGGGGGCCTCCATAAAAATCCTTGCTCGGGGCCTCCACTTACTTAAATCCGGCCCTGCAGGTCATACTGATTGGATATAGCCATAAATGATACCAACATACATGAAGAAGCCTAGGCATGAAAGTCTTCTGTACGGCATAGTGTCTCATAGCTCCATTACAGGTTGATTGCTCTGGACATAGGGACACTAGTACTAGATATGCGCCACAGTGGTGGCACCGGGAATCAAAATTTGATCGGAAATGTGCAAAATAGACTCCTACATTACGCAATTATTGTGACCTGTATAGCATCAACCACCGGGCGTCTTGTTCTATGCACCAGAAACTACGAGAATACTAGATCTAGTCTAGCAATGGGTAATGCAAAATCCATTGTTGTTACCAATAAGTACATGCTATTGTTGCTTTTATAAGTATCTTGAGACAAAATTCCTGGTTAGTCTCTCTTTTCTCTCTCCTTCTGTCTGTCTATCATTCGTCGTCTATCTATCTATCTATCTATCTATCTATCTATCTACCTATCTGTCTGTCTGTCTGTCTTTCAGTCTGTTTTTCTCTCACTTTTCTTTTAATATTACATAATAATAAATTAAATTACAATAACATAACTTTTTTCCACAATCTTCACAGACGTTTAGTTTAGAACAATATTATCTTATTGTAATAACGTCAGACGTAAAACACATTGGCAATAACCATTCTTAGATTTGTTAAATGAAAAATATCGTCTACAGCTCATTTTTTCACAAGATCTATGGGAATTAGCAAGTATGAAATATTGTGGCATTACAAGTCAACAGTTCTACTTGAAACACTTCTAAGGGGGGGGGGGATTCCACTTTTATAAAAAATTGAGTCAGAGGGCGGTTCCCGTTTCTCTTCCAAGCCTACACACATCCTTCCAAATACTTGGAGATAGAGAGAGAGAGGGGGGGGGGGGGGGGGCTTTGTGAAACCATCAGTAGATGACTGACCTTGAAAAAATAATTTATTCACAAAATTATCCAATCCGAGTTGGCGGTTCTTCACGTCCGTGGGAACTTTCCAGGTGCAGATGATTCGTTTTCTCTCTCTCTCTCTCTCTCTCTCTCTCTTTCAACTTCCCGCACTTTTGAGCAAACTATGAGCAGTATTTAAACAATGTGGCTAGCTTTTCAAAGTTAACTTTCATGGAGGTAGCGAGAGAATGTGAGCAGACGTCTGAATGTGTCAGTCATTGTGCAACGTTCGATGACGTCATTTTTAGAATGACGTCATCGTCTGTGAAAAGGGAAAAAAAAAAGCTTCCAACTTTTAACGAAGCCAAGCTAGCTAATTTCAGCAGACAGCGAAAACTTATCTTTTTGTTGACTGGGTCTCCAAAAACAAGAACCAGTCATGTACGTGAAAGACATACGCCAGGTGCAAAATAAACAGCATTTTTTTTTACATGCACTCTCTGTTTGTCTCATACATTACTCTAAATAAATTTAAAAAAAAATATCCTCCATAAAAAAAATACAATATGATTGAAGGGACCTTCTATATGGAATAGCGGGAGATATAGCCTAACAGCCTGCTAAATGAAATTCTCATGTTACAAAATGAATTAGAAGTATAATTCTTCGGGATCCGAACTTTATCTAGGGCTAATATGTGTGCTGTAGAAAATGTTTGAGTGTATGTAGGCTGACGCAATAATATGAATAGTACTTGTTGTATTTGAACAAGAAAGATGGCTGATAGCAGGGAGACTGTCTGCGTATCTGTGCGGCTGCTTCTTTTAACATTTTTTGCTCTTGTGTTTTGACTATTACCTCATTGATATTTAAAGACTGTGGAAGTTTGTGAATAAAAATTGAGTTTATTTTAAATTTAATGAATGGTTGTAAAATACGTGTGTCATTGAGACAATACATATGTCTATAAGTGAGATAGGCAATGTTGACGTATGTTGAAGTGTGTTTCTACGTATAGAAATAGAGAGTAATAGGAAAAGAGGAAGAAAGAGATGGAAAGAAGGAAACAGAGAGCGATGAAGAAAGAGAGAGAGAGAGAGAGAAGAAAGGAAACAGAGTGATGAAGAAAGAGAGAGAGAGAGAAGAAAGGAAACAGAGTGATGAAGAAAGAGAAAGAGCCAGAGAGGGTCAGGGAGAGATGAGGAAACAGAGAGAGGGAGAGATGAGGAAACAGAGAGAGGGAGAGATGAGGAAACAGAGAGAGGGAGAGATGAGGAAACAGAGAGAGGGAGAGATGAGGAAACAGAGAGAGGGAGAGATGAGGAAACAGAGAGAGGGAGAGATGAATAGAGATATAGGAAGAGGGAGACAGATTGTGAGAGACCTTGAGAAGTGGAGAGAGAGAGATGGAGTTTTATAGAGAAATGGAGAAAGAGAAAGAGATGGAGATGTATAGAGAAATGAAGAGAGAGAAAGAGATGGAGATGTATAGAGAAATGAAGAGAGAAAAAGAGATGGAGATGTATAGAGAAATGAAGAGAGAGAAAGAGATGGAGATGTATAGAGAAATGAAGAGAGAGAAAGAGATGGAGATGTATAGAGAAATGAAGAGAGAGAAAGAGATGGAGATGTATAGAGAAATGAAGAGAGAGAAAGAGATGGAGATGTATAGAGAAATGAAGAGAGAGAAAGAGATGGAGATGTATAGAGAAATGAAGAGAGAAAGAGATGGAGATGTATAGAGAAATGAAGAGAGAGAAAGAGATGGAGATGTATAGAGAAACGTGCTGAGACTAAGGTATGTGATAAACGTTTTCAGTACTTATCTTACACACCTTCCTCTTTGTAACAGACTGTCATCAGTGACAGGGAGATGAAAGTCTATCAGAATGTGGGTTCAAAGTTCATACCTGCTGCAATGTCAAGACCTGTGATGCTTCTAGAGAATGCGTAGAATTTTGTGTTGTGTCAGGCGTAGTGCTATTAACTTACTTAATTGTAATGCAATGTGTAAATAACGGAACACCGACTTTGTATTCAGACGGAAGTTCCTGAGGTAGTTTGAGATGTAGTATTTTTGTTTTTTTAGATTGTGGTTTAATACTAGAAAAGTGATGGGCATAAGATGGACATAAATACGTCAACTTCTATGGTCTCTCTCTTTCTCGCCCTCTATCTCTCATCTGCCATGTATCTCATCTGTTTCTATTATCGACGGCCAACAAGGGTGCCACGGGGCCAGCAATACGTCCAACCGCCTTTACCTTCTCATTTAATGTCAGGTAGGCCCACCCATTAGAGTTGGTGGACTCAGGGGCAGTCTATAAATACCAGTCTTCACCGGGAATCATACCACAGACTAGGCTAATTAACACAAATAAATTAAAATGTAATAAAACTGTAATAATAGAGATTCTCGGTTTCAGGCGCCTGATTTAATAGTCTAATTAATACGCCATTGACTAGTCTCATAAGCTAGGCTGGCTTATTGCAAGGGGCAATCGATTATGTCTATCTGACATTTAGACATTTGCATATGGTGTCTTATATTTCATATGTGTCATTGTGGCATCCATGTTGCCCTTTCGGTGGCCTTACCGGCTCATTTGGGTAACGTCCCACTGGCCATTTGCCAGCCAGTCCGCCCCTGCTTCTTAGACTTTTAAAAGTCATAGGAAAACCATTACTTTTCCAATTAAACCATTTATTCTGAATGAATGGATGGCAATGTCTTCGATTCCAAAGATTAAGGATGAGTGCACTGTTTTAAATTGCTACGCAAACCCAGTTGCGACATGCAAAGCATTAGTCTATATTAAGTGTAATAGTAGACACATTAATTTTAAACTATAGATTTTATATGTTTTATATTTTCGAGACGCTCTGTGGTGGAACTGATGTTAAAACAAAGAACATTCAACTGTGATAAAATATTCACAGGAACATTACTTACTCAAAAATATGCACTCGCCAAAACTGCTGTAACTAATAGCGTAACTAGCAAAAATAAAACCACATAAAAAATCGGTATTATTTAAATAATAATGAAATCATAATCATGAAATTATTTCCTCGTTTACTGAACTCTAAATATAGATCCACAAATGAAGCATTCTTCATCTCTTGAAAACACTGTAGAGTACAAACGTTTTTTAAGTGGTACACATTCACTATAAAGTAGAGATACTTGTGTTTAAAATACTAACAAAATAATGAGTGTCGTAACCAAGGAAAGTGTAGTGTAAGACCACAATAGACTCTATTATGTAACATCTGAAATGTTCACCACTCGGAAGTAGAACGGGTCCACCAGCTAGTAACTTTCTATCTGTGTGTTCAGAAAAAAAACATGTAATGTATTACATATTACGTATATAGATTATGCTATCCATTATTTATAACAATGTTGTATAAATGTTATCCGAGCATCCCCTTATTACACACATATTGTGTCAGAACATATTTCTATTCAACACATATTGTGTCAGAACATATTTCTATTAAACACATATTGTGTCAGAACATATTTCTATTAAACACATATTGTGTCAGAACATATTTCTATTAAACACATATTGTGTCAGAATATATTTCTATTAAACACATATTGTGTCAGAACATATTTCTATTAAACACATATTGTGTCAGAACCTATTTCTATTAAACACATATTGTGTCTGAACATATTTCTGTTAAACACATATTGTGTCTGAACATATTTATATTAAACACATATTGTGTCTGAACATATTTCTGTTAAACACATATTGTGTCTGAACATAGTTCTGTTAAACACATATTGTGTCTGAACATATTTCTATTAAACACATATTGTGTCTGAACATATTTCTATTAAACACATATTGTGTCTATTAAACACATATTGTGTATGAACATTTCCCTCTTACCAATTGTTTCCCTATTACACACATATTGTCAGGACATTTTTCTATTAAACTTATTGTTGGCATGAAAATTTCACAATGTCACTCGTACATTATTGTATAGCCCACATTTCTATTCATCTATTTGAAAAACAACAACAACATAGTGTGTATGAACATCTCACAGGAGCAGTATTGTGCTTACTCATTTCTCTATTACGCACATTGTGTGTATAAACATTCTCCTACTCGACACATGTCCTGAGTTGTTGTTTTTCAGGAATTTGATTGTGTCACCGTTTTAAAATTTTGCCGGTTTTAAAAGAAAGTTGTTTTTTTCTCTTTTATGTGGATTGTTTACATACCCGGTAAGGCGGTATCCAAGGGAGTCGACGGTTGTCATGGAGCATAAAAAAAAGCGTAAAGGGGTGGCGACGGGATGAGAAGAAAAAAAAAAAAAGACAGTGCCGGGCTAAATAAATGTGAGGCGCGATGAAGTGACCTCGAGCCGGGTGTAAATGACGTCAGAGATTCTTTGGAAATAATCTCGCGAGATAAGCTTGCTGGTCCAATGAGAGTTGATAAGGAAGATGAGATAGGACTCAGTGAGACAGATGAGTTTAACAAATGGGCTGGTGATTGGAAACTACACACTGCTATCACTTTTGGTGTTTCCCTTTTTCTACTTTTTTAGCTTCATTTTCTTTCGACTTTTTAAACATAATGCAGTACTAAAGAAACTATTAATTATTTATTTATTAAGTTGTGCGTGAACATTGGTATCGTTGAAATTTTGGGGGGGATCTGATATAATAAAAAAAAAAATTTTAGCTTGGTGCGCTTATTACATAGAATACATTGCCATCATGAGATCATCAATAATACTTCATCCCCCCTCCCCCGAATACTGGTGCAGTAGCTCGAATAGCAGACAGTTTAATTAATTGGTTTCAGTTAATTATCTGAAAGGACATTAAAAGTTATTAATAAAGGACCCCCCCTTAATAATTGTCGCGACACTGAAACAATTTCCTACACTGTTAGTATTTCAAAAAACTTGGATATACTTTTCTTGTAAATGGATATTTCTGAAACTTTGATTATATTAACATAAATTAAATTTAAATTTATAATGGTTACATTTTCATAATGGCACTTCTTATAGTTGTGTTATATAGGAAAGTGCGAAGTTCGAGCGCATTAAGCCCGCTGGCAGCAATTTTCAAGTTTGGATTTTTATAGCACCGTAACGGTCTGACCTATGAAAAAACTGATAGTATTTCTGAATTCGTCGTCCTTTTTTCTATAAAAATAGATTGGATTTAATGTATCACTAGGCTTAGTTAAAATTAAATACGAAGTCAAAGAGGTGTAGGGTAAGTATCGCCAAGCGTACTTTTCCTCGAGCGGATTTTTCCCCAGTTAGTAAGCTCGATCGGGTTGATGGAAGGTTCGAACAGATCAAAGTAAATATATCTAAAAACATGTTTTAATATTTAATTTTTACTATAAAGTCATTTTCTTTTTACTCCAGCGCAAGAACACCATCCATTGCACCATTTCCCACCCTCCACAACTTCAAATAGTCTCTGTAAGCTGATGAGCAATCAGACTTAAAAATAGCCTTAAGCCCATTACCCATTTCCTTCACTACCGGGTAGTAAAAAAGAATAACTCCACACCTCCTCAGTTTGACCTCACCATGTACTTAGCCTTTACAAGGAAAAGGAAATAGTATGTGTCGGAAGTAAAGAAAAAAGGTGCATGCGCAGTAACAATATAGTAGTAATTTGGTAAACATTCAAATAAAAAAGTTTTAGCAATAAAAAGTGAACTGTTCGAACCTCTTGACAAATCGGGGCTATTCGAACTTCGCACTTTACTCTATATCTCTGTGGTGTACTTTTGTGTATGATGTAGGTAGAATCATTACTTGTTCAACAAATTATCAGACGATTGTGAAGGGGAATTACTGTGCATTTACTTCAGTTCGTAACAAAGTTAGAATAAGATTGACCTATTCAACATCTATAAATCATTGAATATAAACCTTATATTCACAACGGAAATCAGTCTGCATGTAGCTTCTGTGAAAACACTACACTATCAATATGTAATGAAATGCCTCTTATTCTAGATCCAAGATTACGTCCCTCCCGACGTCGCGTTCATAGTTAGTCCTTTCTGGTGCGTTCAATTCCTCCAGTGCATGGCGCACTATACAGTATTGAATATACATTTCCGATATTAAAATCTTATTTAATACAGACGTTACTTCAAAAAAGAAGATGATTACGTCCTACGCGTCATGCATTTAGTCATGCATATTAACCAATGACTTAAATGAAAACACGAATCCGTTAATATTTCTTGAACTATGTATTTGTTACAATATTAGTAATATCGAAAAACGTGAAGAATCTTTCAGGCACCTTCTAATATAAGCTGACTCTGCAGACGTAAAAGTTTTCTTAGTAGGTAGTCTACATGCTTAATGTTGACCCACAGAAAGCCCACAAGCTTTTTTTCGACTCTTCTTTGAAGAAGGCTTTTTTTTCATAATCCAAGTACAATTATCACATTTAAATATGATTTCATTTGGACAATTAACTGCCTGGTATAGCCTCGATTGAGTGGTCTATATATAAAGCATCCTGGATAGTGTACAAAGTATGGATATGTAGTCAAGTCCGGCCTTGCTGTCATGACGATATGGTATACTCAACATTGAGAGAGAGAGAAAAAAGTGTGTATGTAAATTAACAGTGGCTAAGTTTACTTGGAGAGGCAATATGCAAAAACACTGCGAACAACTTAATTTGATTAAGAAAGATGGGTCTCACAAAGGTTGGGGCCCCATATGGTTAGGTCTTACAAATGTGGGGTCTCATGGTTAGGTCTCAGAAAGGTGGGGCCTCATGGTTAGGTCTCACAAAGGTTGGGGCCTCATATGGTTAGGTCTCACAAAGGTGGGGCCTCATGGTTAGGTCTCACAAAGGTTGGGGCCTCATATGGTTAGGTCTCACAAAGGTGGGGTCTCATGGTTAGGTCTCACAAAGGTGGGGTCTCATGGTTAGGTCTCACAAAGGTTGGGGCCTCATATGGTTAGGTCTCACAAAGGTGGGGTCTCATGGCTAGGTCTCACAAAGGTGGGGTCTCATGGTTAGGTCTCACAAAGGTGGGGTCTCATGGTTAGGTCTCACAAAGGTGGGATCTCATGGTTAGGTCTCACAAAGGTGGGGTCTCATGGTTAGGTCTCATGGGTCTCGTGTGAAGTAGGTCAACTATTATGCTTACCCAGCTCCATCTTTTTTTTTTTTGACCTCTCTGTCCTGAGAAACTCGACAGGCTCCTGGCATTTAGTAAAGTGGCGCCCGCCAGAGTATCAAGAAGCCCTCCTCAGTTAGCTACGCCTCTGGCAGCCAACTGTTTTCCAAGTGGTACTCCCGATGTTGTTGTTGTTTAAGTGTGGTCCAGTAGGAAGATAGTTGACCTATAGACTTCTTGCTCAGTAGTGACAACATTGGGAAATAGATGGACTGAGGCGGAGGGGTGGGATTATAAAGGTGAGGCGGGAGATAAAGGAATGATCTCCCTTAAACATGTTTTTTTTGTGGAAATATCTTAAAGGTTTTGTTTACATGTTTGACCTTTTATTTAGGGACAAACTCTCTCTGTCTCTCTCTCTCTCTCTCTCTCTCTTCATCTCTAAACACACTTACACACAGATATATGACCGATTAAAAGTAAATTAGGATATAAACACATTTCAGTCCAAATATGCCACTGTGTCATCAACCACAGGTGAATCTACCTCCAGAGGTGTATCGCATATTTTCTAAATGATGAAGTCGATCTGTTTAGATTTATATTTTGCAATAGCTAGACGTTTGACATGGAGTCTTCCTACGGGATACGACACTTAAAAAAAAAGATACACAATTTAATGCATAAAACAGGTCTGCGTGTTTCACTTAAAACATCTACAGATTATAATTTTATGTTTTAGAGTATATGTGGGCCAGTGTATCTTACCTTGGTTGACTTCTAAATAAAGAAAAAAAAATATATAAAAAATGCCTCGTGAGGAAGAATAAAAGACTTTCTTTACTCCTTATGAATCATCGAAAAAAAAAACCCAACTTTTTCCTTATATGAAACATCGAAAAATACTCTTTTTTTTTTATGAATCATTAAAAAGTCTTTGTTGTTTTTTTATATGCTTCATCATAAAGACTTTCTTTTCTCTACATGAATCATCTAAAATGACTATTTTTCCCTTTACATGAATCATAAAATAGTCTTCTTTTCTTTATATGTAACATCAAAAAGACTTCCTTTCTTTACATGAATCATCGAAAAGACTCTTTTTCTCTATATTCATCGCCAGACTCGATCCTTCCTATGACATGCTTTTTTGTTGTTGTTTTGAGGCCCTGATGCGGTGCAACTGCGATGTATTTTGTTGAACTTATGAGTCACTTATGACTCCAACACTTGAATGATTTTGAACAAAAATCCAAATAATTTCCTGATAAAAAACAAACAAAAAACACAACATTTTCCTCAGTTACACTTGCATATGCTTCAATAACTTATTATCTAAACCTGAGATGAACTCCGATTGGTGGCAAGGCTGGAAGGATCGGTCCTCCCGTAGAGCCTTGGCGAGAAGCTCTGCTGTTAGGCGTAGTGCCTTTAAGCTCCCATACAGGTCAAGTGACTCTGCAGACAAACTACTTCACTCTTGCCAGAGATGCGTCACTGTTTCCACCGACTCTCCACAGTGTCGGCAACGGGCTTCAAAATTTGACCGGAACAGGGCAAAGTAAGCACCAACAGGGCTAGTGTCTAAACCAGTGGTTCCCAAACGTTTTTGTCTCGTAGACCCCTTGGAAGTCTTCGTATACCCCTGGGGGTCTATATAGACCACTTTGGGAATCGCTGGTCTAAACTAGCACTCTCAAAACTGACGTAATCAAAAAGAAAATCTTAACAGGAAATGTCGTCAATCTAGGATTCTGTATATCAACTTAGTAATGCTTGACGTAGTCACTTTCATGCCCACCCCTTTTTTCTTTTTTTTTTTAATTTGTACTGCACACTCCTAAAGTTACTTCTACACCGGCCACATCCATCCAGGCTTACATTTTTTAAAAGTTCATTGTTTGTGTAGTCCATTGGGAAAATATGTTGGTCAAAACTGGGTATTCGTCTCCGTCTAAATGTCTACTAGACAATTTGTACATCTTTGGACAATGCCTTATTTATTATATTGGTGAATATAATTTATAGAGAATTGTACAATGTATGTATTAGTTTAAGCTTAGAAAATATCGACAGAACATTATCATTGCTTTACATGCATTATAAATAGCGACCCACTGGTTATGGGGACTTCGATGTGCTTATTCTGGCGAATCCAGCTGTGGTATAATATCGACTGTATTAGATCTAAATGCTTGACCTCTATTCCACTGGACATTTCGGACTTATGTGCCCTATTCATTAGGATGGCTCAAATCGATAACTACAGCCTAGTTTCTGTGTCTATGTTGTGCATGAGTCACGTGGGAAGTTTTTAGATAACACAGTAACACGGACATTTTTTTTTGTGTCGTCTGCTGATATAGACTTTTATAAGGTAAACTAACAACCATTCTAACATTTGTATTATCACTCTAAATATTTAGTGAAAATTTATTTTACAGGTTGTTGATCATCTTTTTATTTAAAATTAGTGAAATTTAATTAATTTTCAACGTCAGCTTTAAATCTGAACACTATAGTGTCTCTTCTAAAAGGTTATTCAAATGTCTTCTATATCTAGGTTACTCAGGGGCGATTCCTTGCTAAAGTTGAGAAAAGAATCAGTTGTTCCTTCGCTAAGCGTCTTCTTCGTCTAGACAGTTCGTATTTCTGTGTGGCGATTTTTTGACTCCCCTTTTATAAAGTAGTACCCTCTATGCTTTTATCTCGTTACTTACGGGGGAGGTCATTAGGGCACCATTGTTGAATCTTGTACAACTTCATTTCTGTGTTGGCACCCTATGCATGTCGGATCTTTTAAACTCTACTCATTTATACTTCGTTGCAGCAGCACCAGACTTTCCTTCCGGTCCGCATTCCTGGGCCTGAAATAAAAGGACCATGGGTGGCCCATGCGTCTCTTGACCTTGTGATTTGATCCAAAGGAACGCTTAGCGTTACATTTGGCACCAACTCAGTTGCAGAAGCTGTGCTATACTATACAATACTATGCTATTTTGTACATTTTAAATATATAGGTCTACAATATTTCACTGTACTGTACTGTACTGTACTTAAATTATAATATAATATAATATAATATAATATAATATAATAATGCCTGTAAAATTTGCACACTTTCTTAATGTTGGGGATTCACTTAGTCACTAGAAAGTAATGCATTATTAATAGTATTTCTATTATATTTTTGTATTTTATACACACACTTAAGCACCTTTTTTAACGCACAAAAGTCTTCATATAATAATTTTAAAAAATTAAACTTTTCATTACTCAAGTATTGTACTCTTTCAGCTGAAAGTGCATTAGCTTTGCTCTAAATTTAACTATTAAACATTATATGCAATTTACTACGGTTGCATCGGATGGGTGCCGAATATTCTGTCTTTGTTTCATTCACTATTCGGCTCCGGTCGAATATCACCGCCGGATAAGCTGGCCGAATAGTAAAAAGTACACATTGTACCTATTTAATATGCATAAAGTGGATCTCATTCAATTAATGTTGTTGATTATCATGAACGAATAATAACACGACACTGGATATCAATTATAAGACATGAAATCAGCTGTTTAATCTAACGCCATATTGGTTGACAACAACAGTTACAAGGGATGTTACTCCCAAACACCGATTGGTGCAACCTATATAAAACACACATCAACAAATGTAATAATGTTTATATATATTTATATTTAAAACATAATGTGCTTGAAAATAGGGCTTATATGCACCAAACATCTTTTATTACAAAGACAAGACGTGTTAATGTAAAAAAATATCGTATGCCGCCAATGAATGTATCTAAAACAATAAATATTGACCTACAACGCTTCAGATTTCAATTATTAATTAACAGCTATTATCAGTATTAAGCCGTTGAAGCCAGAACCAGAAGCGGTCCTTGTACTTTAAATTAAAGCTTGATGATCAGTTAATGGTCTGAAATACATGGACATATACATCCGACCACTATACAAGCCAGATTGCACGAAAGAGAGATTAACATTAGTAACTAGTTCAATATCTATTTACATATTTTACATTGACACATACATCCTTTGCAGTTGGTGGCCTGAAGATACACACACTCATATTACACGGATTAGTTTGTGATAGGCCTATCTGTTTATAAATACTGTTAAGCTTTGATTCATCCATCAGTAACAGTTTCAAACAATAAGCTAAAAACGAAAAAAAAAGAAGAATTAGAATATAGTCATGTTATTTAGCAGTTTAAAAAAATGTTCAGCAATACGAGCTATTTACAAGACATGTAGGTATCCGGCTCCGGTTTCGGCCGAATATCTTATTTTACTATCCGGTCATATCCGGCTCCGGCCGAATATAAAAAATTACTTTCCGGTGCATCCCTACAATGTACACTAATTGTCGCCATTACCTTCAAATACGTTTAAATATATGTCCAATCTATCAAAAGAATCAATCTTTGAAGAGCATTTGCAGTAGAGCTTTGGAGATACTGTGGCTTAATGGCAATGCGAGTTAGATAATGGCTACACTGGCCAACTGTCGGCCAACATACAACTTTTTCTACCGTGGAAACCTCAGGAAGAAGAAACTGCACGAGCAAACCTGTCTGTCTTCGTGAAACACCATTGCAAGTAAAAACATGTCTTATCTAGATAAGTGCTAAGAATATTTGATCGCGCGAATCATCTAATATATAAAATAATGTATGTATGTATGTATGTCCCACATAGAAATAAAAACCGTTTGACCAATCTTGATAAAACTTGGCATCAGCGTTCCGCAGATCATGGCGAAGACCGTAGTGTATGTTTAATCATGGTTTAATGTTTCTTCCAAAAATAAAAATTATCTCCAGTAAAGAATAAAACTATTGAACAAAGCACAGTGTTTTATATTAGATATGAATATGTCGGCTGAACGGGTAGACCCACTTTTAACTTCTATTTTCGTGGCTAAAAAGAATGTGAAGGTAACATTCTCCATGTTTGACATAGATCTAAATTCAATCCAGCAGATCATAATACCCAAACTAGGGCCCACGGGCTGCGGGTCATATCGAAGGCGCCGTTCATATCCTGCTAGTTATATGAATAGATGTGGTACGCGCGCTGGACTGTCGTTCGGTCGTCTCGATGGTCCCGGGTTCAAACCCTGCGGGAGTTCTGGACTGGGAAGTAGATTATCTTCTACTCTGAAGGTACAGCCGAAACAAGTGAAACATTTTACATTTTGTATACAACCTTGACGTGTCGAATTTCACTGAAAGCAACGATGATGAAAGCCGGCCCTGTTAAAACAAATTGCAATTTTACATCAAGAACTGATCTCAGAGCTTCAACATTGTGCCTGAACAATGTGAATCTATCAATAGCATGACACAGTGTTGGCGGTGTGGCCACCTATCTAGGGTTTACATTCTGATGGAGATCGGACATCGAGGTTTAGCTTGAGTTTGCTGAATGCCCTTCGGCAGAATGAAGACCTTCCCCCTTATAATCCCAACCTTACATAACCACAAAAGAGGATGAGTGCGCGCTGAGCATAAAATAATAATTACTAATAGACAACAATAGTTCATAATAGTTGACACCAACACACCCAGAATTAAAGACTGAGAATAGAATCGATGGATTTGACAATCGGTCGTTGGCTAAATGCTTTTCAATAGTGCACAACGAATTTGAAAGTTTTGTTTTTATTCGAAAACTTGTTCACTTCTTCTGGATACCAAATATCTTCTGGTCGGTTATCTCCCCTTGTGTACCGGAAATTTGCAATAAGCCACCGGACTCTTTATGTTATCGATTTCTTTATTTGCTGTGCCATGTTGATTCCCCCCCCCCTTTTTTTTTCCTAATCATATTGTTTGTTTTGTTTGTTTGCTATAGTTGTTGTTTTTTTGTCTGCATTCCCGCGTATACCCTTCCCTCCTTTCGCTTTTGTTTTTTCTTTTTCTCTCTTTTCGAGTTTTTTTTTTTTTTTGACATGACATTCTCGTTGACTATTGAGTCTGTGCACCATTCAATTAGGAAGATTATATAGTGGCCTTAGTGATTTGACTGATTTTATTTTTCGGCCGAGTGGGGAAGGGAGGATGTATATTTATAGTTTCGTTGGAGTAGGTCGAGTCGGAGTGTGTTTCTATATTCACTCAGACAGAGGCTGCTACACAGAAGATAAGGCTTGATTGGTGAATAACTTGTTATTGTTATTGTCATGTTATTTTCAGGCCGTTAACCCAGACTTTGCAATGTTAGACTCGGTTGACTTGAAGAGACAATCACTCTCAACAGGATCTCATTTAACTTAAACTTAGACTGCGCTGCTGACCAGGGCCCCATTTAACTTCAGCGTAAACTGTGCTGCTGACCAGGGCCCCATTTAACTTCAGCGTAGACTGTGCTGCTGAACAGGGCCACATTTAACTTCAGCTTAGACTGTGCTGCTGACCAGGGCCCCATTTAACTTCCCCTTAAACTGTGCTGCTGACCAGGGCCCCATTTAACTTCAGCTTAGACTGTGCTGCTGACCAGGGCCCCATTTAACTTCAGCTTAGACTGTGCTGCTGACCAGTGCCCCATTTAACTTCCCTTTAAACTGTGCTGCTGACCAGGGAGGGCTCCATTTAACTTCAGCTTAGACTGTGCTGCTGACCAGGACCCCATCCTTAAGAGGGGCCTCCACAAACTTAAAACATATTGAAATCCGTCCCCCCCCCAGTTTTGTTCACCCTAACAGAGGCTACACACTCAAACGTCTAGGCTGCTATACAGACCACACCGTTAAATGTGCATCGTATTTATAATTGTGTAACCTGGAGGTCAAGCCGACATGCATTTCACACGTTTGTGCATGGTGAAGATATTTTAAAAGCAGTTATCTGAAACTGATCAAATAATTTTATTTTTTTTTACTGTCTGTCTTAGAGTAAATCCGAACTTTATAGTTCTTATCTAATCAGCTTTTGGCCAAGATGCGTAGTACGCAAGAACATTAAAAAAATGTTGCAATTACATTGGATTGGCCTCTAGAAATTTCAATCCTTGGCGTTTTTAGATAGGCATTTCTAGGACATAGATCTTTGTATTTTTTTTGCTTATGTTTTTCAGAAATTCGGTTTGCTTTGGTGATTGTGGCATGGGTCGAAATTTCCTTTTTCTTTATTAATCTTGCTTCAATGCTTCAAAGAGCTAAGAATGCTCACCCCCCCCCCCCCAAATTTTGTATAGCTTGACTCTTAGTACACCGATCTCTTGGCTACAGTTCTGCACTGTTAGACAGCACTCCTCTAATGCAATTATCGCTGGATGTTTTCACCTGTGATGTATTTGAGTTATCTCACTAGAACAGGTAGGCATGCAACTGTGGGAGTTCATTTTCAACGGCGGCGACGTAGCCCGGGGAGGGGGAGGGGAGTGAACGTGCCGCTAATTTCGCCTTGTTTGGTGATGTACTCAATGACTCCTCTACCGGAATACCACGACTTTTGGTGCCGGAGTTAATGTATACTTGCTGGAATAGTGGGCTCAGGCAGTGTTAAAAACATTCTAATTATATCCAGGTTGGGCTGTGATGGTTTAATTTGTTTTGGTTGGTTGTAGCCGAAACTAAAAGTGTAGTATTTATATCCAAGAGCTAGACTCAACACTTACGACAATTACGAAGAAGAAGAATATACTTAATATAATAATTAATTAATATATTCTTGTATTTTTTTAATTACAGTTTTTGAAATTAATATTTTGAGTTAGAAAATAGTTCTAGAAAAAATAATTAATGCGGGTAGAAAATCGTACAAAATCTGGACTTGTTTATGAAAGAAACAAATATTTTGACACAAAAATTTACTATTTTATGTTTGCAATGTCCTATTCCATTCTCTAAACGCCCATGGGGGTCTGTACCAAAACGTTTCATCGTCAACTTCTTTACCTCAAAATATTTTAGGGCAGGGCTTTATGTCTGCGTTAGTATTTCTGTCTATGTGTTGCTGTATACGTGTGTGAATGTGTGTGAGGTGTGTGTGTGTGTGCCTGTTATAGAGAGAAAGAGAGAAGGGGATAGAGTCCCAGCTTCATTTCCTAACGTTTTGGCAAGCTATGACATTTATGTGTAAGGCCGATAGAACCCTTAGCGTCAAGAGAGTCCCGGTGTCATGTTTCTCTATTGGGCCTTCCCCTGCGTTCCAACTAAAACCTAGCTAGATCAATCTGTCACTGTAGTTTTCATTTGTTTCTTCCTTCAGTTGATCTTCTCTGCCGAGTACACCAAGGCGATGGAGGAGAACTACCACAAGGAGCACCTGGCCTGCCACAACTGCGACAAGCAGCTGGTGGCTTGTAGGTACATCGTCAAGGAAGAGCACCCGTATTGCATCCCGTGCTACCAGCAGTTGTTTGCCCATAACTGCGACGAGTGTGGCAAGCCCATTGGACCGGACTTCAAGGTAATAATCAGTTTATATTTGTGTATTTTGTATTAGCTTTCGACAAAGCCATGAACTGTATAACATAGCTGATGTTGGCAATGCGCTCTGTAAAGTTCCCCTGTCATTGTGTCTTGGGACCTCTCCTATTTGTAAAGTTCCCCTGTCATTGTGTCCTCAGGGCCTCTCTTATTTGTAAAGTTCCTCTGTCATTGTGTCCTCAGGACCTCTCTTATTTGTAAAGATCCCATGTTATTGTGCTCTCATGACCTCTCCTATTTGTAAAGTTCCCCTGTCATTGTGTCCTCAGGACCTTTCTTATTTGTAAAGTTCCCATGTCATTGTGTTCTCATGAACTCTTCTATTTGTAAAGTTCCCCTGTCATTGTGTCCTCATGACCTCTCCTATTTGTAAAGTTCCCCTGTCATTGTGTCCTCAGGACCTTTCTTACAAGGATCGCCACTGGCATGAGTTCTGCTTCAAGTGCTGTGGGTGCCAGAAGTCTCTCGTGGACCAGCCGTTTGCCTCCAAGAACGACAAGATCTACTGCTCTGACTGTCATGACAACAACTTCGCTGCCCGGTGTGACGGCTGCGGGGAACCTTTCCGTGGAGGTCAGTTTGTTGTTGCTTTTAGGGAAAAGACACAAGACATTTAAAAAAAAACTTCTGTGTAAATGACTATATAATAATTTTTTTTCTCTAATGGCCGAAATGTTCAAGCGGCCAGAATCATTATTCGGTGTTATTATACAGTCAGAGGCGTAAATGACAGGTCGAGCCTATTACGCACACGCATATAGATTATTTCACGAGAAATATTGCATTTCTCATTCATCTTCGGACTTGAAGACAAGCCTTATTATTATTATTATTATTATTATTATTATTATTATTAGGCCCTATTATTATTATTATATATCTATACCTATAACATGCCATGTATACATGATTTGATATACTCCATTCCTCTCAAGTTTTATACCTTACTCAGTTAGTTCTTAATCGTTCAGTTCCCACACAGTAACCACACACATTTAAAGAACAGTATAACTGAATGTTCAGCAAAAGGCTGGGCCGATTTTGACATCCAGCCCGCCAGTGATGGGTAGCATATCAAACAATTTTACTATTGGGTATATTGGGTCCAAGAGTGGATGAAGCGTGGCTGGACAGAAGCATTAATACAAATGCTGGACTTTGCAAAGTTTTCAAAAACCGTTACAAAAGTCTTACAGGCGGCTCAACAAAAGGGCGGTAAAAACATCTGTGCTAAAAAAATATAGTGCTAGGGGGGCCGAACAAATGACAGATGCTACCGGTATAACAATAAAAGCGAATAGTTCATGGGGGAGAATTTATCGTGTGTACTTCCTACTTCCGATGTGCTACCTCTGAGAGTAGATTTTGTTTTATTTGGAGAAGATGGTTAGGAGGGGGTAGGTCACTCTAGATAAAGCTTTCAAAAAACAAAACATAGCATAAAAAGTAAGTGTTGATCAAGATGAAGTATTTCAAGAGTCCTTTTCCTGTTCGTGTGGTGTGTGCTTGTGCGCATGTGTGTGCACGCGCGTGTGTGTGAATGACACTGGTTGGGAGGTGCAATCTATAACAGCCTAATTATGTAACTGTCTGGCTTCAGTATTAATTATTTTGTGGGTGCCTACATAAAAAGATAATAAACTCTAATAAATTAATGGTAACAATACCCTGATTGAAAATACGCCTCTCTTCGTTTCATCAGTAACAATGCCAAACAAAATTCCGTCATTTCGAAAAACAAAATTTTCTGCATCAGCGTCCATGTTCTTTCTACCTCCAGTTCAAAATGCAAAACTGCTTCTTGAACTATTTATCTCCCTTTAATGTTCCTGAAAAAAAAACAGAGATTACCCGAGACGTTCGATTACTTTAAACTTTATAACACACTATCACACTAAGTCTAACATCTAAACCAGGGATGCCCAACCTATTTTGACCTGCGGGCCATTTTAATTTCCGACCCTGGCGTCCCGGGCCAGATGACCGAAAAGTTAGAATAGAAATAAAATTTACCTGAAACTATTTTTCGGAAAAACCCATGGATCTAGCACTTAAATTTGAAGTTTATCGTCAGAAAATAACTTCATTTCTCTATTTCAAATGTATGCAGCACAACGTCACTAGCTTTTCCACTGACTCTTTTGTTTTTTTTTTTGGTCTCTTTTTGGTGAATATTCACATATTTATTTCAAAATGTTGTTTTATAAAACATCGACACTACACTTTTTGCCTAGGGCCGGATGGAACCACGTTGCGGGCCGCATCGGGCCCTCGGGCCGTATTTTGAGCATCACTGATCTAAACTGTCAGTGAACCAGTTGTCCGGTGAACGATTTGTCCTGTGAAGGATTTGTCGTGGAACGATTAGTCTGTGAATACTTTGTCTGTGAACGGTTTGTCCTGTGAATGATTTGTCTTGGAAACATTTGTCTGTGAATGATTTGTCGGTGAACAAATTATAAGATAAACAATTTCTCAGTGAACGATTTGTCGTGGAACCGTCTAAAGTTGCCTCAGTCCCTGTTCTCTCTGCGAGGGCAGTTCCAGCCGCAGATTTCAAGATGACCTGGGTCTATTTCCTCCCACAAACTTTCACTGATATCCATATTCCATAAATCCCGCCTGCAGACATCTCTGTATGTTAAATATATATTTTCGTGTTAAAAAAAGTGTACTTTCTTTAATTTGCTTTATTTGATTGTTGTTTCCTATGGAGATAGTCTCCTCTCATGTGTGCAATGTATTCATTCACCCAATAGATTCATGAACGACCTTAACACACCATCTTTCCAATCAACTCAGTATAATATGAAACACTACAGACATTGTCAGTAAATCACGTCTGTATTTACCCCCATTAACTCGTTCCACCCAGATCCTATGTCCTCGGCCTACCCAGATCTGGTACCTGCTCAAAGTCACTTCTGATAACAGGACGTCTGTTAACGCGCTCACCCTTTCCTAAGATCAGCCGCTGGGATAAGCAGGATCAAAGTCACCTTGGCTTAAGTGGGGAAAGTGTGGGATGTAGGTTGAAATCCCCCCCCTCCCTGATCGGCAATTCCAGTATAAATTCGACCTTTACCTTGGTGTGGAGGAAGAACCAAAAAAACCTGATGAAAGTTGATTTGCTGTCAAGTTTGGCGCGATGATTCATGATGAAATTGTTTCACCATCACCCCCCCTCCCCTCCTTTCCCCCTAAATCGCCCGCTGATTCATAAAGATGTTTTGTTTCGGATAATATTCCTCAGCCGATTTTGTTTTTTCATATCTGGTTTGGTTTGTTTTGATTTTGGTTTCAGTATGTTACCTGGGTATTATTATTATTATTTTCTGAAAGTAAACCGCTAACCTTTCAATTCTGCGATTCTCATCTTTGCAGAGTTGAACCGCTTCATGTAGGTACACACTATTTTCAGTTATTTTAAAGCCTGGGATTAAAACGGACGCTATTATTATAGTCTTTCTGTGGCCACTGCCAGAGTCTAGATTCATTAAAAGGAAACACAAATCATTGTGTCAGTGTCCACTAAGGCAGTGTTTCCCAGACTTTTGATCTATGTGTACCCCTTTTATAATTTTTGTAATGCTGAGTACCCCTCCCCACTACACTTTAATTTATTAACAGAACATAATATATGAGTAATTAAAAAAACAGCATAGTTAATGAGGTGCAACGTGTACCCCCTCCGAAGTCTTCGCGTACCCCTGGGGGTACGCGTACCCCACTTTGGGAAACACTTTTCCAAGGAATAGTCTAACGATGAGGCAGTGGTAAAGTACAGTCCCACTATTCTTTTTTCCTCTATTGTCATAAACGATATTATTTAAGAAGAAACAATTTGTGTGTAATCCCATGACAATTTGTTTTTTACTTATAGCTTAATTGTTAAAGACATCTTTTTTATTTGTTAGTTTTGAAAAACTGCCATCTTGTCATTTCCACACTTGACGATCGGCTCTTATCACTTCTAATTTTACATATGTAGATATATATTTCGTAATGTTTAGTCCTGTGAACTTTGTCTTGTACTGGCGTGCACAACTCTTCGATTTCGGGATCTATAAATGCCTTTTAGGGCATTTAGGGCGCAACCCTCTTGATCATGTCCCAGTGAAACAGTCAGGTCTACGGAAATCCCTTAAGAAATTTGACAGTGTTCTTCACTGGCCCCTGTAGAGAGCGTTTTACTATCCTCAAATGAATAAAGAATAGCTTTTTTTTTTTTTTGTATATAACTAGGGCCAGTCTTAGCCTTAGACGTCTACGCTGTTAAGGGGCTTTCTATAGCAGATAAGCGTCAGTTTAATTCAGGGTTTATTTAGAATCCAATTAGTCAATGAAAGATACTAAATCTTTGTTCTATGCAAACTTTCCTGACCTATTTATTGTGTGTGTTGCTCAATATCATTACTCTCTAGACCTCTACTGTCCACCACCACCATCATTTCTAGTTAGATCCGGCCTTAAAGTGTAAGATTTGGGGTGCAGACAACAAATTTAATATAATGTTATCGATATATAGCAACGCTGCAACAGTCTATCCTTTATTTGCCCTATCACTGAAGTGTTTCTAAAGTATCTGTTTCATCATTGGTATCATTGCGACGAATAAGTCACCAGACAGTTTCATTCCCGATAGAGCCCAAAAAGACGGTCAAAGCCTTAAAAGGAGGAGAAAAAAACAAACAAACGTATAAACAATCAACAACAACAACAACAAAAAAACGTATAAACAATCAACAACAACAACAAACAACAACAGTGAAAACATTCAAAACATATGAAAAACTAGTAAATATGGCTTGGGAAAAATTAAGAGCCGGCGACCTTTAAGCAGATTGTAGCACACACGACTACAGCCTGGCAGGGCTTGGCGACGACGCTGAGCCCAAACTGTGTCGGCACTTGCCGTTTCCAGCTTCGTGGAAAGGAGACAGAGGTATAGGCATCATCGCTCCGAATAAGCTAATGCCCTGGCATTCAGTATTGTAGTTCACTACAAATAACACAACCTTTCTAACTTACGTTCTTGAGTTGTCTGTCCTAAGACCAAGTGACGACAATGCCACCACCTATGTTGCATCATTCACAACCAATGGCTATCCTCTTCCCACCGACATCATAGAAACACTCTCACATACACACACACCGTAACACACCGTCAGCCCATCGTAGGCCTACATATATTCGTGGCCCTGATATGGTGCTCGCCCAGGGCCCCGCGCTCTACCTATGCCGCCTCTGTGTTAATGATTGTGTATGACCAGAAAATGTGAAAGAAAGAATGTGTAATTGCTGTAAACAACAGTATTTTCACACGTTTGACTAATGCCTGCCGAGCGGAGAACACGACGACACCAAATAAAGAGGGCATGTCAGTGGCGTAGCTAGGGTGGGGGAGAATTTGAAAATACCCCCGGCCCCCTACTTGAGGTGGGCTCCAAATGAGTGTTTTTACACTAACTATTAAATATTACGCAAAATGTAGGGCCCCCAAAGAGGTCAAGCCACCGGGCCCCTAAATGGAAAATAATTTTTAGCTACGCCCATGGGACATGTCCTTTTTTTGCCTGCGACGTCTGTTATTCCTATTCAAGGGTGATAATCCTTATCGATTACGATTTATCTTGTGCTAGACTTTTTAACTTGATAGTTTAGTTTCTGATTGATCTTTTTAAATGTCTATGTAACTTTTTATTTTCTTTACTTTGTCGACACAGGGATGAAGAAATTTGAGTACAAGGGCAAACAGTGGCATGATTGGTGCTTCGTCTGCTCAGAGTGCAACCAGCCAATCGGAAACAAGAGCTTCATCCCACGTGACGAAAGAGTCATCTGTGTCCCATGCTACGAAAGTAAATATGCACAGAGGTGCAGCAAGTGCGGTGATGTAAGTCAATTAACACATCTATACTTGTGGCTGAGATTGGTGTGCTGGTGAAGTTAGGTGGTGAATGGAGTCAAAAAGATACACAGTACCCGCTTCCGTTTTTTTTTTACTAAGATTAGCTGAAATGTCCTCTTGGATATTTTAGTTATATATTTGGCTATTGTAGACACACTTACCTCTTTGTAAGTAGGCCTACGAATTGCATTTAACGTTTAAAGTTTGTCGCAAGCCATAGCAAGAATAACTCATTAAGTTTTGATTAGTTACTCATCATTAGTATCTTGTATCCCTCTTTGAAACATGTACATTTAAATAAACTGACTAAATTGATCTGTTTATTGAAAAGTTGTTTAGCTAGCTTGTCAGTTGCCATTTGGTCTTCTGAAAAACTTTTTAAAAAAACACACACACACACAAAGAGTTGTTTGATAAACTTAATTGACAAAATGCTTAAATAAATAGAGAGAAAATTAAATGTTGAAAACAAAACAAATTATAGGATTGAAGGCTTCCATGGTCTCTAGAGGCTAAATATGCTTTAACTTGGCTTGTCTTGGTTACCTATGAAGGGGACTCGACACCCGACTCAGGCAGCACGAAAACTTACTCCTAGATACCGCCTCCCCCCACTGGTCCACAAATGCTATAAGCATGAAAATAGCGCTATATAAAAGTAATAATAATTATAAGGCTGGCCAGCAGAGGAGGCTTTAGGTGGGGACAAGCGGGGCAACCACCACAGGCCTCCCCCCTCAGGGGGGTGCCCAACAATAATGAGAATCTTTGTCACTATCGGCCCATTGCACAAATATTCATAGCCCTGAAATGACAGTCGCCCAGACAGAGCCCAGCGCACTGCTAAGGCTGTTGCTGTTGGCAGAAGAAAGCAACATTGGGGCTCTATTTTATGGAAGGAAGTTTTGAAGCAACAAGGTCAAGCCCTTTTTAAATCTGTAGTAGACAAAAGGATTGATAGAAATAGGTTAGATTTATAAATGAACCTTTTGTTTTAAGGCCAAAGTTTTTAATGATAAATTCTCATCTCTGGAAATGGCGGAAGAGGAAGATCAACTGACCAATGGTGGGCATGACAAAAAAATTTGTGTCTGTTTATAAAAGCATTAGAGGAGAAAAAAAGAGGAAGGAGCAAAGAGTAGTTTGAGAGTTACAACAAAAGCTGACTGAGGGGTTTCTTGTCATTAGTAAGTTTGAAAAGGACAGTGCTATAAGATAGAGGTTCTTAAGTGTCATAACACTATTACTTGAAAGAAGTTACTTAATGGAGTGTCATGACACAATTAGGCCTACTTATTAGAAGTTGTTACTAAATGGAGTGTCATAACACAATTAGGACTACTTATTAGAAGTTATTACTAAATTGAGTGTCCTGACACAATTAGGACTACTTGTTATAAGTTATTACTAAATTGAGTGTCCTGACACAATTAGGACTACTTGTTATAAGTTAAAACTAAAAACGTTTGGGATGTCTGTTTGTAAATGTATTGATTCTTGCAAAACTCAAATTGGTTTTTTTTTTTTTTTTAAATGTCACAACCAATTTTAACATAAATAACCTCAAAACACATATATTATTTAACAGCATAGTTCTTGTGAAAGTTCTGGGTGATATCTGGGAAGTGGGGAAGAATCTGAGAGAGTTAATTAGGAAAAAGTATAAATAAATATATTTACAATAAATTTTTTATATGTTATAGTAAATATAATTACAATTGTAAATATTTTAATTATAAATAAGCTGGTTTTCAATACTTATCTTGTAACATATAGGTTTTATCGACCCTTCTTATTTATTGGGATGGAAGCGTCATCACTATATTATCCAAACTGTACCCATCTGTAACTTGCTATGTCACTGTTATTTTCATGAAATCTTAATTATATAGCATAGTAATGTTCATTGCTACTATTTAATGATATGTTTCATTTTTCAGGTGATCAACAAGGGTGGCATCAGCTACAAGAACACGCCCTGGCACAGGGAGTGCTTCACTTGCACCAACTGTAACAAGCAGCTGGCTGGGGAGAAGTTTACCTCCAAGGAAGAGCACCCTTACTGCGGTGACTGCTATGGTGATTTGTTTGCCAAGAGGTGCTGCAGGTGCACTAAGCCCATAACCGGTGAGTTGTTTTTGTGGTTAAAGCTTGTACAAGTTAACAAATTTTTTTTTCAATTTAAAAATACATTTTTCTTTATGTAATTGATAGATAACAAATCTTTAGAGCATTGAGAGATCACTTTCATGTGCCAATATCACAAACAAAGATTCTGATTCTTGGCCACCAAAACCCAATGTTCTAGAGACAAACAAAGATTCTGATTCTTGGCCACCAAAACCCAATGTTCTAGAGACAAACAAAGATTCTGATTCTTGGCCACCAAAACCCAATGTTCTAGAGACAAACAAAGATTCTGATTCTTGGCCACCAAAACCCAATGTTCTAGAGACAAACAAAGATTCTGATTCTTGGCCACCAAAACCCAATGTTCTAGAAACAAACAAAGATTCTGATTCTTGGCCACCAAAACCCAATGTTCTAGAGACGAGGAAGCATCCACTATGAAAATGAGGGGAGGTGGTAGGAAGTAAATGTTTAGAACTCAATCCTGGCATCCTGACACTTTTGTATGGCGCTTTCCCATACAACCTGGACAAGACAGACATATCTATATTGTACATCTATTTCCGTGCCATGTCCTCAGCATCCAAAAAATACTACCATTCCTTCCAAATGATTCTTTTCTATTTTTAGGTATTGGTGGCACCAAGTTCATCTCCTTCGAGGAGCGACACTGGCACAGCGACTGCTTTAACTGCTACAAGTGTGATGCCAGCATGGTGGGAAGAGGTTTCCTCATGAACGGCGATGACATTGTGTGCCCTGAATGTGGTCGCAGTTAAGCCCCTACATACAGTTAGGATACAAAGTTAACGTTTTAAAATATATTATTTATCAATTCTTTATAGGCTTATAATTTCATTCAGTTTTTTTTAAATTCAATAAATAGCTTTATTCTTCCTATAACGAGCCTTTAAATTATTTTTTTTTAAGTGTCAATTCAAGATTACTTGTGTATAAATTTAGCATTACTTAAAAGCCTTAACCCTCGTAATATATAATAAATAGTAATTTGTAGATAGTCCATGGCAGTGTATATATTTATTTGTATTTTTTATGTTATCTTCAGCTTTAATTAATAAAAAAAATATATATAGTTTTGCACAAAAAAAAAAACAATAACATTTATTTATAGGTTCTAACAATTTGAATAAATAATCAAAATTATAACCTTTGTTCCCTAAAGCTAATAAATTAAATGCTGAAGAAATAATGCCTTTCATTACATTGAAAAAGAAAACCAATACACTCAAAATAAAGACCATTTATATATCAGTTTTGTAATCATATCAATGTTAATTATTTTAATTTCCAAACCAAACTTTCTTTATTGAAGTTATATATTTATATATATATTTTTTAGATATATTCCGAATAATTTAGATGTTTATCTTTATTTAAGAAAACAAACATTTCTTGTGCTGTATTCCTTTTATATGAAGACATGTTGATGAATGCCTATAGAAATGGATGGGTTTACCACAATGTACTGAAGCTTAATTGAAATTACACAGCACTTGTGTGTGATCTTGTCTTTGTTATTTGTTGCTGGTGCAGTTAATTTATTATGCAAACTTTATGATTGGCCAGATTTCTGGCCTTTCATCAACTAAAATCTGATGCAACTCAACACACACTTTAAAAAAAATGATTACTAGGCATTCATTTTCCATTTACACTTCTGTATGATGATTTTACAATTTTTATTATACATAGGTAGTTGAATTTATTTTTAGTAAATCCTATACTCTTTGAGAGTGTATTTAAACTATTTAGTTGTTTTTTTACAGTGTACATTTTTTATAATGTAAAATAATAATTACTGTACTTGTTATTAATAGAATTAAATAAAAATAATCAAAATGTACATTCTTATACAAAGATTTGTTCCATTGTCTGTGTAAATTTTTTGAATTTTTTAAGCACAATAGCAAATCTGATCAGTATAGTATATGCAGAGAATGTTGAAATGCATTGACTTTATTAAAATACCGATGTCAGATAACAATATTGTTGACATCTTGGTCCGCACAAGTAAAATGTATCATTTTCATGCAAGATAATATTAGAAAGTGTTTTTGGTCTTAAATCATGAGCTTAATCAATTTTTAAAAAAGTTTTTTAAAATCCTACAAAGAAATTATACACATCACAAAGATATATTTTTGTATTTGGACAAATATTGCAGTGGTTTTAGTGTTAAATTTTTTTTTTGTAATGACGGATGCTTTTTTTCCAGAAATCAGTATTACCTTTTTATGATGAGACTGGTTTTTGGGGTAAGGAAGTGTGATTAATATCTCTTGTCTCACGTCTGGTCAATGCTATGTAATAAATAGAAATAGTATTGTTAATGGATTCCTTCTAACATAAAAGGATTTGAGTCTGTAAATCTTCATTCTCAGTTGAAAGAATTAAAGGGGAATAAAAACAGAGAGCCAAAAAAGTAAATGCAGTTGTCAAGACATTTACTGATTTAAGTGACTTGTTGGCATACTGCCTTATTCAAGGGATTAAGAACTGCAGAGCTGTAAAACTTCTATTTCCTTGTGATGTAACTAATGTCAAGTAGCTGGTGCTTTTTTTTTCTTCACACTATACTCTTCTTTGTGATTGGTTTTTTTCATCTTTTTGCTCCACTAATACAAGATGTAAAGTTTACTGTAAATACCTTTTTTTGTTTGTACATTTTTGTTTTAATTTGTGTTGTAAAAAGCAAATAACAAGGATTTCTTTGTTTTAAACAACAGAGCAGAAAAATAAATTGCTAACAAATGCATGCAGGCATTTTCGTTTTGTTTTTTTTTAAAACCTAGAGGGTTTCCTGTTTAGGATCAAATTTCCTTTCTATTACTGTAATCAAATTTGGAATAAGCATTTGCCTCTGGAAAAAAAGTATCATTTGATTTCCATTATGCAAAAAAACTTTCCTACAATATCTACATTAAATTTATCTTTCAACTTAAATATGTTAGCATTTATTTTTTTTAATTATTATTGAAAAAATCTTAAAATGTTTTGATTTGTGAAATATTGGGAGTAATTAGAATATTCATTTGGTGTGTCTTCCAACATTAGTTTGCTATTATATAGAATATACCTTAGTCACACACCCCAATGTACGGTTTGTTATTCAGAGATAAGATAGTACTTTAATTATGTCACCAAAGATGTGCAGTACTCATTTCATCTTTGTGTGCATGTAGAGAGCATCTTTATTTAGTTCATAGAGTTCTGTACTTTTTTATACTACACTAGTTCATTTGTACTGGTTCAGAGAGGTCTGAATTATGTTAGTTCATTTATTATGCTTGAAGTATGTTCCAATGTATATTATTACTATAGCATTTTGTTTTTGGTTTGTTTTTTAAAACTCTTTGAACTCAGTCAGCTTGATCAGTTTGTAGAGATAGGTTTGAGATCAAATAAACTTGAGGATAAAACTACATGGGTGTTCAAGTCATGAATTGTTAATTTAATGATATGGATTTATACATAGCCTGATGTTGTCCATAATAAAAATGGGAAGGACTGCTCAATAAACCTATAATGAACATTTATTTAATACATCAATGGGGCATTAAATTCATGACTTGGTGTCAAAATTCTAACACACATTGAGAGTGAGTGGCCTGAACAGTATTGCAATGAAAAACCCAATAAAGTCTATTGTAATTTATTGTTGAAATTTTACATGGTTTTATGAGCCTATTACAAGCACAGTTAATAAATCAGACTTTGTCACATCTCTACTAAAGCTGCACTATTCATGTCAACATTTTGGTAAAAAGACACTGTCAGGCTTGTAAGATGATCATGTCCTCTCCCCCATATCACCTGATGAGCTCCTTCATGAAGGAACATCTTTTGCTCATTTAGATCTTAATGAGACAAACACACAAAAAATGTACAATTGTGACTTGAAATGTTATTTTATCTACATGCTGGTTAAATACATTTTATAAAACAAATTCATGAGCATGGGTCTTTGTTAAGGTGCAATACAAAGTATTAGACTGTATATTCTACTGAAGACCTGGGTCCCTACTGAAGACCTGGGTCTATTTGCTGTAATGTATTATTCAGTTAAGAGGCAACAAACCTAGTTCCACTATTTATATGTAGAGTGTACCATTTGAACCAAGAGGACTCCAGTTATCTTTGATATTCACTTTCCATTTCAGACTCTAGAAGAAACACTTTTGGACATGATGGTCTAAGGCAGTGTGTCCCAAAAGTGGGTTATGGGTACCCCAAAGGTACACGTTGCACCTTGTAAACTATGCAGATTTTTAAAATTAGCCAGTTACTATGTTATGTTAATAAATAAAAGTGTGATGGGGGGGGGGGGTACTCAGCATTATAAAAATTATAAAAGGGGTACACATAGGTCAAAAGTTTGGGAAACGCTGATCTAAGAAACAAAATGTAATACTGATGAATAAAGGAAGTAAAGTTCCTCTTTCAGACCTTGCAATTTATGGGGAAGATGATTTTAAGATCATCTGTTTCTTAGGCCAACAGTTAATGAGAAGGGTGTCATGTGGCCAGCACAATGACCAACCACCTTTACTTTCCCCTACTGAAGTCAGGTACCCATTAAAGTTGAGTGAACTCAGGGGCGCCTAAAAAAATCCACAAATAAAAATTCAGTCTTCACTGATATTCAAACCCAGGACCTCAGGTTTGGAAGCCAAGCGCTTAACCACTCAGCCACTCGCACCTATACTGATGAATACAAGTAAGAAACTTGCTCAGATGTACCAAATGTAAAATTGACGAATACAAGTACTCGTACAAGTAAGAAAATTAAGACATTGCATATTATTTTTTAAATACATTTTATTAATTTTCTCATAAAGACAGAAATAAATGTGTATGGATCTGTAAACAGTAATGTGCAAAAACAGACATGAAAAGTCTTTCAGACAATTTACAACACTGTCTTTGAACACAATGCCTTCCATTCATCCTACCAGTCAAATCATCTGTTTACATTTTCTTTCGAACCCTGCTACCATTGTCTCACTGACATTCTGACATACTTCCCAAAATAATTTCATTTCACAAGACTTGACTTGCATAACACACTTTCAAAACAAAGTTCAATCACTTTTCGTACACTGGTAGTGTCCTCTAGAAAGATATCTGAGCAATGTAATACTATATACACTAACTAATCATCAGGTCAACTAAAGCATTAAGAGATGGCTGAAGTTTTCTTTCTTTTGAAGTAACTTGGTGCTGCTTCGTACAGCCAGTCTGGATCAACTACACTCAGAGTCCTGCACACGTAAAAAAACAAACAAAACAAAAAGATTATACTTTTAGGGCAATGTTATTTCCCTTTCAAGACCAAATTATATCCTCTATTAATGGTACCTCACCATATCTGAAGGTAGAGTCTCAATATGAACCCTGAATGTCTCAATATGAACCCTGAATGTGGCTTACGGAAGTTTTAAGGGTTGAAAGACAATGAAAAGGAAACACCTTGAGCTTCAAGGGGGAGGGAAAATGCCTTGTGGGCTTAATCTCTAGACCAACTGACAATGTCATCATGACATCACATAACATAAGCATGTGGCACCCTGGTGGTGACACAATGGGTACCAAGTCAGACAAGTGTAACTGGTAATAGCTTTCCAGACTCTCTGGCCTGCCCATACATTGAGCACCCTGAAAGCCTTCATTATGCTCAAGCAACCTTTTCAAAAAAATTAAAGTAGAAAAAATGGTTAGAGAGTTTCTGACAAATTCTAAAAAGCCTGCATGTCGAGTCTGCAGGTAGAGCCTAGGAACATAAGAGGCTTGACATGTGCAGATATTGTGCAAAAACAGAATCTAAATCAACCACTGGTGGGCAATGGTTATTTCTGGGCAGGATGTGGCAAAATATGCAGCTCAAAGCCAGGGGATGCGTAGTGGCATGACTATTTATTAATCTCTGGACTTGAATACAAGCCTTATTAATCTCCAAGCTATGATTAGTTTGTATTCACCAAATCAGAAGTTAAAACATATTTTTTAATGGAACAAATCCAGAAATTATAGTAATAAATCAATACGTAACTAATTCAAAGCAATGGGATGAGTATACATGGGAGGATGACCACAAAAGTGAGGAGGATGAGTACACAAGTTGGGGAGGATGAGTACACAAGTTGGGAGATATCAAGACTTGTGCCTGCTGGACACACTGACCTCATGTAACATTTCGTTGTTTTGACCAACTCTGTGAAGACCACACACGCAGGTTTACATTGGAACAAAGCTGAAGATGGGTGGATAGACACTTTGGTTCTGGTGGTCATCTGAAGAGATAAAAATATACCAATTAGTAGACAAGAATCATTAGTTGGCACCCCAGTAACTTAAATGTTCCGTAAGTTGATTGTTTAGTACTTGAAACTATTCCTTATCTTGATATATTGCTTTTCTTTTGTTGAAGACTATTTTCATGCCTCTACAACATGCTCAGACTGTCTTAGTCCAAGCTCTGTTGGGAACATTTTGAATTCTACATTCGAACCCCCATCAGTTTTATAGCCAAGCAATTTATATCACCAAGTCACATATTAAACCATATAGAATTAAAAGTAGAACACCTTTTGCCTATAGCATATTTTAAGTAATACATCATTAAAACAAAAAAGGATTGATCTTGATCTTTTAGACACCCTGTGATTCCACAATAAAAAAAAAAGTGATTCTTTTTGGAACGAAATTAAACAAGAGTACTCACTGTGAGGAAATCTCCTTCTTTGGACAACTCGGCAGCATTCATGAAGAAACCAGCAGCAAGACATTTTCTGAAACAAGACATTACAATATGATCAGTCAGATGTCGAAATATTACAATATGATCAGTCAGATGTTGAGATATTACAATACGATCAGTCAGATGTCGAGATATTACAATATGATCAGTCAGAAGTCAAAACATTACAACATGATCAGTCAGATGTCAAAACATTACAATATGATCAGTCAGATGTCAAAACATTACAATATGATATGATCAATCAGATGTCGAGACATTACAATATGATCAGCCAGATGTCAAAACATTACAATATGATCAGTCAGATGTCAAAACATTACAATATGATCAATCAAATGTGAAGACATTACAATATGATCAGTCAAATATGAAGACATTACAACATGATCAGTCAAATGTGAAGACATTACAATATGATCAGTCAGATGTCAAAACATTACAATATGATATGATCAATCAGATGTCGAGACATTACAATATGATCAGTCAGATGTCAAAACATTACAACATGCTAAGTCAGATGTCACAACATTACAATATGATCAGTCAAATGTGGTCTGATCTAAACAGTGACGCTGTGCTATCCGATCGGTCAAAACGTCTTCCAAGAATATTAAAGCAAAAACAAGATAAGACAGTTCTGAATTTACCATTGACAAAAGAGTTCGAAATTTTTGACCAAAAGCGATTGGGCATCACTAAAGCTTCAACTTTGAAAGTCTCTATCTGAAATCGGCACTTCAGCATTGGTGTGATAATACTACACGACAGCTAGATGTAATAGATTAGTGATGCCCAAAATACGGCCCGCGGGCCAGATACCGCCCGGCGACGTACTTCCATCCGGCCCGCCGAAACGTCGGCACAAAAATATAGAAAAATCCCCTCCCTCTAAAAAAATGTTCAAAATGTATCTTAACCTACGTTAGGGCCTTCACTTTTTTTCTAATGGATGACTACCTAGGCATTTGACGTTTGTGCGTTCATGCAATAGAATCTACTACTTTACTTTTTTTTTGTAGAACATGATACTATTGCTAGTCAACATGTTTGTTGTTATAAAGAAAGTCTGAGGCTGTTTAAAAAAAGCAAAACAAGAACAACACAATATCAACAGAACTTACGCAATTTTTTTGAAGAGTAAAGAGAAAATTCAACTCTCCCAATACTTCAATGTAAGTACTAGATCCTCGGGTTTGAAATAAAATAGTTTCAGGTCAATTTCATTAAGTTTTTGTATCTTTTTCATCATGTGGCCCGCGACACTAGTGATGAAAATTAAAATGGCCCGCAGATTGAATTAGGTTGGGCATCACTCATTGGCTCTGAGTAGCTATGTAAAATACTGCAATCTTCCATTAAGCCTCGGATTTAAAGACCGTGTTATGTTCTGAAGACGTTTGATCTATTCAAACATTAGGAGATGGACATGAAAGTTAAACAACTCGACTACAAACTGTCTAGACACACCAATAGTCTAAATTGAAGATCCGAACAACGAGTCAACTTTGTACAGGTCAAAGACAAACCTCACTTTTGTTTTTCGAAAGAGCTCAGAATAAAACAAAAAGCTGTCCGTCTTCTTGAGTACACTCCGAATGTTAACGAAATAAAGAATATCTATTAAATCAAAGTGATCCCCTGCACGTATCTCAATCTCATGATTAACAATTTGTTTTCTATTCTATATACTTATGATGCACTTAAGGGTTGTAAGGTTGTTATTGCCGGAAGTGGTAAACTAGATATAAGCACCCCACTATCTATAAAATGCTTCTAAGGGCATGTGTCTCAATAACCTCAAACAGTCCGGCGGAACTGTTTTAACAAACAGGAGAAGGAACAAAAACGAGAAACCAGCACCTAAGCCAATAAGCTTCGGGCAGAAGGTGCTCCTTTGCTTTGGCTGGCTACCCACATAGAAGGAAAACACTGAACCCAACCTCTGCTGCCATACAGCTTTACCCAACATGGGAAAGGCTTCGGGAGTCAACCTTTTGAGACAAAAAATCAGGAGCCGGCGACCAGGCAGCTGCAGCACACAGTGCTACACCCAGGGAGAACCTGCGTCGCCGCTAACCCCAAACTGAATCGGCACTTGTAGTTTCTTTGGATAGATCAGCCGAGTGGAGTGGGTGACATCGTTCCGTCCCTAGCTAATTCCTTGGCATTCATCTACGAGACGATCCATGGAAGCTTCGCGACTGAAGAAGGCCATGTACACTTCAGATTGATAACTGGTGTCATGGAGTTCACACCAAAGCCCGTTTATACCAACACTTGAAACCCCAAAACAACGTTTAGGTAACGAGGAGAGTTTGAATTATTTCAGTATGTCATCGTTAATCAGTATCAAATTTTTCTCAATTTTACATTTCAGAATACGGTACACCGTTAAAAGCTGAACAAATTATTATAACGAAATAGAGAAAAAAAGGAAACAGTTCATATATACACGTATCATTATTGATATAGAACAGGTAAACTTGTTTCCACCTAGCAGTCTAGTGGCTGGCATGTAAATATTTTTTTAGTATTTATATAACATGTTCTGTGCGCTCTTGTCTATTCACTTTGGAAATCGGGGGGAGGTGGGAGGTATTAGAATGAAAGTTTGCACTTTGCCTTACGGTACTCTGCATAACTCAGCTCGGATTTAAAATTCCTAGTCAAACTTGAGCCAGACAGTTTACAGCCACACATCACCGATGAAGTAACACCCGGCTTATCTATTCTATTTAAACAATCAAGATTTGATTTTGATTTTGGGCACATCGGCACAATTTAGGCCATGTCTTGCCCTTAAACAATCAAGATATATATACACACACACACTCGCACATACAGACAACAATAACAAAGCGTGCCAAAAAGAACATAAAGCCAACCCCAAAACTTTATCCAGACCTCAGCATATAGGGTACCAGTAGATCTACAGGACATCAGCTTATATTGACATATACATAAAGACATCAGCTTATATTGACATATACATAAAGACATCAGCTTATATTGACATATACATAAAGACATCAGCTTATATTGACATATACATAAAGACATCAGCTTATATTGACATATACATAAAGACATCAGCTTATATTGACATATACATAAAGACATCAGCTTATATTGACATATACATAAAGACATCAGCTTATATTGACATATACATAAAGACATCAGCTTATATTGACATATACATAAAGACATCAGCTTATATTGACATATACATAAAGACATCAGCTTATATTGACATATACATAAAGACATCAGCTTATATTGACATATACATAAAGACATCAGCTTATATTGACATATACATAAAGACATCAGCTTATATTGACATATACATAAAGACATCAGCTTATATTGACATATACATAAAGACATCAGCTTATATTGACATATACATAAAGACATCAGCTTATATTGACATATACATAAAGACATCAGCTTATATTGACATATACATAAAGACATCAGCTTATATTGACATATACATAAAGACATCAGCTTATATTGACATATACATAAAGACATCAGCTTATATTGACATATACATAAAGACATCAGCTTATATTGACATATACATAAAGACATCAGCTTATATTGACATATACATAAAGACATCAGCTTATATTGACATATACATAAAGACATCAGCTTATATTGACATATACATAAAGACATCAGCTTATATTGACATATACATAAAGACATTAGCAATAATCCCAAGCATACACATCAACACACACCAGTATACAGATCAATACACACCAGTGTACACATCAACACACACCAGCATACACATCAACATACCTCAGTATACACATCAACACACACCAGCGTACACATCAACACACACCATCATACCTCAGTATACACATCAACACACACAAGCATACACATCAACATACATCAGTATAAACATCAACACACACCAGCGTACACATCAACACACACCAGTATACAGATCAATACACACCAGCGTACACATCAACACACACCAGCATACACATCAACATACCTCAGTATACACATCAACACACACCAGCGTACACATCAACACACACCATCATACCTCAGTATACACATCAACACACACAAGCATACACATCAACATACATCAGTATAAACATCAACACACACCAGCATACACATCAACATACCTCAGTATACACATCAACACACACCAGCATACACATCAACATACCTCACTATACACATCAACACACACCAGCATACACATCAATATACCTCAGTATACAGATCAATACACATCAACATACTTCACTATACAGATCAATACACACCAGCATACACATCAATATACCTTAGTATACAGATCAACACACACCAGCGTACACATCAACACACACCATCATACCTCAGTATGCACATCCACACACCAGCATACACATCAACATACATCAGTATAAACATCAACACACACCAGCATACACATCAACATACCTCAGTATACACATCAACACACACCAGCATACACATCAACATACCTCACTATACAGATCAATACACACCAGCATACACATCAACATACCTCACTATACAGATCAACACACACCAGCATACACATCAATATACCTCAGTATACAGATCAACAAACACCAGCGTACACATCAACACACACCATCATACCTCAGTATACACATCAACACACACCAGCATACACATCAAAATACCTCAGTATGCACATCCACACACCAGCATACACATCAACAAACATCAGCATACTGTATCAGAAACAAATTTTAAAAATATCTTCCAAATACAAACAAACAGACATATAACTCCACGTAATTGTGATATCAATACGCCAGAATCAATAGCATAGAATAACAAAGAGTCCAGATCAAAGAAAACTTTCAAAGTTTTACAAAGTCATTAGTGAGAAGAAGTTTCAAACACGAGAAATAATCATTGAAAGAGAAAAAACAAAATAAATGATTTGGCAGCTTTTCATGTTTTTTCGAAATTGTAAACTGCAAACGAAAGAAACAAAATCGTAGAAGTTATCTAGTTCCAACTCTGCCAAAAGTCATGGGGCACAGACTAACTGGAACAGTATGGCTATTGCGAAACTAATTCGAAGTATGTTAATTGGTGCTAACCTGCTGTTCTAAATATGTTCATGTTGGCAACATTGGTTTTTATTGCTGTTCTAAATATGTTTTTGTTGCCAACATTGGTACGTATTGCTGTTCTAAATATGTTTTTGTTGCCAACATTGGTACGTATTGCTGTTCTAAATTTGTTTTTGTTGCCAACATTGGTACGTATTGCTGTTCTAAATATGTTTTTGTTGCCAACATTGGTACGTATTGCTGTTCTAAATATGTTTTTGTTGCCAACATTGGTACGTATTGCTGTTCTAAATATGTATTTGTTGCCAACATTGGTACGTATTGCTGTTCTTAATATATTCATGTTGCCAACATTGGTACGCATTGCTGTTCTAAATATATTTTTGCTGCCAACATTGGTACGTATTGCTGTTCTAAATATGTTTTTGTTGCCAACATTGGTACGTATTGCTGTTCTAAATATATTCATGTTGCCAACATTGGTACGTATTGCTGTTCTAAATATGTTTTTGTTGCCAACATTGGTACGTATTGCTGTTCGAAATATGTTCATGTTGTCCACATGTTGAAACTTGATCAGAGGGTGTGAGAGAAAATAACATTAAAAAAAAACATGTTCCACACAGACCAAATAGTTGGACTCAATCACGCAATAGTCCTCGGTCACTCCTCACTAATTCTCTCACTTGCAGTGGACGAAAAAATACGAGCATCTAACGTAACCTGTTACTACTTCCCTTTGGTCTACGACAACTTATTTATTAATTATCGTTTTCCTAAAGCTACATTTTTCATCATGGTATCTATAGTATTATAAGTAGATGATAAAAGTCTAAGACTTCTTTCCGCGCTTTGATGACGTAGCTATATTTTTTTCCCGATACTGTACATGTACCGTACATATCCTGTACATATACTGTACATATACCGTACATATACCGTACATATACATCGGGCGGCCGCAGGAAAACAAAAACACGTGATGTTAAAAAAGCGCGGGGTATTTTTTTTTTCAGAATATTTTATTGAATTTATAAAGCGCTGTTCACATACGCAATACTCGAATTTATGGGCTGGTCCAATTCAACGCGATAGATACTAGAATTTAGCTGGCCAAAGGAATGTATGGGGGGGGGGGGGGAGGGGGGGGGCGTTCAACTTTATCTCAATATATTGTAATATGTAAGGAAGAAAGGCAGGAGGGTCCATTATATTGTTATAAGTAGTTAAGAAAACAAAATGGGAGGTGTCCAAGGAAAAAAAAACAATGTATAGCATGGGAACAAATTTCAACAAATTTACGGGCGGAGACGGTGGAAAATGCTAATTCTAAATATTTGTATAGTTCAAACATAAACAACAAGGGAAAGAATGTAGGATGAAAAAAAAGGGGGAGACAATATGATGCAGCAGACGAGATTAACAGGTAGCTGCAAGCTCAGCGAATTTCGGAAGTTAAAAAATATGGACGAGCCAGCCAGAGCAATGTACTCTGTACAAAAAGAAACGAAACGAAAAAAAAAAACGTATTTATGTATCCGTCATTTTTTTAAACACAAGGCCGTCATCTCGGTAATATATATAGTACGTAGATTATGAAGTATTACATGCCAGTCACTATACCACCTGGTGGAAACTAGTAAACCTTTGTATATATATATATATATATATACACTGCCTGCAGGGCCGGCCTTAGATAATTGGAGGCCCTAGGCGAAATAATTTGGTGGTCCCATGAAATAGAAAAATCAAAAATAAACACAGAAAAAAACACTAAAATTATGCATTTATTAAGAAGCTAATGTACTCCAACAATAACATTGAGGACACGTTTCGCTATTTCTTCTCTAATCGCATTGAACAATCGGAGGCTGTATGCGGCTGCCTAGTTTGCCCATACCTGCATTACAGCAATACTCACATACACCATAACAAGGAGATAACTTTCAACTTGTATAAACAAAAAACAAACAAACAAGGGACTCCACAATAATAAGAAAATAACACGATTGTTTATGCATTTATACGCATGGCTTCAGTTATTAAGCCATTGTTATCAGTTCTGATCATGTGCCGTATAGATAATTTCTGTGTGCAATCTGACCAGTGGTGTCAAAGACTGTGGTTAGGAGAGCGCACGGAGCTTGTTAGGCCAGCAACGAGGTACATTTGGTTTTTAATAACGCTAACTCTCGTCCTAGCCAATAATACCTGCATACAAACACATCAAGTATATAAAGTCACCCAGACTCAAGAGACATACAACACGACAATAAAGGTCTCTAGAAGGCACTCTGTTGTTTTTTTAATGCTATATAGGTCAGGACTACAATATCCGGGTGTAGATCCTATTTCTATCTCTGGGTAGAGGGCACGTGCGGAGCGATGCGCGCACGCTTTAACAGCTCGTGCTGGGAAAAGGTCAAACAGGCCTTATTGGCGGGTGGTTGGATCGTGTGTCCCACGATTTCCTGCGTTAACTCAGCACAAGTGTCTATTGCCAGGTGGCGCTAAATTGAACAACTGTATCAGATTATTAGTATTAGTAATTTTTTTTGGGGAGCTCTTCTTTTATTCAGCTATTAACTACATTAACAATAAGACGACCTTTATATAAACATACGGGGGGGGGGGGGGCGGCGACCCGAGCGACTGGACACTAGTGGACACCCTCCAATCCATAGGGCTGAAACATTAGTTCTAAGTGACTTGAATTTGATTTTGTTTGAGGGACAATGGGGGATTTATAAATAATCCTTACAACCACTACAATGGAAGCTGCTCCCCTCTCCTCTGCACAGGTGGTTGCTGTAAACAGCTTCGAAGTTGTTGAAGTGATCACGTGGTCATACCACGTTCACGTCTGCTCGGACATGTGGGAGAGGAATGTAAAAAGTGTAATACATGTCCTAAAACATATCCCAAAATAAGTGTTTGTCCTAAATCATGTCCTTGTCCTAAACCTTTCCCATCCCAAGTCACTCAAGTGATAAGTTGGAAACCGGTGAAATGTCCTGACATATTAAATACTTCACAATGCCATGGACAAAAGGATCATCCATTTAATAATTTCGCATAAATTAGCACTTTTTGAAACCGACCTCTCTCCCTGGCCACATGTGCCCTCACTGGCATGACCATTCTACCATCCCTTTGACAGACGCAGCGACGCTCACTAGTTGGGGAAACTAAAACCTATGTTTAAAACTACTAGATCTAGTAAAACATTTGTGTATATCAAAAAGGTCTAAAACAACAAAAGAAATGGATACAGCATCAAAAAAAAAACACTTTACAAATAAGATGAAGATACCAATGAATGGAAAAAAGAAGATAGACTATTACAGACTATTATTCAGGAGTCACAAATCCGAGTAATGGACCAAACTACAAGAAAGAAACGGACCACGGACCAGGTAACACGAACACAGAAATGGTGTTGCCCTAGCAACTAAAATAACACCAAGACATGCAACTAATGTGCCATAAGGTGAGATCTCTGAAGGCCATCACCTTCTCAGACATAGAAACAGAAATTGGCTTAGTTTCTATCACGTGACTCAAGAGTATTTCTCCGTATGTTCTTTGAACGAGGTTGGGAAACGAAAGAGGAAAAGAGGGGGGGGGGAGAATTTAAACATTTGAAACAACGATAAAAAAACAACACACATTTTGATGACGTGTGTTCCGTACAGTGGAATCATGAGTTGTCCTATTAACCAACGTGTGTATGCTGCAATTTTTATTTTTTTTGACACTCGCCCAAGTTACAATGCAAAACGGAAATCGGACATTTGCTCTAGATACAATGTAACATAAATGGAATAACCTCATCTGATAGGTCTCTGGGTATTTTATTAGGTTTTGTATGTATTTGTAAATTATGGTTAAGTGATTTATGTATTCTTGCATTGCCACTTTCCAAACTCTCCAAGCGTGTCCGGGAAAAGGCCTAATTGACTACACAACCAAAATTCTAGTCTAAAATGCCTGTGTTGTGAGCACTCTTCTTTATGGTAGTGAGAGCTGGTCGTCATACATGCACCAAGAGCATAGAATAAATAGCTATCACTTACGCTGCATGTGATGCATAATGTGCATCTCCTGGAGGAATCATGTCTCCAACCAGGAAGTTTTAAAACTGGCAAATATGCACAGCATCTATGCTTTTCTGACACCCGCATGCCAGGTGGAAGAATCCCTTAAGACAATCTATATGCTGAGGGCCGCCCCAAGACTAACCTATATAGATGTCTGGAAGAGAGACATGAGAACCACAGGCATCAACGAAAGTATATGGGAGGAAATAGCCCAAGACCGGACAGCATGGAGACAGACTGGTTCGAACCTCGTCGAGAGCAAAAGAAACCAAGCTTCCTTAGCCAAGAGAAAGAAAGCTGCCCAATCAGATAGCCCTAAAATAGATGCATATATATGCACGAACTGTGGCAAAAACTGCCGCTCTAGACTTAGCTTCATTAGTAACACCAGATTCTGCCCCGTCTCAAGGCGAAACCAAAACCAGTGACTCATCTAGGCGTATCCACTGTCTTCCGAGACAGAAGGAGCCATATATATATATATTTGTATTGCTACTTTAGTTTTCTGTCCTGAAGTGTCTCTAAGTTTAGTGATTTTACTAATGGTGTAACTCTAGTCAAACCAACTATTTATTTGTTATAAATATCGCTCTTTTTTTTTTCGCATTGCCTAGTTTCTTAATGTTTTGAGTTAAGAGCAGCATCTTGGACCAACTAAAAGGCTATGAAATTATTTGACCCCCCCCCCACCTTGTGCAGCCTCGCATGAGCTCCGTGGCCACTAGTTTTGAGAGGAAAAAAAAGATACGAAATGCGTAACGCGACGGTTTACATTCCTATTTGCGTACTGGCGGTCATTTCTGAGGGATTTTGCGCAACGAATACGCATTTTAAGTAACGGTAGACAGGTCCTGGTCACTCCTTATACTCCAAGCCATAAAATTGTTAATAGTCTATACCAGTGATGCCAAGCGAAATCACCGGGCCACCTCCGGCCCGTGCTGTCTGGACAAGAGAAACTCTGCCCATTGAATCCGGCAATTCTCGGCTCCATTTTTTTACGTGAGTCGAAAATTCATATGGACGCCCAAGCCGAAAAGGCTTGACACCACTGCTCTACACCCATCAATACTACTCTACACCATCACGGTCGCGTTTTAAGGAACGCAATAGATCTTGTGTGGTGCCCCAAAAGTCAAACAGATTAAAGGATAGGTGAAGGGTGAACATGTCTAACAGCCTTTACCATAATGACGGTAGTAGCTAGCGACAGATGTCTTTGATTAACTTGCAGTCAGTGCATCTTTATTACATGCATTGAAGTTCAACAGATTTAAGTGGAACAATTACAATGGCCATGAATGTCAGTGATCTAATCTCCGGCTGCCAACTAAAAAGCTCTAAACGTCCGTGATAACGCTAAATCGGGGCATTAAAAAGAAATAACTTGTCAGGACAGAGATTCGTAAATGTCAGAAAGTGTGTAGAAAGGTATCTGAAAGAAAGAAAGAAAAACAAAAAGATGGGGGGGGGGGGAGAAGCGGTGGCCATTTCTAGACAATTCAGTGATAGAAGGGTCTTTTTTTTTTTTTTTAAGAACAAATCTTCTTTTCCCGTAAGCTACCGAATTTATAGAGAAATAACACAAATAATGCATTCAACATTTAGGTGCTTTTTATGAGAATAAAGTTTTTTACCATTTTAGCTTTCACATGCCAAATGGAAAACGACATAGTTGGCCAGCACTTGCCTTATATTTCCAGATTTGGTAATAGCTATACATTTGTTTTCAGTTCCCTGGTTTAGTAACAATAGAGACAGTGCCTAATATCTAAGTCCTAACTCCATTAATTATGCATCTGAAAAAGCTTGCAAAGCAATACTCAGACAGAGATGCACATCAATGATTATGATTTTTTTTTTTTGCAAGCAGATTTGTAAAGATGTAGTGAAAATAGCATGAAGACAGGGGAGAAGACAAGAAATAGAGAGCCCTGAGGATATTTATTCTGTCTGAAAATAATGTTTTGTTACATTTCTAGGGACTTCATCTTTTTATTTGTAAAGCAACAAGAGGATTTATGTCAAGTCAATGACACACACACACACACACAATGACAATTCACTTGTTTATGAGGTTAAAGGTTAATGAGAATGTTGTGTAGCCATTAAAATAACCAATCACTTTTACACACACAAAAATGATGCCAGGTACTAGACAGGATGCACATTCAAATCAACAAGGTAATAAAATTTTATACTGAAATGAAGTCCGATGTGGCAACTGAAACGTTTAAAAACATAAATAATCTGATCAATGCAAATAACAAAAAAACTTCATCAATTGGGAATTTTCACAATAAACTCAACAATATTTACACTTCATTGATCTTCAATGTTGCCAAACTGTATAACAACAACAAAAATAAACAAACCTACAAATGGGAGAGCTTATAAAATTTGATTATATACAAAAACTACTATTTAACTTTAAAAATTAGCTTAGCTTATCAACACTCTTTTCATTATGTACACTGGGTACACCTTACAGCTATTTATAGTTTTCCATCACAAATGAAAATGACGCATAAGTCGTACAAACCAGTCGACCAGAGACACGGTAAGAAAAAATGAAAACGTAGATAGATCTGACTGAAAAAGATCTCCTGAGAAGAAATTCACACCATATTTGAACTGAGGTCCTACTGCAACAAAGTCATCTACTGACCATGACTGACTTCAAGAGTGCTACAAGAATAGGGCAAGGAGCAAGAAAATTGCAATGGAAACTCAAATAGTACAAGATGACCTATGACACTTGGAGGGCAACATGCAAGAAAGACTTGCAAATTTGGGGAGCTAACTTGACAATAGAATTGAGTTATGTAGTTAGGTAGGATTAATGATGTTAGTTGTCAACATGGTGAACTGAAGGACATCCTAATTAAGTCAGACATTTCTCCTGCATTCAAATTCCCAAGGCACAGCAGCCTAACTACATTGCGGTTTTTACATTTCAGCTTTTCGTTTTAGGGTAGGAATAAAATCTGCACCTGTATTTATGCCCTTCGAAAATACAAAAAGAATGCAGAATGCAAACTCAGGAAGTAATACATAGATCTGTCCCAGGAAGACTTCTAACTATGAATGTCAGTGTCATAGCTAATCTCTCAGTCACACAGCCACTAAGTCTCACAGTAGTTTATGTACAACAGAGCGTATCCAAGGTACACCAGCTTATATTAAAAGTTTCCATACACAACCCAGATGACTGTAGAGCAGGTAAAGAAGACTTATGGTCTTATGCATTGGAGAAGTTACTTCAAAAAAGAGGATAATTACATTCGACTTAACAGTTATGAAATTACATTTCTTGACAGGGACTATTCATCTGTTTACTCTAACTAGTCTCAGAAAGTATGTTCAAATACTTTCAAATATTTTCTAGGAACACAAATCCATCTAACACTTAAGTCAACCCACCCAACATTGAACAGGAAGTATAACAGTATATTACTACCACATCTTAAGACTTCATCATGTGACAGAACCCAGATTATATTTACCTAATGGATGTCGTGTCCCGCCCACAGGAGGTAAATGTCATGTTATTCCGCTCACAAATCTCCCTCAGCTGTTTCCTGATTTCCTGTGCAGTGTGCATGTTGGAGGAGTTGATAAAGTTATCGAAACACCAACTCTGGGGAAATAATTCAACAGCAACATGTTGAAACATAGACAACTGCATGAGCTTCACTATTTGTATATAAGAGTATAAAGCTCAACTATCTAGGGGCAGGCACCTCAATAACTATTCACTAGTCAGATTACTAAAAAAAAAAAAAAGCAAGCATGTTGTTTTTTAATCCTTGTTAATGAAAGGTCTTAACAATAGAGTGGTAGAACTTTATTACATATATATTGTAATTTAGTTTGTCCATCGTGGTTCAATGATGACCCTTTTGTCATCTAGGGGGCTGAGGGCTTTGCACTGGGGTTTTGTTTTGGCTGATGAGACCTATGTGAACGCAGAATGTTCAGCTGCACACTGGACAGGTTATTCCAGCTGGATCTGGACCTTGTTTTTTTCTCTGGCACTTTTCTTCTGCCGTGCTGTTCTCTTGTCCTCTGCAATTTGTGCGCCAGATTTCACAGCACGATGCTATTATGATCTAACATGTGCTTGTCTCCCAGGTGGCTGGATCAATGCTGAAGGCTTTCAGAGAAGCTTTGAGGGTGCCCCTGAAGTTTTTTCTTTGTCCACCTTGTGAGCGCTCCCCATCCTTTAATGGGCCATACAAGAGTCGTTTAGGGATGTGGGGATCTTCAATTCTGCAGATGTGGTCTGCCAATCGCAGCCGGGACTGTATCAGGATTGTGTGGATGCTGACATTGTAAAATTAGATATTGAATACCCAGGCTAAAAATAACATTTGACTTTCTAGAGTAAAAACATCATCACAAAACTGTGTGGAGAGACAGACCAAATGTGATGAAAGTAAAAAGGTTCTCTCTTTTTTTTTTCTGTTGTTGAGAGGGAAGCACTGGAAGAAAAGAAGTCCTATGGAAATATTGGTATCCTAGGTTATTAACTGATGGAAAGTGTTGTGAAGTATATATTTATGGAAATATTGGTATCCTAGGTTATTAACTTATGGAAAGTGTTGTGGTGTATATATTTATGGAAATATTGGTATCCTAGGTTATTATTAACTTATGGAAAGTGTTGTGAAGTATATATTTATGGAAATATTGGTATCCTAGGTTATTAACTGATGGAAAGTGTTGTGGTGTATATATTTATGTAAATATTGGTATCCTAGGTTATTTACTTATGGAAAGTGTTGTGAAGTATATATTTATGTAAATATTGGTATCCTAGGTTATTAACTTATGGAAAGTGTTGTGAAGTATATATTTATGGAAATATTGGTATCCTAGGTTATTAACTGATGGAAAGTGTTGTGAAGTATATATTTATGTAAATATTGGTATCCTAGGTTATTAACTTATGGAAAGTGTTGTGAAGTATATATTTATGGAAATATTGGTATCCTAGGTTATTAACTGATGGAAAGTGTTGTGAAGTATACATTAATGTTTAGTTACATGAAACAAACAATTCTTAGCAATATTAACTAGTGAATGTTGTTACAGAAAAAAGAAACACAAGTTATAAATTATGTTTCACAACTTCACCTTGTTGCCATTCACAGACTTGTATGCTCTGTATATGTTTAATAACATAATGTGGTCACCTTCACTGGACATGAACTTTTGATGAGACTCTAGACATTCCTTGCGCTGACAAAATAAAAAGAAATAATTATGTGTCTAAATGATGTAACTCATGATTGCCTAGGTCAATTTGCAATAAAAAAAAATTGTCATAATCAAAACTCCTAAACTTCTATATATGTTATAGTTTCAAATGTTGATTTCAGATGGTGGAGTTGTTCATTTTACAATCAGAGATATTTTGTTCACAAAGACCTCTCAATTAATAATTGGTGGGGGATGGGGGGGGGGGGGGGTCTAAAGTAAGCAATATTGTAAAAGCTAATTATGTTGCTGAGAAAAATGTGAAATGCAAACTTCCTAGTCATTGTTCCTCTAAACCCATTTACAAGCATTATCCAACAAACCTCTCTTTACATTTGTTATTTGAAATAGGTGCAGGTAAAAGTATTATTTTGTTAAAATAATTTTCAGGCTGATGTGGAAAGCTGCCTGGTCATATGGTATGCGCTCTGCACAGTTGTTCAGTTGCCATGAAGATCCTGGGTTTGAACCCAGCCCACTGCCATCCCCTGTCGTCCTGCGAGACATTTGAGCTAGGATGTAATTATCCTTCAAATCTGAAGGAACATCCAAAACTTTGAAGATCCTGGGTTTCAACCCGGTTCACAGCCATCCCCTGTCGTCCTGTGAGAAATTTGAGCTAAGATGTAATTATCTTTCAAATCTGAAGGAACATCCAAAACCTGTAAAACATTTTACAAACCTCCAGCAGGAGATGGGAGCATGCTTTACTAAGTTTGGGATCATCATGACAGCAGTCTCAAAAGCATACAACACATCTAGGCAGCCTTTCTACATTATAGTTACTATATCTCATGTCTTATATCCCATTCTTGATCACTTTTGTTACCTTGGCTCCATTATATCCAACAACACTCTATTGGATAAAGACATAAACAACAGGATAGCCAAGGCAATGGCCACCATGTCACGGTTGCAGAAAAGTGTCTGGGACAACATATTGCTGACTAGCAGTACTAAGGCCCTAGTCTACCGGACCTGTGTGTTGAGCACCTTGCTGTACGGAAGTGAAACATGGTCAACCTACTCATGGCAGGAAAAAAAGCTGAATGTCTTCCACCTCCGATGCCTAAGGCGGATCTTTAAAATAAGGTGGCAAGATAAGATAACCAATGAGGAAGTGCTACAAAGAGCAGGGTGCCAGGACATCTGCTCTGTTATCAGCAGCAGACGCCTTGGCTGGCTTGGCCACGTTCGTAGAATGCCGAATGCCAGTAGGTCGACTTCCACAGGACATTCTGTATGGCAATCTTATAGAAGGCAGGAGAGCCACTGGTCGTCCACTTTTACGTTATACGGATGTATGCAAACGCGACATGAAGCTCTTCAAAATTGACACTGGCAACTGGGAAGAGGTGGCACTGGACAGATCCACAAGGAGAGAGACCATAAAAAAAGGGTCACGGATTGCAGATGTTATACATAACAGAAGCAGAATGAACGGTGAAAATGCAACGACGCCTGGTGATTATATATGCCTAACCTGCGATAGCAGCTGTGTATCAAGGATTGGCCTCTTTAGTCACACAAGAAGTTGCAAAGGGAAAAGATCATCTCTCGAGACGTATAATGCCACAGATATCCCATGCAGCTAAAAATCAACTCTGTAAACTTCTTTAACAATCCATGAGGAACCATCCTCACCATTGAATTTTGCCATAATGATTTCTACTGCAGGTTCCTAAATTTATATTTTTTTGTAAAAGATGGTAAATACTACAGACTTAGTTCTAATAATAATTGTCCCAGAGCATTATTAAACTTACCTTATTGGAGACAGAGACTAGAACAGATTCCACAGACAACATTGCAATGATACTTAGTATCTCTTCACTGTTACAGAGAGAAGAAAGCAAATTAATCAGAAGTTAGAACAGAGATGGGAGGAAACAGAAATACATAAAATATAGAACACAAGTTGATGGTTTAGTGCTGAAACAAATAATATAATATGTAACATAATAATAGTACTAGAGGACAACACTAATTGGAAGAAGGTGAAGAGAATATGTTGCAACAAAGATAAGTTCAGACAAGGACTCAAACCCTGAAATTCCAACTTGTTAACATGGCTAGTGATTTAATTAGGAAATCTTTTTATGACCATTGGTTTCAAGCAAACAGCCTTACAAATATCAAGCAGTTATTAGAGCTAACTTACTTTTTCATTGGGAAGTGAGATTGAAACATAACAATTTTAGAACATTAATATTACAATAGACTTTAACAGCAACATGTGACAACTATGTTTAGTCCATCTTACAAAACAGAGAAAAATAAATAAACTTACAGGCAGTCGTAGTCTTTTGCCAAAAGTATGACTTTAGAAAATCTTGGATCTAGAGGGAAAGCTGCCATCTGTTTGCCTAATGGAGTAAGCTGTAGGGACAATTAGTATATTAAACAAAAAATTAGTGTGGCCAAAAATGTATTTATAAAAACATTTTTTAAAATATTAACACATAAAAGTTTAGACACACAAAAATGTATATCCGTATCTAGTATTTTTTTTCCCTTAATAAAATAATCAAGAACATAAGTCATTTAAGACCCCAGATTTTACAAGGTTTTATATAAGTAGCAGTATTTGTTTTGTTTTTTTCAAAGATTAGAAGTAAGTTCTTCAAAATTGACACTAACAGTTGGGAAAAAAGTATCACTGGATAGATCCACATGGAGAGCGATCATAAAGGAAGGGTCACTCATAAAGGAAGGGTCACAGATTGCAGGCGCCATACACACCAGAAGTAGAAAGAAGGGTGACAGTGCAACGCCTGGTGATTACATCTGCCTAATCTGTGACTGCAGCTGTGTATCAAGGATTGGCCTCTTTAGTCACACAAGAAGTTGCAAAGGGAAAAGAATTAAATTCTAGACCAAAACAAATGAAAATTTGTTTCCAGAATTAGCTGCAGTAAATATGATAAGTGGAGTATTCTTATATCTTTGTATCTAAATCTTACTACCACTGTTTTTAAGGTCATTAGTTGGTGGGAAGAAATAGCATGGAGACGGACTGAGCATGCTGGTACTAACATCGCAGGGAGTACAAAAGAAAGAGAAAGAAAGCTGTCCTATTATAGTGTGCCCTTACACAGGTACATTCAAATGCACAAACTGTGGCAAACTTTGCTGCTTCAGAATTGGCTTGATTAGTCACTTCAAATCCTGCCCTGTCTCAAGATGAAACTAAAACAAGTGATTCACCCGCAGGATGATGGGGGATGGGAGCGGGCAGGGTTTGATCCCGGGACCATTGATAAGTACGAATGACAGTCCAGCATGCAAACCGCATGACCAGGTAGCCATCCTAGCTAGGCAAGTAAGACCCTTCTTTTTATGGGTAAGCACTTACAGATGAGACCAAAAAAAAAGCCATAGCTTAAGACAGACATACATCACAAAAAGAGACTGACCACTCGTTTTGTCAGCATCTGATGTGGTTAAAGAGGTTCATCTCCCCCAAGAACTTCATATTCATAAATCTTGGGATTCAGTGATAAGCCTTTTTATTATTATATTATTAATTCACAACACGTGACAGGTGTCAATGAGTGTAAATATGAAACAGATTGAATAGATTGAAGATCAGCATCTTCTGGCAAACACGTGACAGGTGTCAATGAGTGTAAATATGAAACAGATTGAAACAGCACAATAAAAATCCAGGGGTGTGGTGACTGATTGGTAAACCGCTTGGATTCTGAACCAAGAGTCCTGGGTCATATCTCAGTGAAGACTGGGATTTTTGTAATTTCTGGATTTTCAGGACACACATGAGTCTACCCAACACTAAAGGATACCTGATATTAGTAGGGGAAAGTAAAGGGGGTTGGTCATTAAGCTGGCCACATGACACCCTCATTAACTGTTGGCCAATGAAACAGTTGACCTTTACATCATCTGCCTTATAGATTGCAAAATCTGAAAGGGGTCCTTTACTTTACTATAATAAAACTCCAACCTTCAGTATATCTGAATTCACTTGTCTCTCTAGAGCTCCTAAACTCACCAGCTCCTCCAGGGCTGCATTGATGGACTGCAAAATATAAACTTGCATTACACGATGAGCATCCAGAACAAAATAGTGATATTATACACCAAAAAAAGTATTTCTTTAATTCAATATAAAAGAAATTGGTTTATAAAGACATCAACAAAAATACAACAGGTTATAGATAAGTTGTTTTAATTGATCTTCTTAAATGTAATATTATTTCCACTGACAAAGTGTGCCTCATAAAATGTTTCACTGGGTGCAAGAGGAATGAAGATTGAAAGAAATGTTTTAGCTTAATACTTCATACCAATTGTTGTAGGGGGAAATCTCAATGGAGACATTTTGTTATTTGGCCTATGATTTCATTATTTTGGCCTATGATTTCATTATTTTGGCCTACAATTTCATTATTTTGGCCTATGATTTCATTATTTTGGCCTACAATTTCATTATTTTAAAAAACTTGTAAAACTTAAATTGATTTTCAATCCCAGGCATTGTGCTATATGCTGCATAATAAAAAAAAAAATTAAACAGCAATGTCAACATTTGACTTGAAATTGTTATTGTATGATGAAGAATTTGTTTTCTTAAACTGTTACCTCTGGTGCGGGCTTGTCCATAAAGTCAAAGGTTAACACATCTGAGATACCAAGAGCCATCAACTGTAGCACCACACTGGCCAAATTACACCTGAAACATTAAATTGTTAATTTACTGATTAGGTATGAAACATTATCAAAATCCTTTGTCTACAAAGATAAATGAATATGGCAAAGCTTGGCTTATAAGCCATCCGCACTTTCTACCCACAATCCCTCTACAGTAAAAGCAGACATAAGTAAAAAAAAGTGAGTACTAAGAAATCATTTGTAAATATACTCAACTGATCAGCATCTTCTGGCAAACAAATTACCCATATCCAGTTTTGGTTATAAAAAGTAATTTAAATGATAGCACACAACAGCTAATGCAACTTACTTTTGTTGCAGGGAAATTGTACGGGAAATAGTTTAACGTAAATAATAAGCTTAGATGCAATTAAATTAATTTCATTTCATCTCTAAGATCGCTGAAACATCTATGAAGCTTCACTGGTACATAAGAAGTTTTGTTGTTTTGTTTTTTCATTCATATAATAGGTAAGTTTTATTTTTATTTAACAATATTAATTTGCTTTTTAAGTTAATTGAACAAAGATAGAATTACATAAAACACTGAATACACAGACTAGACATGAAGCGGAGAAAACACCACAACACTCTATTTCAAGAACACCACAACACTCTATTTCAAGAACACCACAACACTCTATTTCAAGAGAGCATTATTCTGAACTCACCTTTGTATTTCTGGAACTGTGTTGGTGCTCATGTTCTGGAACTCTGATTCTGTGAACAGCCTGTAGCAGACTCCAGGAGCCTCACGCCCGGCACGGCCAGTTCTCTGCAGCACCTGAGCTTTGGAAGCTGTGACGACTTTGAGAAGGTCGAGACCGCTATGAGGGTTGTACACTCTAGACAAATATGGAAAAAATGAATTTTTAACAATGTCCTTTGACCATAATCAGTTAAGTTTGATAAATGTTTTATTTAGGGCTGAACAATGTGATGAAAAGGTATTACGCTACCTAAAATGTAACTAAAAAACTAGTGCATTTCAACTGTTCTACACTTTTTGATATTTATATTCACCTCCTATCAGTGCCAACAACTTCACTGACCTTCAATTTGCAATGAGAGACAAATATCTCTTTTAACAATATTTGTTTTTTCTACACCCTAAATTATCATGATAATAATAATAAAAAACAAACTATAAAGCAAAGTAGTTTGACTAGAGAAATATAAAGTTTTATGCTTTGTAATTACTCAAGGATTGTTTTTCAAATTACAATATAGTTCAATATGTATATAGTTTTCATAATCCTATTTTCCATAAGTTTTTTTTTCTACCCTATTATTAAAAACCTAATTGTCAGATGCAATTTTCTACAGACCAGTTTTATTTTGAAAAGATAATATATTTACACAGAAAAAGATAAACTTTTTTTTATTTGTAAGACATAATTTAGAAGTGAAAAATACTTTGAAGTTTTAGCCAAGGTGGAGCAAATGTAATGTTGAGTACTTACTTAGCTTTTACCATGCCACTGTCTATAACATATTTGATTCCATGTATTGTGATGGAGGTCTCGGCAATATTGGTGGCGACAACAACTTTCCTGTGACCCTGCAACATAGTATCATACTTTTAACATGGAGAGTTCACTTCAAACATGAACACAGACATGCACAAAGATTTCCAAATAATATGATGTGACATTGTGAATAAATACAAATTATCTTACTGGTGGAGTTTTAGCAAACACTTTGATCTGTGTCTGGGAAGGCAGGGCTGCATACAGGGGGAGCACCACAAGTTGTGGGACGTCTTTCAAATCTCTCGCCAAGTCTTTAATGGTTTTGACAGCAGACTCAATTTCCTCTTGACCAGTCAGAAATATGAGTATGTCATCTCTGTGTGCCAGGTAAAAATGAATCAGGTTAATGTACACATAGATAAAAAAAACAAAAAAACTTGGGAAACCAGAGAGGCCAAGCAAAACAGCCTCTTACTAGCTGACCAGCCAGGCCAAGAGTAATTTATACCACCCTCAATATCAAACTCTTTTGACCCAAGCCAAAACAATTTACCCCTGCTTCCATTCAAATCACACCAACATGCCTCAAACTTAAGTTAAAAAAATTATTGCCACCTCCATCTAAGGAAACATTTTACCACCTATAGCCTAGCTGGCACGAGGGTGTCATTTGGCCAGCACAATGACTTACCCCTTTTACTTTTCTCCAACTAACGTTAGGTACCCATTAGAGCAGGGTGGACTCACAGACGTCCTAAGGATCCTGAAATAAAAAATCCCCAGTCTTCTCCAGGATTTAAGCCAAGCACTTTATTACTCACACCTCCTAGAAATGTGTAAACTTAAGCACTATATGTTTGAGCATTCAGATATTCCCTTTTCAACATTAGCTGTTATGCTGAAATAAATTTATTAATCAATAAATAAAGTTCATCATTTACCCTGCTGGAGCCTCTTTGTGAATTTGAAAAAGTGTGATCAGAGATGCAAAGAGATAATCACTTTGTGGTTCTTTAGTGTGCATCACCTACAAAACAAAATATGCTTAAATAAAGTGTCCATACAATTTTATAATAGCTAAATATCGAGTGGTACATAATTCAAACTAAATTAAATACATATAGTTGATAAAAAAAATGGCAGTAGGAACATAAAAAAATTGTTTTGCTTCATGTGGCCATAGATTGCATTAACCATCAGTAATAATGTATAGGGGAAAGCAAAAGAAAATAGGCATAGTTACACAAAGATAGACCAGAACACTATAATGGTAAAGAAACAAACATTACAATGATAAAAGAGACAAGACCAATACCACAATCTTTAAAAAAAAAAAAAAATTAACTAAGTAGATTATTTAAAATGAATTCTTATCTACTGCAGCAGTCTAACAGGTTGAATAGCTGTTGCCTTCACGAATTTCATTTTTTGTAAATGATTTCTTCACTTTTATAATTTGGGATGGATAAGAATTTTTTATTTTTTTTTGCCTTTGTCTTTGTAAAAGAATTTTTAAAAAAAACAAAGAAAAATAATAATTTGCTTCAGTCTTCAAAACAATACAAATAGCTATAATGTTTTTATTGTGTAAAGCTTGATGCTGAAAAAGAAAAAAGATTGTGTTATATATGTTAAACGAACCTGAATAGGGAACTGTCTTCCTTCTAAATACAAGACTGGGGCCTTGTTGAAATATTCAGAGAAATGGTCCACATCCATGGTAGCTGACATTACAATAATCTATAGTGAAAATAATTGTGTAATTATCATTTTGATTTTAAGTATAAAAAGGTTCTTAAAAAAATCTAAAAAATGAAAAATGTCAAGTTCATTAAAGGGAAGATATTCAGTATAAAATAGAAATAGATGTCTACAAATATCAACCAATAATAACAATATTGGGGTCAAACTGTAGACTGTCAGTCAACTTACATTATCACACTTATCAAATCTATTACTTTGTTACTTGATACAATAAGATAGTTTTGTAGAGTGAATTTCTAAGTACGTATACCCAGAAGCGGCATTAGCAGTACTCGGACCCTAGAGCGTATTGTATGCATACTATACCACATCACCCTAATGGGCTCTAATCCTCAGGTACTATTATTGTTACAAAACAGTAACTAACGTAGGTACTGTATTATTGGTTGACAATTGCCTCTTAGAATTGATAGGACCATTTTGGTCATAAAATGCTATCTTTACAAAAACTGAAGGTTACAATACGGTATTTAAAAACCAAAAATGAGCTTTCATTGTAATTGTTATCATATAGACAGATGCTGGAAAAGGCTTCCATAATACTGAGCAACAAGTCCTCGCTTATGAGAACTGGTCTGGTTTACGAAGCTAACAGTGGCAAGGGAATCCCTTAGTGCAGCGCCTAGCCCAAAAATGTTGACTCTACTTATACCTTAATGAACTTAATTGTCAAACTTGAACAAACTTACTTACTAATATTCTCTTACAACATGAACAAAAGAAATCAAGATCAAAACCTTCAATAACTTCTGACCAGTTTTCAACCTTCTCCTCTGTGCAGCCTTCACCACACCAAAGAGAACATCTGTGTTAATGGTCCGCTCATGGGCCTCATCCAGGATGATAATAGAATAGCGTGTCAGTGTGGGGTCCAAAATTGATTCCCTCAGCAACATGCCATCTGTCATGAATTTGAGCTTCGTCCCAGCAGACGTGACATCTTCGAACCTCACACAATAACCAACCTGTAAAAATGTTTAAAAACAAATTTCAATTTCTACTGGACTACATGGATTAAACAAACACTCTCTATTAAAAACAGATTTCCATTTTTACTTTATTATTGTCATGAATAATTTAGTCAATTAAACAAATATTTAATGTAATCAGAAATGTAATCAAAGGAGGCCATCAATCCCATTACACTTACCAAACTTCCTATTGTGGTATTTTTCTCTAAAGCTACTCTCTGAGACACAGATATTGCAGCCACTCTTCTAGGCTGAGTGATGATAGCAAAAAGAAAAGAACAACATTTAATTAATTGATATATACAGTAAAAATAAATTATGGATAATAATTATATTAATGAACAGCAGAAGTAGTGATAGTCTGCTGCACTCCCTCCCACTTATGAAAGCTTGAAATTTAGAGCTCAAGTAAGCAGAATTTGGAATTTCAAAAAATCTTTTACTTAAAAAAAAATGTGGTGAATTGTGTCCCAAACTGTTAATCTTTTAAAATGTGACAATTCAAAGGGCAGAATGCTTGCTTGACCATCAATCTAAATGCCCCAGTGTGTAATCTTAATGGTGACAAAACTTTCACCCAGGTTTTGAGATATGCAAGATATCCACCTAGTTCTAATATTCATTGGGGAAAGTAAACATGAGGTGGTTGTTGGCTGATCTTGTAGCATGCTAGTCAATCAATATTGAGCTTAAATGTTTTAAATGCTAAAATGTCTCAGTAGGAAACTTTTAATGCTATTAACTATTTCTTCAACACATTTAATTGACATGTATGTCTGTATTTCCTTTCAAGTCAAATATTTTTTCTTAGGGTATGTTTCAATTCCTTCTATTAGCTTACACTTTCTTCATGCATGGAAGATGGAAGTGTGGAAGTTGGATAGAAGACAGAAGGCACATTGTCATTCTCATGTGCAAAATTGAATTAAAACTGTTTCAAGTTACAAAATCACACATAGATAACTAAGTTGATAGAGCATCACACTAATAAAGCGAATGTAGAGGGTTTAATCTCCATACAGGCCAATATTTTTCTCGTATTTTTCAATGGCAAATAAAATTTGAAGTTTAGTTTAATAAATAATTGAAACATTAAAGTAGGAATTGATTTATTTTTTTTTTAAATATTCATTGCCTTCATAATAAATACTAAATAATGAGTCTACACACACTGACCTGTGTAATGGCAATAATGGCATTTTGATGAACGCCTGCTTCTAGAAGATACTGTGGAGAAAATGCATTGTCATCTAAATTTCAGGTGATTATTACAGTAACAAAGTAATAAAACAAAAAATCTATTTCAGCCTCAATCTAGTGTCTTGGTAGAAACATTTGGAGAAAGGAAAAGAATAGGCCAATGACTCCAGGTGGGGTGCTCATTTGGTAAAAGAAGCCTCATAAGCCTGTCATGATCCAATAGTTTTCCTCAAAAGAGTTGCTTTCAGTTCCTGAGCAGAGAATATGAGCTCCCATCCCAGGAAGATGGTTATATTTTTAAATTAGGGAAAACACAACATAAGTCCATGAAAATTATTTGGGAAAAAAAACAGAGCGAGTTGATATAAACGTTGTAATTATACTGCAACTTGTGTTTTAAATTGAGAGATATCATTCAAATTCTTATTTGCATCAGTCAAAATAGAAAGTTCTATAATCGACGGATATACCTTACCTGTGGTATCTGAGTTGTCTTCCCACTGCCTGTCTCACCGATCACAATGGCAGAAGGAAACTTTTTGATTTCTGATACAATTTTATGTTTTGCAGAGAAGATGGGCAAAGCTCGCCTGGCATCCCGCAATTCTTCAAAGCTATTTTTCTTTGGTCCATTCTGTGAGTTGAAGTCTGAGAGGGGAAAAAAGACATATTTACATGTTTATATCCTTGACTAAAAGTATTGTATTGGGAGTAATGAAACTGTGCGATAATGATAAACCAGTAGAGAATAAGGATTTGCTTAAGAAGGTTCAGGGTTGGATTATGGCATGGCATTTAAAAATTTGTTCTCCAAATTGAAGGCTTCTTTACAAGGCTATCAAAGTACCCTTTATTTTATTATTATTTCCAAATACTTTTGTACAGTGCATCTTTTATGCTATATCATACTTTACTATGGTCCAATCTCTTTTGTGGATTTGTGGGGGAAAGACGTATCTTTGACAAGGTTTCCGTGCTACCTCAGAAAACACAACTCAGCTTGAGTCTGGATAAGAACTCAAGCCCCCTTGATAGGTTCAATCAACTCAGCCTCACATCCACAACATTGAACATTTGTATGCCACCTGGAACTTTTACAGCTATCAACGTTAAAAAAAAAGTAAATATAGCCTAAAGTATTGGTTTAGAATGCCTGGTTTGTAGTCTTAATAGCCATAGAGGTCTAACATGTGAATCTGGCAAAAGTTAGAAAAAATGAATGTGCTGGGGCACTTAACCTATAACAAATATCAAGGTACCTCTATGTTATTATAACATGTTAGTATTTTACTAGTCAATCAGTGTCAAAAATCAAACATAAAAAGTGTGTAGAAGGTTAGGATGGTCTATAACAACAGAAGCATTCTTAGGATTGTGTCAAGACAGCTTGGGTACCTTCTACACCGTGAAATAAAGCAGTCAAAAAAGGACTTTTGTTATCTTATAAATTACAGATATTCCTTCAAAACAGAAGATAATTTGTACTACCCAAATTATATGTGCATACATGTGTTAGTTGTGTATGTTAATTAGAGACTTAAGCTCTGCTACGTCAAGAACCTTCTGGAAGATATAGATCAAAAGTATAAACAGGGAGAAAAAAAAAGATCAAGGCAGTCAACAGGAAAGTAAGTTTCATCTCAAGATTTCCTTATGCTTATATTGACAAGTTAATTTTATATTGAAAATACTTTTATGCCAGTTTATTTTACAAATCGAGTATAAGTATTCAATGCTATATTTCACTAATTGTGCAAAATGTCTTCATGGGCACACATCACACTAAATTGTGAACAGAAAAATCATTAAGTCTAGAATCATTACTGCGTGACTACTCTCATCCACCATGACAGCCAGTGTCACACTTACTGAGCTGAATTGGATTTAATTTCTGTTTCTTTTCAGGAGGCCCAAAATCTTCAGGGTTTCTCATTTTGTAAACTGTAAGTATTGTAGTTTAGTCTTTCTGAAACATAACATGTGATTGAAATATTATTCAGAGAAATGTTTACAATATAAACTATTTCAATAAAGCAGTAAATATGACAGAGCAGAGATACCTACAATAGCAAATAAAATGTGTATTCTCTGCAGTTGAAATGTGTATTTTTGAGTCCAAATGTGTCTTTTAGTGTATGAAATGCATTTTAATAATATGTAGCACTATAAATAATTTTAAGTTGTGAATCTACACATTTGGATGTTAAAACTTTGAAACTATTTGTTATCAGTTCTATCTATTATTTCTATTTTATATTTAAAGCAAACCAGTTATTTTTGTTAACAACTGTGTACACAAAAAAAAAACTGACTAGATCAACCTAATTATACTATTGCTCTTTTCAATTACAATTTTTTTTTTGCAAAAAAAGAGCACACTATGTTAGTAGGTAGACTGTTAAAAACTACATGAAATTTAAAGCAGAAACCATGAATTTAAAGTCAATGTGGGAGTTTTTAAATTTTACACCTAGATTTGTAAGCCACTGTGGATACAGAATGTCTTTACAGAGCCATAAACTAGTCCTCACTAGACAAGTGTTAGAGTAAACTGATTCTATTTTATGAACTTTTTTTTCTAGTTGGAAAGAGAAATAATGTGTTAAAAAGGAAAGACTTGTCAAAAACTAAGAAAATACTTATTTACACACTTAGAATTAGAACAGTTTTAACTAGAACTGTATGGAAATCAGTTATGAAAAGTTTGACCTAAATTAAGGACATTCTACCCTCCCCCCACCCCTTTTTTTTCCAATTCTCAGAAGAAAGTTGATAGGTTTTTTTCTAGTAACAAGTAAAGCATCCCTTTCAGGCCTTGCAATCTATGGGGAAGATGATGCTAATGGCTAACGAGGATGGAAAGTGGAAAGCACAATAACCTATCACAATTACTTTTCCTGAACTATTGTTAAGTGCCTATTAGAGTTGAGAGGGATTAGAGGGGCACTTAACATTTTGCCATCACTAAAATTCAAACCTGAGACCCCCTCAGTACAGGAACCAAGCACTTTAACACTCGGACACCACAACCCTATTTTTGGTAGAACTGTAAAAAAATGTTTCTAATCCTCAGTAGAACTATATATATATATAATTTTTTTGTTTCCGATCTCAGTATTGAGTATAGATATAGTATTTTTTTATTTTGCTATGAATCAGGATAGAACCTGAGACTCAATCATTATGACAGATATTTTTAAAAGCTTGTATGAGCCAAAGTATGGAGGCGCAAGTGGTAAGTGCTTGACTTCAGGACCGGAGGGTCCCGGGTTCGAATCATGGTGAAGACTGGGATTTTTAATTTTGGGATCTTTGGGGCACCCCTGAGTCCACCCAGCTCTAATGGGTTCATGACATAAGTTAGGGAAAAGTAAAGGCAGTTGATAATTGTGCTGGCCACATGACACCTCTCATTAAATGTGGGTGCCAGAAACAGACGATTTTTACATCATCTGACTTATATCGCAAGGGGAAACTTTATGTGGGTGAAACCGAAGCATCATGCCTCATGGTCAAGTGTGGTGGGAGACAAAAAGTAAACGTATAGAGCTAGATCTTGATGATCAGCTTGTAAAAAGAAAGGCAGAAAGATTTGACAATGACCACTCTTGTCATCCAGAGGGCTGAGGGCTTTGCACTGGGGATTTGTGCCTCCTCATGTGGCTGGTGAGACCTATGTGAGCCCGAAATGTTCAGCTGCACACTGGGCAGGTTATTCCAGCTGGAGCTAGTATCATTGGCCTTGCTTTTCTTCTGCCAGTGCTGTTCTCTTTTCCTCAGCAATTTGTGCACCAGTTTTCATAGCGCAACGCCATGATGCTCTGTCGTGTGCTTCTGTCTCCCAGGTGGCGGGGTTTATGCTGAACATTTTCAGAGACGCTTTGAGGGTGTCCCTAAAGCATTTTCTTTGTCCGCCTTGTGAGAGTTTTCCTTCCCTTAATTGGCTATACAGGAGTCGTTTAGGGATGCGGCGGTCTTCTATTCTGTAGATGTGTCCTGCGCATCTTATCTATATCTAGTCATTTTCGTCTAGCAAACATCCCCTATTTTCTTTTATATAAGCGAACACCCCACCATATTTGTTAAAAAGAGTTTTTATTTTGATAGCTATGGCAGAACAAGTCTATTGTTTTTGTGCAAGCTGTATTTCTTTATAGTTCAGACAGATTAAGTTTCATTTACTCTGAAAAAACAAAGGTTTTAATTGCGCTCAAAGTGCACTGGTAGGACCATGTCAATTTTTTTCCTCTCAGACAGAAGGAGAGTAGGTCCGAGATAAAGGAGATTTTTTTAGACCACTGAGGCATACCAGCTAAACATGATCAATCTAAAATGCTTCTCAATATTATTACCAGATAAACATGACCTGATATAAAATGCGTCTAAATAGACATGGAAACACCGGACAATGCATGTCCTAGCCTTAGTTTTAAACTATATAACTATGTATAAATAGGTGGTGTCCCCTATATCATTATGGCCCATATTTAGATCTGTAATATTTGTTTACTTTACCACTATTTATCAATTATATTATTAACAAATGCTAGATGTTAATGTTGAAAATGCATATCAAAGGGATGTAACTTAACTGAAAATGCATATATATATTATATCATAGGGATGAAGGCTGGAAAATAAACATTTCTTTGTTTATTAGTAACATTTTCTTATATAATTTGGTTATTCGCATTAGGCTTAAGCTGCCCTGACTTGGGCGGTGCACTGCTACTGTTTAAACCGTCACAAGTGTCCAAGTGTGATGACATTTATCATCATCATGATGTATGTTGTGAATATCTGAATAGGTATTTAAATTACAAAGAAAGGGAACATCACTGCAACCTATTCCATTCTCTAATGCGTGTAAGCCGTAATCATCGCCGTAATGTAATGGCGCTAGGCTGACTAGGCTAGGGAAGGAGCACTTGTACGAACTTGTTCTAGCATTTGGAATAATTATTATATTATAAGAAATGTGCTAGATTCTATAAGTTTGGAATAATTATTGTATTATAAGAAATGTGCTAGATTCTATAAGTCTCTATATATTATAATATTATAGATCTATATTAAAGTGTGTCTTTCTCACTTTCTGAGTCTGAGTTAACTGATGAGTGACTGTCTCAGTGTCTGTCACTGATTATGATATAATTATATTAAATTATAATGGTTACCATTATGTTATGGATTAATGAGTAATATGAGTAATGTCTAATCTGGTAGAATTAGAATTATTAGTCTAATACTGTGTAATGTAATACTTAGACTTAGTAATACTATACTACTATACTATATAAGTATAGACTATAGTGTCTATAAGTAGTATAAGTTATAAGACTATAGAGTATAGTCTTCTAATGACTAAATTAGACTAAATGCATTACGAATAGGACATAAAATAATCATCTTCTTTTTTGAAGTAACATCTGATCTATATTACATAAGATAAGATAAGATGACAGAAGAGTATTTCAAAATTTCATACTAAAATACTTAGACTTAGCCCCCCCCCCTAGTTTAGTCTTAGACTTAGTGTCTGTCTTAGTCGACTTACTTTAACTTTTCATTTTCAGTGACATTTACATTATTATATTTTTTATATGATTATATAATTATTTATTATATATATAATATTATAATTATAGCTACTTTACTTTTAGGCTACAGTGTCTTCAAGTAAAAGGTTAGAGAATTTGCTAATGGTGTTACTCTAATCTTATGAATGTAATCATAGTGCTAAGTTAGATGGAGATCTTGGGTCTACATCTAGTCTAGATTATTACTATATTAGTAGATTCTATAGATATTTCTTTTCGTTGGTAGCGTGTATTTGTTTACTTTCTAAAGAATTGTCTATTCTTACTTTTCTTTTCTATTTTGCACTACATATGATATTCTTACTACTATGGATTAAAAAATATATATATAAATTATAATATAATATATATAGAGAGATTTACGTGATAAATAAAAATATCAATTAAATAACAAAATAAGATATTTAATTTATAATAAACATATATCTAGAACTAATTAACAAAATTATCTTAATTACTAGATCTATATTTATATGGCTAGTTTGTATTTTGTAAGTGTATTGTAACAGTGGGGATAGTTTAGAGGTGTAGGTAATCTAATTTCCATACGAAAAAGAGGTATGCTTCCTCTATTCAACTATTGACATCGCGACAATACCATAGACTTGATAGAAATAGACAAGACCTAGAAATATAGATCTGGCGCTAGAATCTAGAATCTATATTTAGTTATTCTTACTATTGATCAGAATCTTATAGATCTAGATTTAAAGAAAGGATTATCATTAATCTATCGCAGGACGTCAATAATTGTCAATATGTTTTCTAATTTTGATGAAAACACAATTTTTAATGCAGTTTTGATTTTTGCATGGGCTTCTTTCTTATGGGAAACATATTTATCCCTTAGACAGGTAACCGGAAAAAAAAAAAAAAACTTTTCACTTACCCAAGGACAGCTTAAACCCTCAAATAGAAATTACATGTTTTAATAATAATACAGCTTTTTTTTAATTATGTAGGCGTAGGCATGCAAATAAGAAGAAAATTTAAACAATTTTCTTTGGCGGCCCCTATTCGGTATTCCCAACCAGCGGCAGCTGGCATCTAGGCAAAAACCCTATGGCCTATTCCCAGTCACCTGGGTCAAATTAGGCCAAAACCATATTCCCAGTTATAATTGTAAAGAATAGTAAATACATTAATGATTAATGTCTTAAAGAATTAAATGAAAATAAATGTTTTATTTTTTTTTAATAATTAATTTAAAGGAAGATAACAGAAAATAGCTTTAAAATTATTTTGAGGAATAAAATAAAATTGAATTTATTAGCCTTCTATGATTTTTACCTAATGTAATTAAAGAAGCAATCCCTTATATAATAAGCTAATAAAAAAAAAAAGAGTACCATCCTTTTCTAAAGGTTTTAATTGAAGGCAAAAATACAAACACACATAGTTATTTATTTTATTATGAATAAATATTTTCTGCAATGTTAAAAGAATTTAAGAAGATCGAACTGTAGGCATATATCTCTCTATATATATAGGTCTAGTAAAGTCTAGTACAACTCCGCCCCCCCCCCCCCCCCCCCCAAAATAAAAATTAAAAAGTTATGAAAAAGTTGGTAATAGTTTAATTAATTTTCTTTAGTTTCTAAGTTTAACTATATTTTGAAATTCATGATAAACTTTTAGTTTAACTACTTTATTTTAGTTGAAAAATAGTTTTAGTTTAACTTTTAAAACTTAGTTTAGTTCCCATCACTAAAGTCAGTTATGTACTAATAACTTTATGTAGAGATGTCACAAATATAAAAAAAAAAAAAGATTTGTTTGCATGACTGCATGCTTATGTTTAAATTACTCTAAACTAGTCTAAAAGCAGTGAGCGTCTACTTCACAGAGACATGTTGCTAAGACAAGCAACAAAGTGCCTCAAGCCTTACAAGGCGTTATGGACCAAGAAACGTTTGATAAAGCACGAGCCTATCATTTAGACAAGAGTTCATTTGGATTGGTTCACTCTGTCTTTATCCAGATTGAATCAACAGTAAGTACCACAAGCATTCCTTATCAATTCATGTGATAGTTGTCTTATAGTTTACTTATTTCAGTCAGTTGGAGATTAGCAGCTCTAGTAGGCAATGCATCAGGAGCAGTACTCTTAGATCAAACCCCACAGTTATATATAATATATGGTGCTAAGGCTTCAGGATTTAACTTTATAAAATACAAACTTGGGACATCTCCCCCCCCCCCCCCCCCCCTGACATCTCCTGCAAGTGAGTTGGAACAAAGTGTATTGCATAGCACTTCTTTGGATTAAAAAAAAAATACTGAGTGAAATCTAGAGAGGGATCAAGATATATGGACACCCTTTAAACTAAAGTCGATGAATATCCCCCTGAAGAGGAAAAGCTGATCATGCTGCAGAGCAGCTTGGCTAATTTGGTTTTCTGGGTGCATCCATTGTCTAAGATAGAAAGAGGCATAAAACTTATGGTCAATGTTTACAAGGCATATTAATTTTAAAAGTTCTTCTGTTTTCATCTCTAACAGTTGCTGTTAAAGTACAACCAACTACCTTTAATCCTCCCGGCAGATGTTTGGGTTGAGTTAAACACAAATCCAGAGAAAATATCCTGGTTCCAACAGGATTCAAATCGGGGACTTTCAAAGTCTCATATTATTCTTTTGCTTTTTAATATTGATTTATTTATTTTAGTCTTGAATCACAATTTAGGAATAGACAGCAAAGTATCAGTATTGAAGTATAGTCATGTGTTGTTGTTGTTTTTTGTTTCACTTTTTAATTTTTGGAAATGTTAAAACCTTGTACCAAATCTGTGTTATTCCTCAGCTAATCTTATGGTTTGGTGGTCTTCCAGCTTTGTGGTATTTGTCAGGGGTAGTGCAGTTAAAATTTCATATTCCTGAAGGGGAGGTAAGACAAGCTGGAAAAATATACAACTGCTTCGTGATAGATTTTTAAGGTTATTTATATGGATGAAAATTTGATTTTTTATTAAATTAACTGTTAATTTTTAAAATTGTATTATTGTTTACAGAATTAAAGCATTGAAAGGAAAAAAAAATGTTTTCTATAGTTCTGTTTATGTCTAGGAAAGGGAAAAGATTCTCTCTCCTGACGTAAAATGCCACAGAGCTCTAACATTCCTATTTTATATTTCAGATCTTTCAGTCTCTAGTATTTCTGACACTTGCCATGTTGTACTCGAATGTTACCTCACTGCCCTGGTCTCTCTACAGCACATTTGTGGTAGAAGAAAAGCATGGATTTAACAAACAGGTAAATCCATAGTTATTGAATGATTCAGGTCATACACATTTTAGAAATCAAAACATGACATGCTCACTAAGCAGAACCTTTTTTTTTTCTTACTCTTCCTTTAAAAAAAATTAAGTGACCAAAGTCCCCAGTAAATTCTAAAAAAAAACTTCTATAAAGAGTGGCCTATTGAAAACCTTCGTAGCTGCAATTGACTTTGTATCTACTTGATTCAGAAAAAAATGCCTCTCTGAATATACCAAAACTACACACATAGAAAAAGAAATATTTCAATCATGAGTTGAGTGAAGTTATATCTATTTGTAGCCAACAGTCAATGAGGGTGTCATGTGACCAGCTCAAAAACTTTTTCTTGAAAAAAAAATCATTGAAGTCACTTGGACTAATCTTAAAACTCTTGCATTGGAAACTTTCTGATGATATAATTATAATAAATTGTCCTAACATTAATTTTTTTTTTTTAAATTTGTGTGTTATAATTTATTGTGCTCAATTGACCTCATTCACCAATTGTAAACAAACAACATTTAGCCATGTGGTGCTCTATCTCTTCTATATAATTTATGATCTCATGTTTAATTCATGATGGTTGTCACGTGACAGTTTTTTTCCATTGTTTTATCAATAAGATCACATGACTAAATGTTGTTTGTTTACGATTGGTGAATGAGGTCCATTCTAACACACACAAAAAAAAGTGAACATTTTGTTTACATGAAACATAAATTTGGTAACTCCAGTATAACATGGTTATGGACAGCACACCATTATCTTAGTTAAATAAATTTTGTTTAACTACTAAATATTCCCTTTTTTTTTATACCACAGAACAAGAGGGTTTCATAAAAATGCACAAAATTTAACCTCTGACCTGTCAAATAACTTTGTTTTCCAAATAAAATAAAATGTATCCATATATAATACCTCAAAGTAAAACCAACGGATCTTTGCATTTATTAACTTTCTATCCTTGTCTATCTTTTTTACATATCCTCTTTTATAACTTCCTAAATAAAAATTGCCTCTACACTATTTCAGGTGTCCTCAAACTATAGCTTCCATTTTGATACTAAGCACTCTATTATTTGACCATGACCTGGTGGCAGTACACTCCCCCTAATTCTCAGTCTATAATTTGTTGAATAATTTCTGTGAATTTTTAATTGAAAAGAATTTCAGTTAAGCAGTTTTTAATCCATTTTTTTTTTTGTGCCCTAAATGAAAAAGACGCTAGGATTTTTCTTCAAAGACATGGCCAAGCAGTTTGCGGTGACTTTAGTTATTGCTTTGCCGGTGGTGGCTGCCCTCATCTTTATAATACAAGTTGGAGGAACATATTTCTTCATCTATGCCTGGCTCTTCATATTGACTGTATCCTTGGTGAGTGAAATTCTATTTTCTCTTTGGGTCATACTAGTGTTTTTATTAACCCAGTAGCACATATAGTTGTTTACTACATTAGACTAATGCGGTAGGTTGAGTTAGGATGGGATAGCAGTGTTTTTTTACACTTCATGTAGGAGCTCATCATGTCTTATTCAGAACAACCAGATATGTAAAGCTATTTTATTCTTTATTTTTGAAATGAAAGTCCTCAATCCCTAGTGTATAAGGCCTGCCTAGGAAATTTAGAATATTTAAGCTTACTTTAATTTTAAAGGTATTAAAACTATATATTCTTGGAAACTATACATATTTTTCTTTTTTTTAAAAAAAGATGGTACATCAATTTTTTTGTACAATATTATTTTTTTCCAAATACAAAAAAAAAATTTTTTTTTATAGATTTTATAGAGTTTTTTATTTTTAGGGCAATAGAGGATTTTTTTCTAACCAGAAATCGGAACCATTGGGTTAACAGAACAGTCTGTTCATTTAAAATAATAGATAAAAGTACAAACTTTCTTCAACTCTCTGAATTAAGTTGCAATTTTGCACTTTGAGCTCATAAATGAAGTAAAAAAAGATATTTATATTTTAAATTTGCATCTCTTTCTTGGTTGTCCTTTTTCCTTCTATACCTTCCTCCATGGCATAGTTCTTTGCAGGAAGGTCTTCAAAAAAACCTGGCAATCTTTTGACATGGATGTACAAACTAAGTTTGTATTATTTTGGACAATGACCCATTGGCCTTTTTGATCCATCACGAATGCATTTTTTAAAAATTTATTTTTTTGTATTATTAGTTAATTAGTAATACAGTAAAAATTCTTAAAGTTGGAATTAATTTTTCCAATTATGCTGCCATGGGTTTAGAAGAAATAGAGATAAAGATATATAAATATAGATAGATTTATATTGTTGGAGAATGGTTTGATGTAAACTGTCTTGTGATTTCGTGTCACATAGGTTGTGTACTTGTCATGTCTTTGTTTCCCATGAACTGATGGTTCATCTAGTTGAATTCATGTGTGTTTTTATTGTCAAAATATCTTGGCTTGTAATGGCTGGACATTTTATCCCGTTTTGGGGGGGGGGGGGGGCACATGATTGGCCAATATTGGGCTAGTATAAGGCCACCATAGAGTATCCAATTTGTTGTGCTTGAGTCACTGAAGCAGATGTGACAATGTGCACAGTACCTAAATTTATTTTGAAAAGTTATATTAATAGTTATGAGATGATTGTAAAAACTACATTGTACACTATGTGTACATTTCAACAACTAGATTGATGTATTTCAGTTTGATGTATATGAAACAATGATATGACATGGTTGTTACCAAATCACATGTGTATCGAATGTCATTGTCAATATTCATTTATCAATATTAAATATTATGTCATAATGTTCAAGTGGCTAAGCAAGAGCTCACCTTTCTGTAAAACCTGGGAAATTAAAACTAGTGGAATCAAATAATTTACACATTAAGTGTTGTGATTCAATCAATAGTGATTCCAAGTACTTGCTTGGCTATTAAAGATTAATAATTGATCCATTCAAAAAATCAATCAAATTAGATTTTTTCTTTTAGTTTGTGTGTCTAGTTTCTCCAGTCTCATCGACATAACTGTTGTGTCAGCTTGTGTCTCAAACATAACTATTTTGTTTCTGGATTATTGCTCAATACTACTAGCATATTACCATTTCAATACACACTAATTTCTGACATATATTTAGTGTGCATTGCACCATTTTAATACATAATACCTGACATATATTTAGTGTGCATAAATTATTATGTTAATCTGTGTTCTTCTTTGTTATATAGGTTATGATCACCGTCTATGCAGATTATATTGCACCTCTGTTTGATAAGTTTACTCCACTGCCTGATGGAGAGCTACGCACACGCATTGAAGAGATGGCAAGCAGCATTAATTTCCCTTTGAAGAAACTCTATGTTGTTGAAGGTTAATATGATTTTATTTCTTGTCTCATTTATTATTAGACTGTGTAGATTTTTTAAATCAATATTTTAATCTAAAAGAAAATCTATTCATTCCTTTTTTTCTTTTTGATTGATAATCTATGTTCTTTAATAGCATGTAATACATCTGTTGTGAGGAGTCATAAATGTTTCCTTTATTTGAACCTTAGGTTCCAAGAGGTCCTCCCACAGCAATGCTTACTTCTATGGATTCTTCAACAACAAAAGAATTGTTCTGTTTGATACACTCTTGGAAGACTATACCCCAGACAACAAGGAAATCACTGAGGAGAAAGAGAAAGTGAGTCATACTGGACACAATGTTTGCAAATTGTCACTTTAAATACTTTGGCCTGTTCTTCTAGTCTTGTTGCCTGTTGTGGTATCAGAAGTAAAGTCGATTAGTTTTCTTTTTTTTTTTTTTTTTTTTTTTTTTCTGTTTTCCGTCTTTAAAAGGATCTCCGTTGATTGTGAGGCCATCGACATTGCTTATGTTCCATCATTTCTTTTTACTGCCTCTCTCTTTTTTTTTTTTGCACAGTGCTAAGAAGGAACGTTTTAAAATGTATTTTTTTCTTTAAAAGCTGTTTCTTTTCTTGGTTACTTTTGTCAAGCTAAATTACTTTGACAAGTTAGTATGTAAGTAAGTCCAAATGGCTGACATGAAAGAATAATGTTAGAAAAGGTCAATAGTTATTACGGTTTCTGGAAAGATCTTTTAAAATACTCTAAAAGAAAGACCAAGGCACATATCAGTGTGTGCTCAAGTCAGATTAGTTCAACCTGTCAGTCATGCTTCAATTTGTCATATCATATATTTGTAATAGTATTCATTCAGTTTTTACTGTATTTACTACTGTGATTTCTGTATGGATTTATAGTGTTATTCCAAAGATTATGTTGAAAGGTAAACTTGAATCAAACTAGTGCTGTGTCACTTCAGTGTATAACTGAACAAAACTGTGTTTGTTGTTCTTTTAAGATACAAAATAAATCAACTCTCAAAATCAAAAGCGCAGTATGTAAGACTAAATTTGACTCATCTTGTCCTGACTTTTTTTTAGATTAAATCTGAAGAGCAAGTTGGTTCACAAGAGGAGAAAGAGCTGAAAGAGGAAGCCTTGGAGGAGAAAACTTCTGAGAGTAAGAAGGCTTCTGAAAATGAGAAGAACTTATCTGATTCTGAGAAAAAAGAAAAGAGGAAAAAGAAAGGTTGCACCAATGATGAGGTTCTGGCTGTCCTGTGTCATGAACTGGGTCACTGGTTCCACAACCATGTTTTCAAACAGCTGGTCCTCACTCAGGTAACTACTTTTTTCTTTTGCATTGTCTTTTTAAAAAGTTATCTGGTTTATGTTGTGACACAGTGGAATAGATCACCAATGACAGCTCAGTCTTGAGCCTTAATTCTAATGGAAGATGAGGCTCCTGGATATCCAATTCTCTAATGACCTTTAAAGAGCGCCATGATTGTTAATTCTTGTGCTAGATGCAACAGTTTTTTTAACTGAATGGCTATTAAAACAGATGAACTTAGCCCACCTTCTCTAAAACATATCTCGGCCTCTTCAAAAAATTTAATATCAATGGGTGCCTGGCCATGTGATATCTCTTTTCTATCTTCAGATGTTTTGACCCAACATGCATCCATACCCTGTCAACCTTCAGGACGTTTAGGATTAAATGTAATAACTTTATTTATAAAAAAAATGTTTAAATATAATTTTTTTTTTTTAAAAGCGCCTCTTCTTTAGAGGACAGAATTAAATAGCTTCACAGTTATAACTGTGTGCCAAAACATTTAGTATTATTTTATACTTATTTCGCTCTATGGCCTCCTTCAGTCGCCAAGCGACTATGGATCATCTCATGGAAATGAGATGAATGCCTTGGCATTAGCTGTGGTTGGAAGGATGTCATGCACAAATCAGTTCTCCCCTCTCCAAACAGCTGATGTATCCTAAGGAACAGCAGTGCCAATACAGTTTGGCGTCAGCAGCAGGTTCTGCCAGGGTGTAGCACTGGGTGCTGTAAACTGCCTTAGGGTCACCAGCTCCTGATTTTCCTCAGGGTTGACTCCTAAAGCCTTTCCCATGATTGGGTATAGCTGCAAGGCAACAGAGGTTTGAATTCAGAGTTTCCTTCTCCTTGGTGGGTAGCCAGCCATGGCCCCTCCTTCCAGAAGCTTACTGGTTAAGGCTTTCTGGATAAGGCGCTAGTTGCCCGCCTTTGCCCCTTCTCCTCTTTGTGAGAACTTTTTTTTTAACAAGTAAACTAAAACACTTAAAATTGTTGGAGCCGCTCACAGAAGTTTACTTTAGGGGAATTAGTTGATAATCAAGTTAATAGTAGAGAACATCATTTGTTGTTTTAAGAGTTGTAAAATTCTTAGCCATAAGGTTTCCAGTAATGTCTAAGTCTTGTACTTCTAGATGATAGGGACAATGGTGCTTATGGTTATTGACAATTGCAAACTAAATTTAGCTAAATTAAAAAAAAAAATTCTTTTGAAGGAATTAAAGATGGATAAGGATTTTTAAATTTCATTATCATAGAAGCTAACTGATCTTTGGTGGGTTAAATTGAAAAAGTTCTTAATTCAGCTAGTGACTGATTTTATGTAGTATATATATATATGTAAAAATAAACGTTGACTTTTTTTATTGGTAAATGTTTTTGTTATGTTTCTGTTATAACCTTTGATACTTTCTGTGCTACTAGAAGTTTGCTAATTGTTTTTTGAAATATTTTCCCAGGCTAAAACTTTTCACTCAAATTGTTTGTTTTTTTTAAAGGTGAATTTATTATTGTGCTTGATGGTATTCGCTGTGCTGATCAAAGAAACTGTTTTATATTCAGCTTTTGGTTTTCACACACAGCCCACTTTGATTGGACTTATCATTATATTTCAATTTATTTTTGCTCCCTACAATGAGGTAAAGATGATCTTGAATTTTCGTGTTCATGTCTTATGCCTACCAATGTGGTATTTATCAGGAAGTGCCCAATGTTTTCAAACTTATCTGTAAAAGAGAACTCATTTAAATTACTATGAATATTTTAAAATCTGGATGTCAAGAGTTATTTTAATTTGTTTCCAAATTTAAAAAAAATAACATACTCATTGCTTATTGTCTAAATTTGGGAAGCTGAAAAGTCGGGACTAACAAAACCTGCCCTTGTGGAGCATCACCAGAGAATGCTGACCATGTCCTTTAAAGCTGCATACTATATCAAGAGGCCCGAACAAGACTCTGGCCCCAAAACTCTCCTATAAAGAAAAACTATATGGAGAACTGCCTGATCTGGAAACTACTGCAGGATTCATCTCAGATATAAGATTACTGATCTGAAAAATGAGAAAGAAGAAGAATACAAACTTTTTCAACCTTGTCTTTTAATCAATTAGCATTGGCTCAATCAGCGCTGTAAGTTGTGTCAAATAGTTCAGGCATACCTACTTACTTATTCCTGAGAACCCAGACCTCTCCACCAAACTTGTTTCTGAGCAGCTTTATCTGCTCCCATGTCTCTCCAGTATCCTCAGCTTCAGGCATACTTACTTACTTATTCCTGAGAACCCAGACTTCTCCACCAAACTTGTTTCTGAGCAGCTTCATCTGCTCCCATGTCTCTCCAGTATCCTCAGCTTTGCTGATGACAATTTCAGTCATAAAAATGATAAATTCAGATTGCTACTAACTCATCATGTCAGCAGCTTTTTGATCAAGATCTCGTTATTTGGAGCCTTTTTAATAGTCATATCAACCTTGATTACAAATCATTCTTTTCTTCCATCATTCATACAACACTGATGTATGCGACATGAAGCTCTTCAAAGTCGACACTAACAGCTGGGAAAAGGGTGCACTGGATAGATCCACATGGAGCGCGAGCATAAAGGAACGGTCCTGGATTGCAGATGCCATACACAACAGTGGTAGAAAGAAGAGTGAAAATACAACTGCGCCTGGTGATTACATATGCCCAACCTGTGACCGCAGCTGTGTATCAAGGATTGGCCCCTTTAGTCACACAAGAAGTTGCAAAGGGAAAACATTGCCTCTTGAGACGTAAAATGCCACAGAACCAATAGTAGTAGTAGAAATTTATATTATTAATAAATAACCTATTCAACATTTTACACCTTGCCTGTTGTTGTGCAAGTCATTTAGAAGAATGGCGGATTTCAAAGCTTGCCAGTCAGTAACTCATGCAATGAAAGTGTTTGACTACTCTGACCTAATTCAAGTTTATTCTGTGATCGATAAATTTAAAAAATAATAACTTTTTGATCTCTCAATTTTCAGATTTTGTCCTTCATTGTCACCTACATCACGCGTCAGTTTGAGTTCCAGGCTGACGCTTTTGCCCGTGGCAAGAACCGTAGCGTTTCCCTTCGCTCTGCCTTAATCAAGCTGAATGAGGACAACCTCAGTTTCCCACTTAGCGACTGGCTATACTCTGCCTGGCATTTCTCGCATCCTCCATTGTTAGACAGGCTGCGAGCCCTGGGTGACGACAAGAAAGAAGAGTGATTGAAAACTAAAGGCAGAGGTTGTATGCTAATGTAGTGCTGTTTTATCAAGTCCATTTGCCTTCAGACCAGCTTGTCCGTGCTTCTCCATATATAAGTTGTTTTTTTCTTTGAAAGTTCTTTACCGTTTGTATTTTGTAACATTTTTAAATACTATATTTCATTAAATTTCTTTCTCTGCTTTATCTAGATATTCCTGAAATTGAATTCTATTTGATTTGTTGTGTTGATTTCTTTGGAATGTGCAATCACAATTATTTAAAGGAGGTAAAAAAAGAAAATGATGGCATCATTGAACTGAGGCTTTGAGTATGTCTGATATAGAAAAGACTTGAGAGGGAAGAGCTCCTTGCACAACTAATTAGTACAAGTTTAAGTTTAATTAGTATAAGTTATTACCATTAGGAGTCTGTTGCTAGAAGGCAATATTTATTCAGTTTAGAAGCTAGTGGTAAGTTGTATGTGTGTGTGTGATCCAGGAGGAAGATATTGAAAACAAACCTGGAGAGGGGCAGGGGAGGAAGATAAAGCAACTTTTTTTTTTGTTATTGTTTGGGACTTGCACAAATCTTCTGGGCTTCAGCTGTGGACCATTTAAATTCAACATTGCACTCATGGACCATTGAAAAAAAAAAATTGTGGAATGCAGTTGTTTTTTTTTTTATATTTTATTAGGAATCTGCTGAGTAGTTAGAAAGTATTTATCTTATTGTTTGAATTGGTTAAGTACATTTCCAGTGTACAGTACATAGCCATAATAAAGTCTAGATATCTTTGAAATGTCATTGTTATATATACAATGTTTTATGCTGTACTCATTTGATACTGCCATTTTTCTTTTTACATTTGTTTCAAAATGTTATTTCAACATCTTGGGCATAAATCTAACCAAAGAAAAAAGAATAGTTCTCTTACACCACGTCATCATTCTGTATGTTTGTTTCTTGTTATTGACATATCTTTATCATGTGTATTACGAGGCGTGTTCTAATAACTATGGTTTATTTACAAGCTGTCAAAATAATATAAATTTACGATAAATTTTTAGCTAGCAAACAGACAGACCAAATATATAGTACTTAGGTATAGTAAACCATTGTAAATTTGGTTGAGAGAGAGATTGAAAGCCTCATTTTATTTTATCTTATCTCACTATAGTATAAATAGTCTGCATGTAGTGGTCAAAAATCATCTAAAACTCTGCTAGTCATTTGTATGCTAAGCGAAATATGATCAGTGTTGTGAAATTAGAAATTGTGGGCATTATAGAGTGAATAACGTTAGGCATCTTAATGCATTCTTATCCCATGTGGTGGTACTAATAAAATTCTTTGATTTATTTTTTTTTTAATTTGTTCATGTATTTCACTCATTCTGAGTGAATACTGAAACAGTTCAAACTTATTTAAACGGCTTGTTAGACATTTGTTTAAACTGTATGTGGTCTCACATTGAACCTCTGTATGTGGTCTTACATTGAACCTCTGTATGTGGTCTCAGATTGAGCCTCTCTGTATGTGGTCTCACATTGCTGCTCTTTATTCTTTTTTTTCAGTTCACTTATTTAGGTTTTGGCTTTTTTTTTTTTTTTTTGTCTACATTGCTGCTTTCGAAGTGGTTTGTCCAATCAGAACAACCCAAGGTCAGCGTTTACAATTGCATTGAGAACTTAAGCTAGGCAATTTTAGAACTTTTTTTTTCTGACCATAAACAAGTTTTTGATTACTCATGGGATGAAAGAATACTCTCTAATGAATATGCTTCTGCTGATTAGTTGAAAGGGCTACAGTTCACTTCAGTGTGCTGGATATAGTGTTCTTATTACCTCATTATATATGGTTATATAGTTACATACAAACACAATGGGACCAAAGGCATGCAAGTGGATTATGGGAATTGACCTAAATGTCAAGTATGTGTGTCTTGTAAATGAAATCATCACACTGTTCCAGTATGGATGCCTGGTCATGTGGTATGGGCTCTGGAGTATTGTCTCAATGGCCCCAGATTAGCCCCTTATCTGCTGCCTTTCCCTTCTGTCCTGCAGAAGGTTTGGGCTAGGATGTATTCAAATCTGGAGGAACATCCAAAACATAAAACAAACAAGTTTGTACTTCATAGCTTCATGTAGTTTTGTATCAAGCTACCATACAGATGTGCTTTGTACACTTGTCAGCTCTGTGGAGGTCATGCATTACAATTGTTTTCTTGCTGTAACATACAGCCATACAGAGAGTTGTAGCATATGTTGGTAGCTTGTTACAATCATGTAATTTGTCATGGTTCATAGACATGGCTTATTATTAGTAGAAGGTAGACACATCTTTTTACATATGATGGCTGCATGGTTGTTTGGTATTCTTTCCAGACTTTCATCACAATGGCCTGAGTCTGAACCTGCATGATACCAATCTAGTGGAGGTTTGGGCTAAGATATAATAATTTTTATTGCTGAAAATTATAAAACAAAACAAAATGTGTATCCATGGCAACACCCCAATGTATTCACTTACTTTGTTGGCTCCTAAACACACAGGTCATGGCCCCAAGTAGAGTGTGAAAGTATTCATTTTTCCTTACCAATTAAACCATTTTAATTGTACTATATGTTTTCACTCTATTCTGAAACAATGATTTTATTAATTTGCTTTAAAAAGGTCAAATCGGAAAAGTTCTTGTATGTTCTTCTCTAGTCTACTCGTTTGTAAATGCTTTAAATGCACTGATGTCTCCAATTGTGATACTGAGAAGTATTAATTGATGACCATGTTTTGTAGCACTTGGCTGTCAAGATGGAGGATACTTGAATGTGGGGCATTAGAAGTGACACTGGGGGATGACTTTGTCTTTCAAAAAACTGACAGATGCAGGCCTAGAAAACTCAACAATCTCCTTGCTACAATAGAGAGCTATACATCCTAAGTTTTTTTGTTTTGTTTACAAGTGTGACAGTTGAAGATTAGAAAAGAAAGAGAAACTGCCTGGGAGTAACCTAAATATTTAAAAATAGATAGAAGACAATAAAACTTACAAGCAAACTCTCAACAGGATATCCTTACCTTTGAATCTAATGTCCTTCATTGTGACAATGACATTTTGAAGTATGTGTTTTGTTCTCATTTAACTTGGTTGTTCTCTCTGCCTTTTTTTAAACCCAGATAATACAATGGAACAATTTTATAAAGAATATATAATACATTTTTTCAAATTTTGTACTAATGATCTTTCTAAAAATCAAAAACTTTTCCATAATTTTTGTATTAATGTGTAGTTTATTGAAACATGTTTTAAAAGGTTGTTGCTTATAATATTACATTATAGATTACTTTGTTTGGAACACCCACTTCTAAAATCTTTTTTTTTTTTGTGAGGTTATTTCTTAATTAACATTAATATTTTGGTTGGGGCTTATAAATTATTATCAACAAGGAGTATATTGTTCAATTTTTTTTTATTTCATGGATGTTGTTTTTTTTTCTTTTTTGTAAGTTTCTTAAACACTATTTTTTTAAATATAAATGCAAGTAAACTTTATATATTAGGAGTTAAAATTAAAACATACAATAATAGATCTAAGGAATACTGTCAATAGTTCAAAATTATTTTGTTTCCTAACCCATATGTAAAAAAAAATAAAAACGTTTGTAAAATTCTATTTCCTGGCTTTTATTGTTTTTCATTCTTTGCCTTTGAGCTCTATAGGTAAATGAATGACAAGATTCTGCTTTGCTTATCTTAAACCTGTGTAGTTACGTGTGTGTTCTTAAGGCATTTACTAAAACTACCCAGTGACAGTGAACTTGAGAGTAACTAAACAATGAAAAGTTGCTTTCTCAAGATTATGGTAATATTATTTAATTATAGACTTTAAACCTTAATTACGCCAACTTTGGCTATTGTTATAAATTTTTTGGTGCGAATTATATATTTTTCCATATTGACTTAGGTGCAGAAGCCCTATCAAAAGACCATGAACTTTGCCATCTCTGTGGCGTCATTGATTTACCAAGCTTCCTGAGTTCTGGTCAAGGAGGATACATGAATGTTTACTCTACATTTTAGAGCACTTCTGATTTAATTTACTTTAATGACATATGTAAGGGACTATAAAATTGAATCGTGTTTATCCTGGACACACACAACTTCTATGAAAAAAGCTAGACTTCTTCACCCATGCAATACCTTGAATCAGGGCTAACACATCTTATGCCTTATTTAATGTGTCTCACTATTAAAGAAACAAAAGAGAACGTGAGAGCCCAATTGTTTGTTAGGCTACACACACATTGCAATCCCCCAATTGTCCAGTGCGAGGCTAGGATGTACATCATCTTCAACTCTGAAGGAACGTCCAATACATAAAACATTTTTCCCAGAAGAAAAAAATGTCATTAAGTGTTTCTTTGATGTTGATGTTTGCTTTTTATAGTATCTTTTCAATGACATTAATTCTCAAGTCAAATATAAATTGGTATTGAGCTAATATTAATATTGTTTGAAATACTGCCTGTTACCTGATGCACATACCTTGCCGTGGTGTGACAGCTTGAGTGCCTCAATGACCCTCAGAGCTATACCGGCGGGAGCTCATCTCTCCTGGCAGGTACTACCAAGCCGGACAGGTCTGTTAGGAAAGAGGCCAGACAAAAGGTGCATCCCCCCTCCCTGGGACACAGGGGTTGTGCGATAGGCTAACAACCTGTCCATGGAAAAAATAGTGTTATAGAAACCAGAACAAAAGCACAAACACTAAACATTGTCAGAGGCGAAAGTAGAGCTCCACAAAGGAGACTTATGAAGCTATGCAGGGAAAGTCGAACGAATCCTGTGAGGCCGACCACTCTACTTAAACCAATGAAAAAGAAACACTTTCTTATTCAGAAGGTAGCATTTAACTTGGGAACATGGAATGTCCGCACTTTACTAGAACCAGGTAGATGTGCACAAATTGCCAAGGAAATGGCCAACTACAAACTACAGATCCTGGGAATGAGTGAAGTTCGATGGAACACATTCGGTGAAACAAGACTGCAATCAGGAGAAACCCTTCTCTTCTCTGGAAAGGAAAAAGGCGATGACTTACATGAAAATGGTGTAGCACTACTACTAAACAAGGAAGCTTTCAAAAGTCTTTTAGAATGGGAACCAGTTTCATAACGAATAATTAGAGCCAAATTTTTGTCTAAGTTAAAAAATGTTCACATCATTATGTGCTATGCTCCCACCAACCTTGCAAGTGATACTGACAAAAATACATTCTATGACCAACTGCAAAGTATAGTTGACAAAATACCTACAAGAGATGTTTTGATCGTCATGGGAGACTTGAATGTCAAAGTGGGAAGTGACAACAGAGAGAGAGAGAAAAGTATGGGCACCCATGGACTTGGCACCATAAATGAAAATGGAGAAATGTTTGCAGACTTCTGCACATTTAATGAATTAGTGATAGGAGGCAGCATTTTCCCCCACAAAAAATGCCACAAAGTGAGAGGGGTTTCACACACAGACAATAAAACAGAGAATCAAATCGACCACGTTACCATACGGCGGAACTGGAGAAGCACATTACTAGATGTACGAAACAGAAGAGGAGCAGATATTGGCTCAGACCACCACCTAGTTGTTGCCAAACTAAAAATGAAGCTGGCCAGCAATAAAACAGAAACAAAAGAAAAAGATTTGACCTAGACAAGCTCCATAACACCCAGATTAAAAAGGAATTCCAACTATCCCTTCAAAATAGATTTGCTGTGCTACAACTAGATGAGGCCGAACAAAGCGTCGATAAATCTTGGCAAAATTTCAAAGAAATTATTACTGAAACAAGTAATGAAGTACTAAGCCTTAACACTAAGAAGAAAAAACAGTGGATTAGTGACGAGACATGGAAATTAATCGTAGAAAGGAAATGCGCTAAACAGGCAGTTAACCTAGCAAAAACAAGAAACCACAAGCAACAATCATAACAAGACTACCAAGCAGTTTCACAGAAAGTCACCAAAATGCTTAGAAAAGACAAACGATCATTTACAATAATCTGGCAGAACAGGCAGAAGAAGCAGCAGGTAAAGGAGATATAAAACAACTGTACAAAATCACCAAACTTCTCAGTACCAAAAAGGCTAATTGCAATGTTCCAGTCCGAGACAAATACGGAAAACTACTTTCTTCAATAAATAAACAACTTGAAAGATTGAAAGAATATTTTCAAGAAGTGCTCAATAGACCTAAACCACGAAATCCACCAGATCTAAATGCAGGACCAACACTAGACATAAACATGGAAGAAATAACTAAAGAAGAAATAAAGAATACACTCAAACAAATGAAAACAGGTAAAGCTGCTGGAATTGACAACATACCACCAGAACAAATGAAGACAGGTCAAGCTGCTGGAATTGACAACATACTACCCAAACAAATGAAGACAGGTCAAGCTGCTGGAATTGACAACATACCACCCAAACAAATGAAGACAGGTCAAGCTGCTGGAATTGACAACATACTACCCAAACAAATGAAGACAGGTCAAGCTGCTGGAATTGACAACATACCACCCAAACAAATGAAGACAGGTCAAGCTGCTGGAAGTGACAACATACTACCCAAACAAATGAAGACAGGTCAAGCTGCTGGAAGTGACAACATACCACTCAAACAAATGAAGACAGGTCAAGCTGCTGGAAGTGACAACATACTACCCAAACAAATGAAGACAGGTCAAGCTGCTGGAAGTGATAACATACCACTCAAACAAATGAAGACAGGTCAAGCTGCTGGAAGTGACAACATACTACCCAAACAAATGAAGACAGGTCAAGCTGCTGGAAGTGACAACATACCACTCAAACAAATGAAGACAGGTCAAGCTGCTGGAAGTGACAACATACTACCCAAACAAATGAAGACAGGTCAAGCTGCTGGAAGTGACAACATACTACCCAAACAAATGAAGACAGGTCAAGCTGCTGGAAGTGACAACATACCACTCAAACAAATGAAGACAGGTCAAGCTGCTGGAAGTGACAACATACTACCCAAACAAATGAAGACAGGTCAAGCTGCTGGAAGTGATAACATACCACTCAAACAAATGAAGACAGGTCAAGCTGCTGGAAGTGACAACATACTACCCAAACAAATGAAGACAGGTCAAGCTGCTGGAAGTGACAACATACCACTCAAACAAATGAAGACAGGTCAAGCTGCTGGAAGTGACAACATACCACTCAAACAAATGAAGACAGGTCAAGCTGCTGGAAGTGACAACATACTACCCAAACAAATGAAGACAGGTCAAGCTGCTGGAAGTGATAACATACCACTCAAACAAATGAAGACAGGTCAAGCTGCTGGAAGTGACAACATACTACCCAAACAAATGAAGACAGGTCAAGCTGCTGGAAGTGACAACATACTACCCAAACAAATGAAGACAGGTCAAGCTGCTGGAAGTGACAACATACCACTCAAACAAATGAAGACAGGTCAAGCTGCTGGAAGTGACAACATACCACTCAAACAAATGAAGACAGGTAAAGCTGCTGGAAGTGACAACATACCACTCAAACAAATGAAGACAGGTCAAGCTGCTGGAAGTGATAACATACCACTCAAACAAATGAAGACAGGTCAAGCTGCTGGAAGTGATAACATACCACCCGAAGTCCTATAAGAAGGAGGAAGTAAAATAGTTGACCAAATGCACAAACTATTCAACAAAATTTACTTAACAGAAACACCTCCTGGTGAGTGGAACAAGGGCTTGCTAATAAAAATACCAAAGAGTGGAGATCTATCACAATGTGAGAAATGGCGAGGCATCACTTTGTTGTCAGTACCAAGCAAGATTTTCAGCAGAATCCTACTAAACAGAATAAAGGGAGCATGTGATGAACACCTAAGGGAAGAACAGGCCGGATTCAGAAAAGGGAGATCTTGTGCTGACCAAACAGCTACAATCTCCTCTCTATGCAACTTTTGTCGACTTTGAAAAAGCTTTTGATAGTGTCGACAGAGAATCTATCTGGACTGTAATGAGACATTATGGGATCCCCAATAAAATAATAACCATAATCAAGAACCTTTATGATGGTTTCACCTGCCAAGTAACCCACTGTGGCAAGATGTCAGAGGAATTTCAAGTCACAACAGGAGTCAAACAGGGATGTCTTCTTTCACCTCTCCTGTTCCTTCTAGTATTGGATTGGGTCACAAAAGAAGCCTACTCTAACGCAGGGAAAGGAATCCAATGGACTCTCACACAAACGCTGGAAGATTTGGAATTCGCTGATGACATAGCCCTATTATCACACAGACTACAGGATATGCAAGAAAAGGTCACAGCTTTAAGCGAAGTAGGAAAAAGAGTAGGCCTCAAAATAAACCACCAAAAAACTAAAGTACTTAAAGTAAACAATAAACAAATTGGAGACATAGTATTGGATTCTCAGACAATAGACCAAGTAGAAAATTTTATATACCTTGGGAATGTAGTCAGTATATCAGGTGGAACAAATGAAGACCTTAAACGCCGTATAAATCTAGCGCGTCAGACATTTACACAGCTAAAACCAACCTGGAAATCTCCTTACATCTCAAACAAGACTAAACTAAGAATCTTTAACTCTATCTTATCTTATCTTATCTTATATAATACAGACGTTACTTCAAAAAAGAAGATGATTACGTCCTACTGTATGGTTCTGAAACATGGAGAACCACAGAAGCCACAACAAAAAAAATAAAAAAATACAGACCTTCATCAACAGATGCCTGAGAAATATCCTAAAAATAAACTGGTATGACAAAGTAGAAAACACCAAACTGTGGGAGATGAGTGGACAGAAAACTATAGAAGTGCAGATCTTAGAGAGGAAGTGGAGATGGATTGGTCACACCCTTAGAAAAGATACCAGCAACAGAGCTAGGCAGGCCTTAAAGTGGAAGAGCAGAGAAGACCGGGTAGAGCTGTAAAACCATCAAAAAACTAGCAAGAGACAGTGGAGAGTGGGCATGTTTTTGTCGAGGCCCTATGTTCCATGAGGAACTTAAAGGAGTGATGATGATGATGATGATGAAATACTGCACCCGTCCTTAATTTTTTGAACTGAAGTCAATACCTTAGAATCTTATAAATTAAAAGAGATAATATGCATAAGTCACAGAAGGAGTTTCTGAGATGCTCATCCCAAAAAAGTATTGAAAGGTTTTTACGAGAACTATCTTATCTTCTTATCTTATATAATACAGACGTTACTTCAAAAAAGAAGATGATTACGTCCTACGCGTCATGCATTTAGTCATGCATATTAACCAATGACTTAAATTCTGCCAAGTCACTGGTTTTTCTGGCTAGCTCAGGCAACCCATTCCATGCTCTAATAGCACTAGGGAAGAAGGAGTATTTGTACAAATTTGTCCTAGCATATGGGACGAGGAATGTGCCTTTATTTTTGTGTCTTTCAGAGTATTTTATTAAATTTTGTATTTGAAGATTATTGTTCAGTGTTTTATGTATAATTGCTACTTTACTTTTGAGTCTTCTGTCCTGAAGGCTTTCTAAATTTAGTGATTTTACTAATGGTGTTACTCTAGTCAAATGTGAATATTCGTTTGTTATGAATCTCACTGCTCTATTTTGTGTTTGTTCCAGTTTTTTTAATGTTTTCTTGAGTTGAGGGGTCCCAAACGGAGGATGCATATTCTATTATTGGCCTAACCAATGTTAAATAACATTTTAGTTTTTTGTTCTTATTTGATTTATAGAAATTTCTTTTAATAAACCCTAATGCTTTGTTGGATTTTTTTTTATAGTTTCATCAATATTTGGATTCCATGATAGTTTTTCATTTATTATAACACCTAGATATTTTGCGTTTTTAGTCTGTGTTACTGGTTTGCCATGAAAAAGATAAGTGGAATTAATTTGTTTTAGTTTTTACTCTTAACAACTGACATTTTTCTGGGTGGAAAGACATGCTCCAATTTGATTCCCATTTCTGTAATTCATCTAATTCTCTTTGTAAAATATCTGTGTGTTGTATTGTTTTTATTGTTCTATATATTATGCAATCGTCTGCAAATAATCTGACTTTTGTTCCTGAACTAATGCAATTTGGTAAATCATTTATGTAAATTAAAAATAGTAGTGGACCCAAGACTGTTCCTTGAGGTACACCTGAGTTTACTGTTATTGGTGTTGATTTAGAGCCATTTATTATTACAGTTTGTTCTCTCCCTATCAGAAAATCTTTAATCCACTGATGCAGTGGACCATTAATGCCGAAATATTTTAATTTTTTAAGCAAACTATGGTGGTGAACTTTGTCAAAAGCCTTGGAAAAATCTAGTAAGATAGCATCTATTTGTTCACTATTATCTAAACCTTTTTGAAAAATCATCAATTAGTCCTATTAGTTGTGTTTCACATGATCTTTATTTCCTAAAGCCATGTTGGTATTGGGTGAGGACATTATGTTTGTCTAAGTGGTTTATGATGTTGCTACATATTATGTGTTCTAGGATTTTACATGTGATGCTGGTAAGTGATACTGGTCTGTAGTTTCCTGGATCAGATTTTTCTCCTTTTTTAAATAGGGGGGTGACATTAGCTTCTTTCCAGTCCTTTGGTACTCTGCCCTGGTTAAGCGATGCCTGAAAGAGTATTTTGAACACTGGGGCTAGCTCATTGCTTAGTTCTTTGAGTAATCTAGCTGGAATACCATCAGGTCCAGACGCTTTATTTGGTTTGGTGTTGGCTAATAGTTTTTGAATTCCATTTTCTTGTACTACTAAATCTTCTATGTTGTCTACTTGGTTCAAATTAAGAAATATGTCTTTGTCTCCTGGGGCTGAGAATGCTGATGCAAAGTATTTGTTTAGGATGTTTGCTTTAGTTTCATTATCATTATGTATTATGTTATGCTCATCTTTTAATGGCGCTATGCCTGTTGGTTCCATTTTCTTAGACTTAATGTATGACCATAGGATTTTGTTGTTATCTTTAGATATTACATTGTTTATGTATTCACTCTGCAGCTGTCTGCTTACTTTTTGGGTTAGGTGTTTAAATTTTTATATACTTTTTGTAAACTCTTTCTGCCTTGGTTTCTTTAAATTTTCTATATAGGTTTTCCTTCTGTTTACAAAGCTTCTTTAGTCTATTATTAAACCAGCATTTATTTATTTTGTTTGATGTGTATTTAGTTGGTATATGATTTTTTATAATGCTTTTAAGATGGTTTTTAATGAAATTCCAGAGGTCATCGACTATGTGCATATAAATACATTTTAAATGCATTTCTAACAAATAATTAAATTTCATTTATTATGATATGCAAACATAAAAAAATATTCTTTTTATATAAAATATCATTAAAAAAGAAACAACTTAAAAACATCCTAAACTTCAATATACTAAAATTTGTTAATATTTTTCTGTTAATAGAGAAAAGATTCTTGGTTGATAATAAAAGATATCAAACAAACTAAAGACAGAGTGTAATAAATGCATTTATTCAGAACATATTTTTCAAATAATAGAGAAAAACAATAAGGAGTTGCAACAGTAACATGTCTGTATATTTACATATAAATCATATCGTGAATAGCATGTTTCTCTGTTAAATCAACAAGCATTGTCTCTGTATTCTGGTTAGTCTGAAGGAAAATAAAGAAATAGACATCAATAATTTTAGTGCCAAAACAAAAACAAAAAAAAAACAATATAAAAATAATAGATTAAATCTTTAAAGACAACATTAACTTATCTGACTCCACCAAATAGGCTGCCATAGTTTGCGCATAAGATGAAAAGATAATGCAAGAAGGAATAAGACTTTTATGTTTCTATTAAGGCCATGATCAAGTGCTAGAATGTTTAGTTCGCAATATTAAGTAATGAGACAAAGAAAAAGCATTTGAGTACCTCATTCTATACAGTTCATTTCAATTTATTACACACCAGCACTCTACAAACAATATGAACGACTCTTCTATAGCACAGATATATTATAAGAGAAGACAATACAAAATTTAATGTGACATCTGCCATATGCAGATTAACAATGCAGCGTTACTCTCAGCGAATAACTTTGCTAGCGCTGGTCAGTTTGGTGTTACTCTCAGCGAGTAACTTGGTTTATACAGTTAATTTCACTCTTTTTTATGTTAAACTTTTTTATTGATCTCTTTTTTTTTTCCTTTTCCGGATGAGGGAGTGATTGTTCTTTGTTTTGGTAGTAAATTCGATGCAGTACCAACACGTTTTTTTAAATAAAGACAACATTGTGTTTACTGTTCCTCTTTTTTAGTTTATTTCCTAAATAATACAATTTCTTAAATCTTTTATGAAATTTCAAGTGATTAAATGTGTTTAGTTTTGTGATTTTTCAATATTTATGGATTAAATGTTTATTTAAAAGCTTAAATCTTTCAGTATATCGATTTTGAACAAATTTTTTAATATATATTTTTTTCTGTGCTCAGTTAAAAAGTTTCTTGAATAATTAATTTTATTTATTATAAATTTGTAGCCCATTCATTTTCCTTTAAAATCAAATCAAATATGTTGGATTATTTAATAAAATAAAAAGTTATTTTAGTTTTAGTAACACTACCCCCCTTGACAATTTGTGGTCATCCCAGAAAACTCCATTTCTGCTATCAAAATAATTTGCAATGAAAGAGTTAAGAGAAAAACAGCACAATAAGTTTGAAAAAAATAAAGAGATGGGATTTGTGGTGGCAGTGGAAAGCCACTGCTTTTAGGTGCTCATCAAATACAACTCAGCTGGAGTCTGGATTTGAACTTGAGCCCCTTTGATAGGTACCTGAACAATCTACAATTTTCCAACTAAGAACAGGACACACACCACTATTAAATTACCACCTGAACAAAATAAACTCCACACAACTCCCCCTTTGCAGACACTGTGCCCACCCCTTTGAAACCATAAACCAGATCCTCTTTGAATGCCCCTCCCTAATCCACCTTAGGCAGACCCTACTTCCACGGATGGCTGCCTGGTCGTGCGGTTTGCACGCTGGACTGTCGTTCGGATTTTATCGATGGTCCCAGGTTCAAACCCTGCCCGCTCCCATCCCCCGTCGTCCTGCGGGAGGTTTGGACTAGGAAGTAAACTATCTTCAACTCTGAAGGAACATCCGAAACATGTAAAACATTTTACAAAACAAACATTTTTACTACAGCCCAACATAACCAACACCCTATAAGGCAGTGCTGAACAACTGAAGAAAACAGCACACTTTTTTTCCTTGGCACAGTCTGCAAAAGAACTCACAGCTCAGCAGCAATAAAGCTGGCTAGAAGAAGAAGATAGGTACCTGAAGCTGAGTTGTATTGGATGATCACCTAAAAGTAGCATGGAAGCCTTCTTCTAGATTTCCCCCCCCCCCCCCCCCCTCCAATTTGTCCACAAATGAGATTGGGCCATAGCGCACTGAGCATGCTATAAGCTTTAAAGTTGTGCTATACAAAACTTAACAAAAGTAATTTATTAACAAAATTTAGTGGTTTTTTTTTAAATAAAATTCAAAACTAACAGGCCATTTTAAGATAAGAACAAATGTATGTATATTTTGCCTTTACTTTTATTATTTTTTCCCAATAACCAAAAAGTTTGTATCTTTAGATCTAAGTTCCAACTTACTCTTATTGTGAAGGGCAAAGCTGCTTTCAGAAATGATTTCACATTTGCAACTTCTATAAATCTGTTCTCCTTGTAGCAAACAAATATTATAGCTTTATATTTCTGAACTTGGAAGAATGTCATCACTATCAAAGAAAAGAAAATTAAATTAATTAACACTTATTTTTTTATTGCTTTGCTATAGTAAGTTTTATAATGTTCTTTTGTTAACTATGAGATGTGTTGGCCAAGTGGTAGAACATCTTTCTAGCTGTTCTAGTTAGCAGTACAGCCAAAAAAAACTATTTTCATGCTTCAACTTTCGTTAGAAAAAATAAGTAGTCTATCATGGTAAAAGTAAAGTTCCCCTTTCAGACCTTGTGATGTAAGGTCATCTGTTTCTGTGGCCTATGGTTTACGAGGGTGTCATACGGCCAGCACAGCGATCAACCGCTTTTACTTTTCCCCATCTAATGTCAGGTACCCATTAGAGCTGGGTGGACTCAGAGACGCCCTCAATATTCCAAAATTCAAAATCCCAACCTTCATCGAGATTTGAACCCAGGACCCCAGGTTTGGAAGTAAAACGCTTTACCACTCTGCCACAGGGCATCCATCTGTCATGGTGCTAACCATATAATATAAGATCCTCATAAATCTCGTAAGCCACAAAAAATATTAAGGGGTATTAGTGGCAGAAACTACTTAGCTACTCAACAAGGACAAGTTCAAATCTAAGTGTAGACTTGAAATATTTAATTATTTGACTAAAGCTGAATCATGTTTACTGAGAGCTTAAAGGCAGTACTGAAACTTTCACCTAGATTCACTTCCCTACATACCAAAAAGATTGGACCTGAGTTCAGTGAGCAATTGGAGCATGAAAGACACACTACATGGTGCCTGGTCGTGCAGTTAGCTCGCTGGACTGTCATTTGGATTTATCAATGGTAACAGGTTCAAACCCTACCCACTCTCACCCCACATCACCCTGCGGGAGGTTTGGACTAGGAACTAAACTATCTTTAACTCTGAAGGAACATCCGAAACATGTAAAACATTTTACACCAGAGAAAGGATTAATAATAATATTAAACCAGGAGCTAAATAGGGCAAATTATTGATACTTGAGTCTATGACATAACAATATTGTTAAAACAAAAGTACTTACGCATGGCTGGGAAACCTGTCAACATATTTGGTTGTTCTAAGGCTGGACAAACTGCTGCTGCTGTGTACTCTGTGGTCTTGAGGCATCGAAGGAAAGGCGTCTGCAGCTGAGACTGGGGAATTTCACTGCTGTAGTTTCCAGTACTGCAGGACGTCAGGACAGTGATGACAGCATGGGATAGGTCGATGTTATCAAGAATCTGTCAGTGAAAAGATTGTAATGTGTAATGTCAGTGAAAAGATGCACTACTTGTTAAAGAAGATATTCTTACTGCATGTGCATATTAATGTATACTCAAACAATAGCATAAAACTAAAGGTCATCTGTCTCTGTGGGCGACAGTTAATAAGGGCCAGCACAATGACCAACTGCCTTTATTTTTTTCTAATGCCAGGGTACCCATTAGAGCTGGGTGGACTCCAAAGAGCCCAAAATTAAAAATCCCTGTCTCCACTAGGATTCAAACTCAAGACCCCTGATAGGTACTTTTATGGTTTACTGAGTGCTTAAAGACTGTACAGGCTTTAGAACTAAACACTTAATTCTCTAGCTGATCTTATACTTAAGCCTGTAAGATTTAATGGTTGAAAAAAACATAACTGGTCAGAAATAGTCCTCCATATTATGAACCAAAAAAAAAAGTGACCATCTAACCAAGGGCTCTACAGTTAAGAAAGAAACTCAACTCTTAATGTCTGTACCACAGAAAATGTATGGAACCCATATTCACCAGTTTTGTCCAGGTGTGGCTCTCCTCTGGTAAAACATCTCTCTTACACATGCAAAGCAGAGCAGATGAATCATTTGAATCTCTGAAAATAGAACAAGTTTTGTTTCGTCTGGAATCCTTGGCACCCGTCGCTTCATCCACTGCATCAGAACTTGTAAATATGCTGCCGATTTGTTCAAAACTCGACTGTTTTATTAAGTATATATCTGCAAATGCTGAAAAAGAAAATACACAATCATTTTTTAGTTTTATAATGGAAACTATACATTTTAACTAAATTATTAAAAACTAAAATTGAAATGATAGTACCAACAATAATTTTTTTTTTTATGTGTCATACTTTATATTGATTAGGCCATTAAAAATATGCCTATTGTCACTAATAAAAAGATCTTTTGCAATTTGTTACTTAAATAGAATAAGTAAGTATTTTGTTTCTATACTTTACATCTTTTGTCAATCTTACTTTTCTTTTAAATTGTGTCAGCTATAATCTAAATTAGTGGGACACAGCATTTTAGTAATCTTTTGTTCTAGAAAATCTTTCAACTAGAAAACTAAAAATTTCATAAAAGCATTGTTAATAAAGAATAATTGTTGTGGTACTAATGTATCAGAGTAAGGGGAATAAGTAAAATTCATCAGAATCACTTTTCTTTTACTTATCAAACTGATGTTCAATAAATCTAGCTGTCTTTCAACAGATATTGTTTGGTTGTGTTACCTGATAAGTGTTTAACAAAAAAATATCACAAACCATTGGCTTCTATTCCATATGCCAAGAGAAATTTAGAACAAAATAATTTTTTGTCTTTTGAATGATTCAGTTCTTCTTGAACATGAACTGACCATTGAAGAACAGGCGAGCTGTAATGATACAAAAAAAAAAAATACTTTTCATTTTAAAAATAAATAGATCTTAATCTGCATTCAGTATAACAATGAAAACATGTACATTCTTTTTAAAGATATTGTCACAAATGTTTAAAGTTTGCAATTTATAATAAAATATTTGTGGATCAATGTTGAAGCATCAAATGTACAATTTGGGTCATACACATTTAATTCATGTATCATACGAAGCCATCTTGAGCAGAACTGCTTGTTTACAACAAAGGACACAACGACAAAGTAATATAACTCAAATATAACAAGTATTAACAGTATTTAAGCATTTGAAAACAATTATTATTTATCCGGAGAAATTTCTTGTTCATCAATTCTGCCTTTGATGATAGCATTCAGGAGACCTATCAATACCCAATCAGCCTTCTTTTAATCTCCATTTCTTGTAAACTCCCTTTTCACTACAACAATGAAAAGACAAAACAGCTAGTCAAAAACCATCATACTCTTTAATATTTTTTAGCTTCACTATAAAAATGAGACTCAAATGACCAGATCAGATGTACATCCCCATTAAATGTCTACATTTTCTCTATCAGTCTTATAATGTATCTCATCCTATCTATATATAGACATATATTATTATATATAAAATTAAGAAGAAGACTTTTCTAGATCAAGAGGGCACTACGGGAGACCTTGGTCTCCCTGCCTTGTCACCAATTGGAGTTCATCTCAGATCAAGAGATGCAAGTTATGCATTTAGTTTTAGCAGCCAATTATGAATTTTTATTTGATTTTAAACTCAAATGGATTTTCTAAATCTATACTATTTTATAATCTATACACTATTATTATAGGCTAGAATACAGTAGTATAGATTAAATGAAATCAAACTCAATGGTATATCATTAAATGAATTTTCAAACAGAGTCATGATTGTGATGAATGAATGTTGAATGATAATGTCAATGAACGTGAAGTATTTAGTATTAATATATCTATATATAAATATACTATATGTAGTATAATCTATATCTACTGAAATCTATTCTAATTCTAGCTAAACAATATTTAATATTATTAAATTAATATTTCAATATTTAAAGAAAGACTATGATACTGATAATATGATTAGACTATTAGATCTACGACTAGAGGAGTAGAGCCAAAAAGTCCTAAATTTAATTACTAAAGTCTAAAGGCTACCTGCTAAAAATACTATAATTATATTATATACTAACACTAACAGTTTACAGTAACTTGAGTAACACTAACACTAACATAGTAACATACTAACAATAAATCTAGTCGTAATAAAAGACAAATTGCCATCTCTATTTAAATTCATTGTAAATTATAGATTAATAGATCTATATCATATATGGATATAGTCTCTATATGATAATGTATTACATTAATTATTAATTTAAATGTAACAAATCATCAATAATTGTCACGTATTACGAATTGAATTCTACTTTTAAATGGCTTGCCTAGGGGAACGTGACAAGAGAAAAAAGGTAGTTGTGTCACTTATCTTAAGTCTGAATTTAATCAAAGACTTACAATGAATAACAAAAAAAAATGACACAAGAAATCGGAAGGTAAAATATCAACTTAATGTTTAATAAAATATAACTCGAATAGTACTTTTAACTGAATCACATAAAGCAAGAAAAATAAACAAACATTTACTCAATACAAAATGGGAAGGTTGACCAAAACCCTTTTACAAAAATGGCATGTAAAAATATTACAATACAAGAGTTTGAAAATGTAATTACAAATACAAGCAAGCAAGGCCTTGGAAAAAAGAAAAAATCTTAACTTACACGATCAAGTGGTATACCACGCACGGGTCACGCAATGTCTCCGCTATTCTGTCTCACGGCTGTCTCCGTATGTCTGTTCGTCAACGTTACGCGAGCTGTCTTTATATAATCTACCACGCGTCGATATCTAGTAATTTCTAGAACAGAAAGTCATCAACACCCAGATCTAGAACGCTCTTCAAAGAGACAGAAGAAAAGAAAAAAAAACCACCCTCCTTTCAACCAGAGGTACACACATAGGTCAAGGACCGGTCACTGTCTGTGTGGCTTGACTCTTGAAGAATAAAATAAAAAAAAACTTATTACACAAAGGGGCAGACAACCTACAGGTCAAGAAAAAAAAACAATAGTATCTAGGCATTGTTACCTAGATACGTAACACCTCCCTCCTAAAAATAAAAAGTTTACATTTCCACGAAATGGAAATCTTTTTAGAATAATTACAAAAATGATATTTACATTACAGAATGTATTTATCATGATATATATAAAAAAAATATATACATCAAAATACTTTTTACAATCTAGATAAGGCATCGGCGATAACATTTTCGCTGCCTTTTATGTGTTTAAGATCTAGGTTGTACTCTTGTAAAAATAAACTCCACCTGAGAAGTCGTTGATTCTTGCCAGACATTTTGTGGATAAATGTAAGGGGATTGTGGTCAGTAAATACAACCAGTGGCCATCTGGACCCACTGATATAAAAATCAAAGTGTTGTATAGAAAGAATCAACCCAAGACATTCTTTTTCCACAGTAGAATAATTTCTTTGATGTCTATTAAATTTCTTGGAAAAGAAACAAATAGGATGCTCTACTTGGAAATAATCTTCTTGGTAAAGGACTGACCCAACACCTGTGTCACTGGCGTCAATAGCTAACCTAAAAGGTTTTCCGAAGTCAGGAGCCATCAAAATGGGGGAGCTAGATAATATCTGCTTAATTTGGTTAAAGGCTTTCTGACATTCATCCGTCCAAGTAAATCGGACGTTCTTTCTCAGGAGGTTTGTTAAAGGACTGGCAATGACAGAAAAATTTTCGCAAAATTTTCTATAATATCCAGACATTCCCAAAAATCTTCGGAGTTGTTTCCGATCAGCAGGAATAGGGAAAGCTTGGATAGCTTCTACTTTGGCCATTACAGGTTTCACCTGACCTTGTCCTACAATATGGCCTAAGTATTGGAGGGAAGCCTGGCAAAAATCACTCTTACTCAGGTTTACAGTAATTTTTGCATGTAAAAGTTTAGTAAAAAGACAATGCAGTTGTTTACAATGGCTAGAAAAATCTTGGCTAAAAATTACTACATCGTCTATGTATGCGTGGCAATTCTCCATGTCAGCAAGCAGGGCATTTATCATTCTCTGGAAAGTGGCAGGAGCATTCTTCATGCAAAATGGCATCACTTTGTATTGGTACAGACCATCAGGGGTGACAAAGGCGGAGATTTCCTTTGCCCTATCAGTCAGGGGAACCTGCCAATAACCTGAAAGTAGGTCTATTTTGGTGATGTACTTAGCGTCACCAATACGATCTATGAGATCGTCTATCCTAGGGATAGGAAACGAATCGGTCTTTGTTACAGCATTTACCTTACGGTAGTCTGTACAAAAACGATAAGTCTTGTCCTGTTTAGGTATCAAGACACATGGGGAGCTCCAGCTACTGGAACTTGGTTCAATGAGGTCATTTTCAAGCATATACTTGATTTCTGACCTAAGTATGGCAAGTTTTTCAGGGTTGACCCTGTAAGGATGCTGCTTGACTGGAGTAGCCTCGCCAACATCTACATCATGCATTATAACATTAGTCTGTTTTGGTACATCAGAAAAAATGTCATTAAATTCATTAATGAGTTTCATGATAACTGGCCTTTCTGTCGAAGACAGATGAGACAGTTTTACATTCAAATTCTGTAATACAAAAGAATTAGGTATTTTGTATTGTCCAAATTTCTCCTTTACAATATCATCATCAATAGGAGAAACATGGCTATTTGAACAACTTTTGACTGTATTTAAAACACAATTACTCTTCTCTGAGTGATCTGGCCGAGATACATAAGGCTTCAGCATGTTTATATGACATAGCTGAGTCTTTTTCCTACGGTCAGGGGTTTTGATTGTGTAATTGAGGTCACTAATTTTGGTCTCAATTTCATAGGGACCAAAATATCTGGCTTGCAAGGGTTGACCTGGTATGGGCAAAAATACAAGCACCTTATCCCCGGGAGAAAATTCTCTAACACGGGCCTTTCTATCATACCAGCGTTTCATGCTGGATTGGGTGTTTTGTAAGTTATTTTTGGCCAGAACACAAGCATCATAAAGTCTAGTTTTAAACTTACTTACATAGTCTAAAAGTCCTTCAGTGGCTGTTGGTGACAACAAAGTCTCTTTTATACATTTCAAGGGACCGCGCACCGAATGGCCAAAGACTAAGTCAAAAGGGCTGAATCCCAACGATTCCTGGACGGATTCACGGGTTGCAAACAGCAGCATGTGGATTCCTTCGTCCCAGTCTTTTTCGTGCTCAAAGCAATAGGTTCGGATCATGTTCTTGAGAGTCTGATGGAATCGCTCAAGAGTGCCTTGCGACTCGGCATGATACGCACTCGACATGCAGTGTTTGATGCCCAACTGAGTCATGACTTGCTTGAAAAGATTGGCCGTGAAATTCGTTCCTTGGTCCGATTGGATGGACTTTGGTAGACCAAATAGAGTAAAGAACTTGATTAAGGCCTTCACAATGTTTGATGCTTTTATGTTCCTTAGAGGAATAGCTTCAGGAAAACGAGTTGAAGCACACATAAGGGTCAACAGGTATTGGTTGCCAGCTTTTGTCCTTGGGAGAGGACCAACACAGTCAATAAGTACTCTGCTGAAAGGTTCTTCAAAGGCTGGAATCGGCTTCAGAGGAGCAACAGGGATCTTTTGATTTGGCTTGCCAACCATCTGACAGGCATGACAGGATCGGCAGTACTGGATGACATCTTTCTTCAAACGTGGCCAGAAGAAGTGTGACATAATCTTGTGGTATGTCTTGTGGATGCCGAGATGACCTGACATTGGTGTGTCATGAGCCAGATTCATGATGTACGCTCGGTATCTTTCTGGTAACACGATTTGATGGCATATTCTCCATTCTTCTTCGTTGGATGCATCTGGAGGTTTCCATTTCCTGAAGAGCATATCATCTTGGATGTAGTAGCACGTTGATGCTAGCTCTGCCTCTTGTGATGTCATTGCGGTTTCTCGGAGTTTGGCGAGCTCTGGATCCTTCTTTTGGTCCTCAATCAACTGTTTTCGAGTTGATGCCGGCTTTTCAGAATTTGGCGTTGGTTCTTCTTCAAGAGAAGCAAAGAATGTGGTGCTCAAGTCCACATCATCTTGGTTACTGTTGGCCTTGACGACGTTCTCTTCTTGAGATGCTTTCAACCTCATTGCCCTTGTTACTGCACACGCTGGATATAACTCTAGGTCTTCCTCGGGTGTGGCAGATAAGTCGGGTGTTTGAGTGACGATGGGTTCGGCTATCACCTTTCCACCTGCTAAGTCATTGCCTAACAGCAATGAGATGCCTTCCAATGGTAATGTTGGTCGGACACCTACAACAACCGGTCCAGTAATGAGATTTGACTTTATGTCGATTAGATGTAGAGGCACATCTATACATCCAAGCTCTACGCCTCGTAACAGGATGCTCTTCCCAGTCGATGATGATTTTGACAAGGGCAAGATACCCTCTAAAAGTAGCGATTGTGAGGCACCTGTGTCTCTCAAAATGGTGATAGGTCGTAGACTTGTAGAATCACCGGGTAGTGATACAAATCCTTCCGAAATGAAAGGCTTAAAATCCTCTAATAAAACATCAATTTTGGTTGATGCAGACTGGACTTGGGTCGAACTCTCGCTGGAGTCATTGACATCTTTAGGAGACGCAGTGGAGAAACTCTTTCTTGAGTCAGTAGAACATCTTTTGGATGTATTTGGAGAACTCTTGATGGAGTCATTAGAACATCGGGGTGATGTCTTATGGGAACTCTTGATAGAGTCATGGGAACATCGGGGTGATGTATTATGGGAACTCTGGATAGAGTCATTGGAACATCGGCTTGATGTATTTGAAAAACTCTTGGTTGAGTCATTGGAACATCGGCTTGATGTATTTGAAAAACTCTTGTTTGAGTCATTGGAACATCGGCTTGATGTATTTGAAAAACTCTTGTTTGAGTCATTGGAACATCGGCTTGATGTATTTGAAAAACTCTTGGTTGAGTCATTGGAACATCGTAAAGATGAATTTGAAGAACTCGCTGTTGAGTCATTTGAACACCGTGGAGACATTTTCGGAGAGTCTTGTACAGTCAATACATTTGAAACACATGGTGTCGAGGTATTCTTGATATGACTTGATGATGAGGGAGTAAACCTCGCCGACCACTGTACTGTGCAAGCGCTGACTTTTGAAGGAGCTTTTTCGTTTCTCTTCCTCAATTTCCAGCAATCGTCAATTTTATGGCCTTCTCGTTTGCAGTAGGAACAAGTAGCTTTACTTGTAGTAGGTTTTCTGTCGTTTGTACTGCTGTTCTTGATGGAGTTGCTAGCAGTGGACTCAGGCTGTTTGACTTGTTTTGGCTTGACATCCGTCGTATACTTGGCAAATTGATGTGATATTATATAATCGTCTGCCAACACTGCAGCCTTGTGCACATCTTCCTCGCCACGATCAGCTATATGCGTACGGACGTCCAGCCGCACACAACTCTTGAACTCTTCCATCAGCATTAGGTTCTTGAATTTTGCAAAGTCGGTGCCGATTTCCCTGGAAGTGAGCCATTTCTCAAAGCGTCGCTCCTTTTCCCGCAGGAATTCTACATGGGTTTGGCCATCCGATTTGCGACAATCCCTGAACTGCTTTTGGTAAGCTTCCGGAACAAGTTCATATGCCTTAAGAATTAAGGCCTTAACAACATTATAATCTTTTTGTTGTTCAATGGTCAAAGAACAAAATACCTCTGCAGCTCTACCAGTCAAAACTGTTTGCAGCAAAGTGGGCCACAAAGTTTCAGGTACATTAAAATTTTTCACAGCAAGTTCAAATTGTGGAAAATAATTGTCAATTGTGGCTTCATTAAAGCGTGGAATTATTTTCAAAAATTTTATTGCTTCAGCAGTATGACTGGCAGGGGAAGAATCTGGTCTTACATTAGCAGCTAACTCTAATTTTTTAAACTCTATTTGTAATTTCATTTCTATTTCTTTCTGCTCTCTCTGCTCTCTAGCCGCTGCAAGCTCTAATTCTTTTTGTGCGGCCTGTTGTTTAATTTCCTTCTCTTTTAAAGCTAACTGGGCTTCTATTTCCATTTGTTTTAATTTTATCTGAAGTTCTACATCTGATTTACCCTCATCAGGTCTAAGGGTTTCTAAAAGGTCTTCAGAAAACACTTCCTCGTCTACATAATGGATTACAATGTTATCTCTGATTTCTTGTTTAAGGGCATTTGATTTTATTTTTAACCCTAAATGTTTAGAAATAAGGACCAGTTCCTTCCTAGTAAAAGCATCAAGCTCTTCCACAGAGGGATTTGCAAGAAAAACCTGAATATCCATGGCTAACTAACAACTATTACAAGCAAAAAAAAATGTATACAATGTAAATATACAGTACAAAATCAGTACAACAAAAAAACCTTAAGAGAGTTTGGTCAATACTATTGATACTTTACTTCCGACTCTTTAACACAAAAAAAAAATTTTGTTAAAGTCAACTTCGCCTTTACAAAATTACTCAAGTAAGACGAAAATAGGTTCAGAAAAATATCCCGGACGAGCCCCCAAACTTCTTTTGTCACGTATTACGAATTGAATTCTACTTTTAAATGGCTTGCCTAGGGGAACGTGACAAGAGAAAAAAGGTAGTTGTGTCACTTATCTTAAGTCTGAATTTAATCAAAGACTTACAATGAATAACAAAAAAAAATGACACAAGAAATCGGAAGGTAAAATATCAACTTAATGTTTAATAAAATATAACTCGAATAGTACTTTTAACTGAATCACATAAAGCAAGAAAAATAAACAAACATTTACTCAATACAAAATGGGAAGGTTGACCAAAACCCTTTTACAAAAATGGCATGTAAAAATATTACAATACAAGAGTTTGAAAATGTAATTACAAATACAAGCAAGCAAGGCCTTGGAAAAAAGAAAAAATCTTAACTTACACGATCAAGTGGTATACCACGCACGGGTCACGCAATGTCTCCGCTATTCTGTCTCACGGCTGTCTCCGTATGTCTGTTCGTCAATGTTACGCGAGCGGTCTTTATATAATCTACCACGCGTCGATATCTAGTAATTTCTAGAACAGAAAGTCATCAACACCCAGATCTAGAACGCTCTTCAAAGAGACAGAAGAAAAGAAAAAAAAACCACCCTCCTTTCAACCAGAGGTACACACATAGGTCAAGGACCGGTCACTGTCTGTGTGGCTTGACTCTTGAAGAATAAAATAAAAAAAAACTTATTACACAAAGGGGCAGACAACCTACAGGTCAAGAAAAAAAAACAATAGTATCTAGGCATTGTTACCTAGATACGTAACAATAATATTCAATATCATGAGTCAATGAGTCCGTGACAAATCAAAATCAAATGATTGAAATGTGCAGCGTCATTGGTAACCGCTAGCCTAGATACTAAATCTAGCTTTTTTTTTTTGAACAAAAGATCTATGATGATCAAAAAATTTATTTTTAAACAATTACGGTAAAGTCTGTGGTAATTCATCGTCATTTTCATCTTCATCGTCATCCAAATCTACAGCGCGTGAGCTGACTGGCAATACTTCTCCAAAGTAAGTCGCCATGTTTAAATTGCACCGGAAACAGCTGTGAAATCATTCTCGTCGGAATATTACATAATCCTAAAATCAGCTTAATTAAGTTTGTTAATTTAGAGTTTTTATTCTGATAATTTACTATGTGTTTTTTTTTAAATGAAAATGTTGTTGTTTTTTTGTTATATTTAAATATTTGTTGAAATATTTACAATTGTGTCACGTGACTTATGTTTATGTTGTGTCAGAAGTTGGACGAAAATTTGTTTACAAGTCTATTGGTGTGACAAATAATTTGTTGAAAAATAAATAAAAACGCTCAATTAAAATGTTTAGCTCAGTTACGAGCTGGCTGGGAGTAGGCCAGAGGCCTAAAGAAGGCGATGATAATAAAGAAAACGAAGGCCATGTTCATTCCGATAGTAAAGACAGCATCAGCTCCACTTCAGTGGAGACCAGCATAAGCTCCAAAGAAGGAATTACAGAAACAGAGTCAGACGACAATGAAGGAAAAGCTTCAAGCACATCTGAGTCTTCTCATGATGCTTCACCACTTGAAACACTGGAAGATGTCTCAACGAAGGCACTTAATACAGCCAAAGAATTTGGAAGTTTGTTCTTGTTCTATTACCTTTTTTATTATTGTTTCACAGTCAAAATTGTATTGCAAATCATTCATTTCATGATTCATTTCTTTTCTTATATTTGATATATGTAGTTCTACTAGATCCATATCCATACTTAGCTTTTAGCTATAAGTAGTAGGGCCTATGCCTATGAGTTTGATTTGATCAATCTTTCTTTGCGTTAACAACAACCCTATAGATTATCTGTTAACGCTACTTTACCTGTCGGTAGTAACCTTGTGTCCTTAGGGATAGACAGCAGGCTGCCACTTGCATAGCATTCCTTCGATGTAAAGTTTAACAGATTATCTTAACTTCTAAATTTTAAAAAATAATAATAATTACATCTATGTGTTTGTAGAGACAATGAAAATCTTGTTAGCTATTTTAACTTAAAGAATTCCTTTAACTTTGGAAGATCTTTAAGTTTAGCTGCTTACTAGTTTTACAATAAATATTTGGGTGTAATGTAACTTGCATGAAGAATAATTTATTCTTTTCTACCGATATAACTGGGTGGATGCTTCAAATGACCTATAATCCTGACCTGCACTAGGAGTAGGACTGACAACAAATTACCATTTAAAAGTATAACTCTTAATTGTAGTTCTACTAGAGCTAAATTAAAAAAATGCCTAATTTACAATGTGCATCTATTCAGGATATTTAATTATTTAAGTCTTTATTTAGATTTTGAAATATTTAGTTTAAGAAAAGATTTTGATTAAATTAGCAAAAAATCTCATTTTTATTTGTTGTTTTAAATTTTCTGTTACCTTTCAACTATCTATTGACCTACATTCTGTTTAGCCTTATATTTGGTCAGCATCTTCATATTTAATGTATGCATATTGATTTTTCTGTTTTGTATGTCTATCCTTGCTTACCTTCAATTACTTGCTATTAATTGGTGATTTTAAATTCAAATTAATCGCTGTTAATAAAAACTTTTTTTGGGGGGGGGGAGAGGAATTCATTTCTTTGTTTCTTTTCATAGTAAAGTTAATGATACCATTTGTAAAATCTGCAGTTGTCCTTCTTTCTTTTTTTATTAACATAAAACTTTTTGCAAGAAAATTGCTTTTATTTAATTGTAACACTTTCTTGTAATGATAGTGCGAAAGCAATATTAATTGTTTCCTTATGACTTGAAAGTTGGCGATTCTTCAGAAATAAAGATTTAATACAAGCACTAACTTCATGCAGGATAGCCGCAGGGAATGGCTGCAGGTAGAGACTCAACCCAAGACTATTGTGATGACAGTCCATAGCACATACCCCAAAGCAGGCAGCCTAATTGCTTACATAGTTATTATGCATCATAGTTCATTTGTACTAATACATTATATGGTCTCGAGAAGAAACTATAACATATTGTCTATTCACAGACATTTTGTTCAGCTTTGGTAAGGCTGCTACAAAAACAGTGGCTGATACAGCAAGTAAAATAAAGCACACAGTTGAAGAGAAGGTTTGTTAAACAATTCTTTTTTTTTTTTTTTAAGTCTTCAAATTTTTTTGTAAGGCTGCTTATTTTATTGGGTCAAAGCAACAAGTCTTATAGTTGGTTACAGTTTTTTTATATTGTCATATAACTCTTCTAATTAGCTCACCCCAAAGTACTTCGTTCTTCTGATTTCTCAACATTTGAAAAATCTTACTGTTTAATTTAATTCCAGCATTCTTCTTCTTTCTCATTTCACATGTCGGAGGTGTCAGATCAGTAATCCTTTATCTGAGATGAACCATGCAGTGGTTTCCAGATTAGGCAGTACTTGTTCGGGCCTCTTGATTTAGTAAGCAGCTTTGAAGGACTTGGTCAGCATTCTCTGCTGATGCTCCACAATGGCAGGTTTGCTCGTCCTGACTTTTTAGCTTCCAGAACATATGTTGTCTCATTCTGTTTTTCTGTAATTGGGATGTGAGCTGGTCCAATTCTCATTTATTCTACACTCTATTATTTTCATCATTTCTTCTGGGTAGAGAGTGATTTTCCAGTCTTCAAAAGTTTTGAATTCAGTATACAGGTTTTTTCATAATTATTTTAAATTTTACAGTAACACTTTGTTCGTATATTTATTTGCTTTGTTTTCTTAGTCAAAATGTTTTTTGAGTAAGATTTATCATTTGTGAATCTACATTTTGTTTAGACCATACTTGGAGATTTCACCAGGGAACAAGACAAGTTTGTGGAGGAGAAAAAAGAAAAAGTAAAACAGCAAGAGGCTGCTTTAGCTCCATGGGTTGGATATGGAGATGAAGAAGTGCTGAAAACTGAAATTTTAGCTGTGTCTCAGGTAGAATTATTCTAGAGTGAAAAAACAAAATCAGTAAGTTCACTGAGCTTTGAAATAGGTTTTGTTGAGCTTGAGTTCATTGAAAAGTTCTGAAGAGTATTTAAAGAAAACATTAAGTCAATTTAAAGCTGAAACTTTTGGCACATAACTAAATTTTAAAATATTGAAGACATCCGTGATGCAAATAATTTCTTCAAAATTAATTTAAATATAGAACAACAAAATTTCACCATTTCAAAGAAACATACCAATTTCATATCTAGTTATTAACTATGAAATCAGTTCATATTGATGGCCCTGGCAAATTTTCTCATGCTTTGGAGTTTAAAAAAGCCAGACACATGTTATTCAGATTCAGTCTCCTTTTTCTGATTACAGTTTCTTCCTTTTTATGTCATGCCTTTAAAATTTTTCTGTTTGTTTTTTTAGGACAAGCGTAATTTTGTCAGGAATCCACCAGCTGGTGTCCAGTTTCAGTTTGATTTTAACAGTTCCTACCCAGTGGCCCTCGCAACTCTACAGGAAGATCCAAACCTGAGGAAAATGAGATTTGATCTTGTGCCTAAACAGTAAGAAAATCAAAAACAAATTCTCTGTTGTTTGCTGTTTAATTTATAAATAATTTATTGTCACAATTGTTTTGAGCAAGTTGGGTGACATTGCTTTTGAGCAAGGTGATGATGTATTATGGACTGTTTGTGTGTTGATTCTGATGCACCGTTAACAATGAGTAAAACAATGATGGATAAAATGAGTGAGTGAGTTGTATTTTGTTAAGAAATTACTACTTCATTTTTCTACATACAAATACATTGAAGTCGAAAGCTGTATAGATATTGTCAATAAAATTCATTTTCAAGTTTTATTGAAATTTGGCATTAAGAAATTAATGCACCTTCACCTTGTAGAGGGACTAGTTGTGTGGAGCTACAACCCATTGACCTTATATGTGTTAGTTTGTTAGTTTGTCTTGAAGGATAGCAGGGATGTGACAGGGGATGTGACAGGTAGGCATCAAGCTTGGGACTATCGAGATGATAGTCCAGAGCACACATGACCCAGTTTATTATAATATCTCAACAAAGCAGTGACAGATGGGTTTATATACAAGTAACTGACTGAAATGCACAGATGGATAACTTGTAATTGAGTGTTTAAAAAATGTCTTTAAACTCAGTTCAAAGCTAGAAAAACAATATTACATTTAAAAAAATGAAATGAAATTGAAATTAATGTTAATAATTACAAAAAAAGTCTGAATGGTCATTAAACTAATAGACCCTTAGAACAATTGACTGAGTGTTTTAGGTGAGGGAATATATGTAATTTTAAGTCTTACATACCTGAAATGAAACCTTAAGTCCCTGACTTACTTGAAATGTGACTTCTTTTCCTTTTGAATATTTCTTTAAATAGACTTTACTAGAGTCAGACTTCAGAAAAATTTTTTATGCCGAGCAGTCAAATAAGACAAGTACGAAAAATAATTACTCAGAAAGACAAAAAAATATAAGCACATTTCTTATTTCTCATTCTGCTGGGACAAAGTAATACAATGCTTCTTCTTCCCATTTGCACATAGAATGAGCTGCATGCATCAGCCAAAAAAACCAATGAGTTAGATAAGTTCAAGTTTCTAATTTACATGCACAACTATGATGAACACATGGATACACATAGGACATAATTATTTTCTCTTTTTTTATAAGGGATGTGTGGTCACATAGGACATAATTATTTTCTCTTTTTTTATAAAGGATGTGTGGTTACATAGGACATAATTATTTTCTCTTTTTTTATAAGGGATGTGTGGTTACATAGGACATAATTATTTTCTCTTTTTTTTATAAGGGATGTGTGGTTACATAGGACATAATTATTTTCTCTTTTTTTATAAGGGATGTGTGGTCACATAGGACATAATTATTTTCTCTTTTTTTATAAGGGATGTGTGGTCACATAGGACATAATTATTTTCTCTTTTTTTATAAGGGATGTCTGTAATTGATAAGAGAAGATAAGATAGTCATATTTATGTACATATTGTTCACTGATCAAGATGTCAATATGATCTGTCTTGAACTTTCTTTATCAATCCCAAAAAGCATCATTTCTCTACGTATTATATTGACTACTCTCTCTTGATACAGTGTGCATGATTTATATTAACCCAACCAGTTAGATCAACAAAAATGCAAAGGGGGTAAGAATTCTCTTAATAACATAATACTTTCCAAGTGGGAAATGCTTGTGGAGACATTTATGGTGACACTCACATTTCTTGTTGAATGCTGTCAATGTTAAAAAAAAAAATTGAACAGTATCTTTGTTACCTTTCACAGAGTCAATGAAGAGACTTTCTGGAGGAACTACTTTTATAGAGTTTCTTTAATCAGACAGTCAAGTCAGCTGACTTCATCACTAGCTCAGCAGTCAGGTAAGAGAACTCTTATGTCTTCTTTTGTTTCAGTTGAACCTACAGTATATATTAAGCAGTACTTGAAAGCCACATGAGATGTACCTCCCAACTCATAACAGATTCTTTTATAATGTTAATTTTATATTCTTAGAAACACTTCTCAAATACTATACTTTTTAAAACCCAAAACTGGCTGCCTCGTCATGCGGTATGTGCGTTGAATTGTCATTTAGTCATCTCAATGGTCCTGGGTTCATAACCTGCCCACTGCCATCCCTGTCATCCTGTTGTAAGTTTAGACTAGGACAAAGATTATCTTCAACTCTTAAGGAACATCAGAAAAATGCAAAAAATATTTTACAAAACATATACATGTTATTTAAAGATATCTTCCAAATAAGTTATCCTACCATCATTTACAAAAAATCAGGTATTTTGTTTTATGAATAGAAATATTTCTTCTTATAAAAGTTATTTAGTGCTATAAATTCTGAGCTCACTCAAATGGGTACTAGAGATCAATAAGTGAAAAATATAAACTGGGTTGGTTTATCTGCTGGTCAAACAATACTCTCACAAATATGTCTGCATAATAATGTTCAACTGTTCAACTTGACCTATCATATGGACATCTTGGTCTGAACTAGACATGTAGTTTTTTGTAAAGTATTTACATGCTTTGGATGTTCCTTCGAACTTGATAATCTACTTCCTAGCCCAAACCCTCTGCAGGAGGAGGGATGATGGCAGCGGGCAGGGTACGAAGCAGGAACCATTGAGATGACAGAATGACAGTCTAGCATGCGTACCGCATGACCAGGCAACCATCTTAACTTAGGAGTTTGATTTTAAAGGCAGCCATCTTAACTTGGGAGTGTAATGTTTATTAAATGTTTTTGTTTTTTTCCACTGCATGTGTGTACTGTACTTAAACATTTTGAAGTATGTGTGTGTGTACTTAATGTTTTGGTGTACATGTGTGTGCTGCAGGTAAAAGTTCAAGCAGTAGTTCTCGTAGATCTTCCACTGGAAGTGAACATAAAGGTAAGATTCTGCGGCTCTAATTTTTTTATCTACCTAAAGGGCATGGAACAAAATATTTATATGCTCTGCTTTTAATCAAATATAAGTCTAAACCTCTAATCAGTTTTTGCATAGTGATTTATAAGTAACATTTTAATCAAATATCCATATACGGATGAATGTTACATATGATTAAAATCTTTCTTTACAGACTATTATTACAGAATATTAACTTACGATTAATATTTATTAGCGTTTTTTTATTTATTTTTTTATTTTTTTTATTTTAAAATTATTTTTTTTTACTTTTCTTTCTTGCATAAGTGGATACAGCTTAATCTCATAACTATTTTAAGATTTAAGAAACTTATATTTAACTTACTAACTATGCTATACTATGATTATGAACCTATTGATTGTCAAAGCATATTATTCTGATTTTTATTTATATATTTTTAAATTTTCTTGTTCCTTTTTATTAATTTTTTTTTCACCAAATTACACATCATTATGTGAACAATTTGTTTTAATTATAAATTATTTAAGGGAAAAAAGTTCTTTTTTTTTTTTTCGCTCTAGAAAAAGGGAAAGCACTAATTCTGAATTTTTACAACTGTTCATTTCATGGGTTATATCCCGTTTGTCACTTTCATTCTCATTGACACTCTGTTTCGACTTAGTAACTTCAATGTAAACAACATAAATTTTAAATGAATAACGCACAAAGACATTCTTACTGTAAGCATGTTTATCTCCCCCTTTACCCAAACTGAACACTTTCTCCACCCCCTCATATTGTTTTCACTGTCTGTTATGTGCGACTTGCTTATATGTAGAACCAGCGTTTCAAATTGTGGGGCCTGTTTAAATGGATGCTTGCGAGGCCCATGTTCTAATTTTTTTTTACAATAATAATAATAAATAAGATTAATTAGGAATGCAGTATTTCCCGTGGCCACGCAACCCCAGCTGTCACCTACATATTTTGCCACATCCAGCACAGGCATAACCATTGTCCACCAGTGGTTGATTTAGATTTTTTTCTTTATGCCGTCTGCTACGTCTGTCTTCAGCAGAAATTTTCTTTTGGTCTCAAAATGTGTATCCCGCGGCCTTTGTAAGTAACTTCCGACTGTCTCGTTCTGAAGCCGCATGCAACCATGTGCTCTCTTCTATGTCAGCTAAGGCTAGTTGGCGCCTAAGCTGGTCTTTAAAGCGTTTATGTGGGGCACCTCTGTTACGACAATAACAACTTTTAATTAGATCATTTTATCAACATTTATTATACATACATAGGAATCAGCTCAAATGCAATAGGTACCAGTTGGGGTAATTAAAGTTACGTCAATCGTAAATTAAAGTAAAGTTCCCCTTTCAGACCTTGTGATCTATTTGGCAGATGATGTTGAGGTCATGTAGCCAGCACAATGACCAACTGCCTTTCTTTTCCTAACTATAGCCAGGTACCCATTAGAGAAGGGTGGACTCAGAGGTGCTCTAAAATTCTCAAATTCAAATTCTGAGTCTTCACTTCTCTTCACCGAGATTCCAACCCAGGACCCCAGGTTTGGAAGCCAAGCGCTTAACAACGCCACCACCGTGCTCCCTACGTCAATCAAAATGCTACACTAAATATGTTAACACTTTAAGCCTTACAACTTTAAAAGCCTGCGATAAGAGCCTTGACTGATTGCGATATGCCAAATGTAAATTATGGGGCCCCTGCCAGGTGCGGGGCCCAATTAATCTAATTAGCCTATAGCCGTCCCTGTTGATATGTTATACATTCCTCAATAAATGGGTGCCTTTTTGACGGCTTGGTGTTTCCACTTGGCGTCACACATGCGTTTGCTAAGTTTGTAAATGTGAGTTCAAGTCAGCTGACATGTTGCTGGGAGTTATTCCCCTTGAGACCCCGTCACCAGTGTGAAGGCTTTCTCCTAGTCCTGGAATAAGAGATTAGTGTTTGCGTGACGTCGAGTTTCGAAAAAAAACAAAAAACAAACTACAAACGAAACTGGAAACTTGTAAACAAATCGGTCTCAGAGACTCTCTTCTTGGCCACACTTCAGTTTCTCACAGTGTGGTCGTTATGAGGAGAGGTCTTATTCCTGCATTAGTACTACCCTTATGCCATTGGGAAAAGCGGCTGTTTAATTACACATTTCAGGTCACAGGTCACTGCTGTTCTCACCCCTTCCCCCTTCCCCCAACTTATTTGATCCATCTTGTGAACGTACCCCCAAGGTTTGACTCATGGCGTCTTCTCTACTCGCGAGCAGCCTCACGTGGGAGTGAAGGCGTTCGAGTTGCCGCAATTCACGCTGAGGTCTGCCTCACTGCTAGCCGCCCTTGCCTGTTTAATAACTGCTATGTAATAACATGGGGAAACAATCATGTCATATTAAGTTCTAAAACAAGTCCATTCTACTCTCTAATTCTGTATGTAATCTTGACCTTCTTGTCTTCTGTTCTGCTCTGCGCCCTCTCGCCTCTCATCTCTTCATCAAAGCTTTTGGTACCGACACGTTCTCCCCCCCCCCCCCCTCCTTCTTGCCTCGTTTCTCAAACCATTCGGATATATACATTTTTTTAAGCTTTTGTTTTGTTACCGTGTCGACCTGACCTGGGTCACGGTGTCCTCGACACAGCGTTGACATAAAGCGAATTGATTTTGCGCTTATACGTCTCTCTCTATTATGTCTGTGTCCTGGGGGGTGGGGGGGGGGAGAGCTAATAAAATATGGAGGTGAGTTACAGGCGGCGACATCTGTTTTTTTTTTTAGCTGACCTTGAATTTGAGTGAAAGGTCATACTTATCTAAACCAAAATAAATAAATAAATTGATTAAATTAGTCCACACAGCGAAATTTCATAGTATAGAAGCTTTTGAATAAGTAAATTATACAAACTTGATACATTTGTTTTAGATTTCAAGGAGAAACTCGTTAGACTTTTTCTTTATTGACATGTTTCGAATGTCCTTCACAGTGGAACTCATTCACCAATCATAAACAAACAACATTTAGCCACGTGGCGCTCTATCTCTTCTATATAATTTACGATCTCATGTTTAATTCATGATGGTTGTCACGTGACAGTTTTTTTTTCCATTGTTTTATCAATAAGATCACGTGACTAAATGTTGTTTGTTTACGATTGGTGAATGAAGTCCATTATAGAGTGTTACATCCTAGACCAAACTTCCTGAAGAACTACTGAAGATGTTAGATACAAAAGCGTGGGTTGGGAATCACTGCACTAGGACATCGTCTCTAATTCCCCTGCTACAGTGAACTGCACGTGCATTGCCTAACTCAATACAGTAACGTTCAGTCAGTATCGCGTGAGCAAGACGTAAACACATAGACACACGTACTCAACAAGTAAGCACACGCACATACACTGCACGAGCTCACACAAACGCGCTAGCCAGGGACATATACATTATACTGCAGTGATGACCAAACTACGGCCTCCCCCCGGGTCGAATTGGGCCTGTGACGAGATGCTATTAGCCCCCCTCGAATCTTCCACCGCCCCCTCTCGAATCTTCCACCGCCCCCTCGAATCTTCCGCAGCCCCTCAAATCTTCCATCGCCCCTAGAATTTTCCACCGCCCCCTCGAATCTTCCACCGCCCCTCGAATCTTCCGCCCCCTCGAATCTGCCTTCGCCCTCCTCGAATCTTCCGCCCCTTCTCGAATCTTCCGCCCCCCTCCCTCGAATCTTCCACCGTCCCTCGAATCTTCCCCCGCAACTCGAATCTTTCGATGCCTTCATTGAATCTTCCGATGCCTCCCTCGAATCTTCCGATGCCTCCCTCGTATCTACCGACGCCCCTCGAATCTTCCACCTAAAGTGCATAATGAAGCAAGTGATGGGTTTCATGAGTCTTGACGACTTTTTTTTTGCTTCGATGCTGCCCACGACACGGCGTATCTAAAATGTATCTGGCCGCCCCCCCCCCCGTTCCAAAATATAAATGTTGGGCACCTCTGTCCCAGTGTCAGTGTGAGAGAGCTGGGTAGGCAATCATTGATTCCACCTGAACATGCAATCTTTCGTTGAGTGGGCGAGCAAGTATTGACCTCAGGAATCTGTAACACTGAGTTCCACAGTACTGTAAACTCTGTATTGTAAACACTGTTATTGAAATATTGTTTGAAACTTCAATAGTTTCTTCATAATAGCAAGACGGTTTACAACCTGCTATCTTTTTGGCAGATGTATGTTTTAAAAGAAGAGTATTCTGTTAAAGCCAAAAAGGTATAATGAATTGTAATGGCACTGTAAAATTATATTACCTGAAGTTATAAAGATATAAGCACTCCTCTGCCTTTATGATGCTTCCAATGACACGCATCTTATATAGCCCCTGACAGCCAGTTTAACTTCTGGCCTTCACATGTGGCTCAGATATTGGGCCCGGTGGAACTGTTATCATTGACAAAGGAAGGGGCAAAGGCGAGCAGCTAGCTGGCGCCTTGACCAGTAAGCTTCTGGGCAGGATGGGGCTTGTTATCCTTGGCTGGCTACCCACCTAAGAGAAGGCTGGACCCAAACATGGAAAAGGCTCGGAAGTCAACCCTGAGGAAGAATCAGGAGCCAGTAACTCTAAGGAAGCTTGCAGGACACAGTGATAGACCCTGGAAGACCCTGGAACACTCCACTGGTCCCAAACTGTATCGAGCATCAGCCGCTCATTAGGACACGTCAGCTGCTTGGCGACATAGCTCCGCCTATAGCAAATGCCCATGGGCCATAGTCTGAATGAGGCTATAGAATGAATGACATATTTCTTCAAATGTTGGACATAATAACGCGTTGACCTTACTATAAAGTCTGGTCAATCATGTTAATAAAATGTTTAGATATAGACGTTGTGACTAGATCTGAAAGAAATCCCTTTAACTCACTACCCTCCTCTTCCTTGCAGAATATCAACCTTAACGCATTCCCCCCCCCCCCCCCCCAATTATTCCACTGCCAGGACATCGCGTTTGAGGTACTCACATACAGTGACATATCAATCAAATGTGACAAGCAGACATTCCCGGCCATCTCTCGGAAGCGGCGGAATTTCACCCTGTAACCCCTACTTCCTTCCTACGATATCTCTCCCGTCTCTCTTTCTTTCTCTCTCTCTCTCTCAAGTCTCCCTCTCTCTCTCTTCCTCATGTCTCTCTCTCTGTCCCCCTTTCTATTTGCTACTTCTCCCCTTGTATCTCAACGGAACGAGAAAGCCTAGCTGTTATTTTGAATTGCCCCCCGTGTTATCCGGAGTGACCTCCAGTGGACCACTGAATGCACTGATCAGTCATGTCCTGCTGGTCTACCGGTGACATCGGTTTATCTGCCCTCTGCAGGCAATGAAAGGAAGCGGTGGACGTCGCCAGTTGTTACTCCCTCCCCTCTCTTGGCTTGGTCTCCTGGGAGATCTATCTGGCTTTGTGTCTGGTATCTGGTAGTTTCAATCTTTGGCTCTTATCATTGATGTATATATAACTGGTATGTTTTGAACTGTCTGAATGTTGGAAGGTCTAGACGTCTCTTGTCTTCTCTCTTTTGGGACGTCTACATATTGGGTTATGCTGGCTATCACATTGATCTAATTATCTTTTTCAACTAATGCAATAATGATATAGTTGCGCTCTTAACAGTGTCAGTGTCGAGATTCATTAAAGTGAAATGAAATTCACCTCGGTCTGTCTGTTTGTTTACATGGAATGGATGTTTCTTCAGCATGGAGGATTATAACATCCTTGTACAATTTTAAGTGTTGAAATAATCACTCTCTAGAATTGTCATTAGCGAGATTGGTTAATTGGAAATGCAGATTCATTGTGTGTCCTCTGGAAAATTGTCAAAGTGGTTCCCAATGGGGTCTATTTAGACCCCCCGTCCCCAGGGGTCTACGAAGACTTCCAAGGGGTATACTAATTGTTCACTAAGAAATCGCTTAAATACAGCATAAGGAAAATAAAAATTCTTGGGATGTATTTAAAACTAACCGAATGGTTTAGCATGCTGCATTCGCCCATTGTTTTTTATACTGACATCTGCTTTCCATTCGATGTTTACAGTGTAATATTATTTTCATGATGTAAGCTGCATGAAATTCACATTTACATACACATTCACACACGTGCATTAAATAAGCATTTAAACATGTTGAATCTGGGTTTCTTTTTTTTTTAAAATCGCCAGATATTTCATTCGCCTGCTTTAAATCTACCCTGAAAATGTTAATTAAATTCTGTTATTATTGTTACTGTCATCTTTATGATGCTTCCACATTGTCGCCACATTACCAGCACTAGCCACAGACGTTCTTTGCTAATGTGTTCTGCTCGGTGTTATGTAGCTCTCCTCTTTACAGTACAGGCTTTAAGCTAGTGCAGTGTTTCCCAAGCTGTGTTCCGCAGAACAATGGTACTCCGCGAGGCCTGAATTAACTATGCATGAACTACCCAGGCAGTGTTTCACAAACTTTTGACATATGTGTACCCCTTTTATAATTTTTGTACCGCAGAGAACCCCTCGCCACCACCCCCCCTCCCTTGCCACATGTACTTGCATGAGAAGAAAGGCATTATGATAATAGATCATAGAATTCGGTTCCCTGGTTGTTCATTTTTATTTGAACTGTTAATCCACGTCTAAGAGTCTGTTCCCTTTTTTTTTCTTTTTCGTTTTAATGTTTGTTTGACATGTTCCTTCAGAGTTGAAGATAATTTACTTCCTTGTCAAAACCTCCCTCAGGACGACGGGGGGTTTCTTCGTCTGCTTCTTCGTCTTCTTCTTCTTCTAGCCAGCTTTATTGCTGCTGAGGTGTCAGCTCTTTTGCAGACTGTGCCAAGGAAAAATAGTGTGCTGTTTTCTTCATTTGTTCAGCACTGCCGTACAGGGTGTTGGTTATGTTGGGCTGGAGTGGTAGTAGGGTCTGCCTAAGGTGGATTAGGAAGGGGCATTCAAAAAGGATATTGTTGACGGTTTCATAAGGGTGGGCGCAGTGTTCATTTCTTTGTACATGGCTCTGCCTGTGTTCCTGTTGCCCATTGGTTGAGCCACTCCTCTTTGTGGCTGTTGATTAACATTGACATTAGAGTGACGACGGGGGATAGGAGCGGGCAGGGTTTGAACCCGGGACCTTCGATAAATCTGTGCAACAGTCCAGAGCATAAACCGCACGACCGGCAGCCACATGCTGAAAAACAAAGTTCACCTAAATATGAAGTTGGAAAAGGCAAGATATATTTAAGAACTTTTTAAAAAATGAATGTAAATTAAAACGTATTGATAATTTATTTTAATTTATTAACTGTGCATAATGATGGGTCATAATCAGCATAGTTAATGAGGTGCAACGCGTGCCCCTTCTAAATTTCCTATACCCCTGGGGGGTACGCATACCCCACTTTGAGAAACACTAAACTACTGGAATAATTAAATAGTAGGCCACCACGTGAATTATTCTCCCTAAAAAAATAAGCAGTGTTCCGCTAAATACTCAGAATATATGAAGTGTTCCGCTAAATACTCAGAATATAGGAAGTGTTCCGCTAAATACTCAGAATATACGATGTGTTCCGCTAAATACTCAGAATATACGAAGTGTTCCGCACTCAGAATATACGAAGTGGTCCGCACTCAGAATATACGAAGTGTTCCGTTAAATATTCAGAATTTACAAAGTGTTCCGTTAAATACTCAGAATATACGAAGTGTTCCGCACTCAGAATATACGAAGTGTTCCGCTAAATACTCAGAATATACGAAGTGTTCCGCTAAATACTCAGAATATACGAAGTGTTCCACTAAATACTCAGAATATACAAAGTGTTCCGCTAAATACTCAGAATATACGATGTGTTCCGCTAAATACTCAGAATATACGAAGTGTTCCGCACTCAGAATATACGAAGTGTTCCGCACTCAGAATTATACGAAGTGTTCCTCTAAATACTCAGAATATACGAAGTGTTCCGCACTCAGAATATACGAAGTGTTCCGCACTCAGAATTATACGAAGTGTTCCTCTAAATACTCAGAATATACGAAGTGTTCCGCACTCAGAATATACGAAGTGTTCCGCACTCAGAATTATACGAAGTGTTCTGCTAAATACTCAGAATATACGAAGTGTTCCTCTAAATACTCAGAATATACGAAGTGTTCTGCTAAATACTCAGAATATACGAAGTGTTCCGCTAAATACTCAGAATATACGATGTGTTCCGCTAAATACTCAGAATATACGAAGTGTTCCGCACTCAGAATATACGAAGTGTTCCGCACTCAGAATTATATGAAGTGTTCCTCTAAATACTCAGAATATACGAAGTGTTCCGCACTCAGAATATACGAAGTGTTCCGCACTCAGAATATACAAAGTGTTCCGCTAAATACTCAGAATATACGAAGTGTTCCGTTAAATACTCAGAATATACGAAGTGTTCCGTTAAATATTCAGAATTTACGAATTGTTCCATTAAATACTCAGAATATACGAAGTGTTCCGTTAGAGAAAACGTATGGGAAACACTGAGCTAGTGACTCGCCAAATTGTGTTGATGTTGTTGACATCTCTATTCTCTTGAAGTAGTTTAATAAAGGTCTAAGTCTGGCGTAGTGAACATTGTCACGGCAAACTAAACCATGTCAAGGAACGCTAAAATAAACGTTGACGCTGCCAACTAAATCAACGCTACAAACTTATAGAGCTATGTGATCCTGCAGTGCTCAAAAAGTGCTCAAAAATATCGTTTAGCATTAAAAACAACAACACACAGTTTATCAACACTTCCTATATTTTATACACCGGATACGCCAAAAAAAAAAAAAATTTGCTATTAATGCATTCGCCTGGAGACTGTTCGATTCATGTTTTTAAAAGCAGTCACACTGTCTTCATTTACCCACTGAACCGAACCATTGGTTTTGGCGTTTCAAAAGACGACCTTGACGAACCTGCTTGGAAATATAAATGTAAGCTTTGTTCTTGCTCGCCGGGTCAAGCAAGGCGGCACAACGAGTTTAACTGTCTTGTTTTATATTCAAATCATCTGTTGCCAACTCCTTGTGTCTAGACAGAAATAGAAGCGTAGATTCTACTAACTCGACCTGGTTATGCTTTGTATTATCTTTTTTTTTTTATTGCACATAAAAGAGGAAGAGTTGGCAGCACTAAAAGTGGCTTCAAGGAAACGTAGGATGGTGTCAAGGCCGGCCTTAGGGCACTGCAACCTATGCGGCCGCAGTGGGCCCCGCACTAACTCTAGTTGTAAATTAATAAATTAAACTATTTTAACTTATATTACAGGGTTTCCGCGGTCTCCTGATTTTCCAGGAGCTCCTGGTTATCTCCTGAAATTGCAAAGGATACGAAAACAGACTTGAAAATCTCCTGAAATTATTAAATTATCCTGAAAACTCAAAACATGTTTTGAAAAATAGACAAAATTATAATTTCGGTGTGTCATTCAATATGAATATATATTCAATCTTACTCGCGATAAAAAAAAAACGACATTGTCAGCTTTCATTTTATAAAAATAATAAGGCGAATTTTTTACCAAAACAGGGAGTTCCAAGACTTCATTTACTGTAATAGTCAATGGCATTTAAATATATATATAATTCTATTTCGATCTCCTAAAAAAAATCAAAAGCGATATTTTGCTAGTCTGAATGTTTATCGGCTTTACGTTGGAAATCTACCTTCTATTCTAGATGGCTCGTAAAGTTAATTTGACAGTGTTTTTCTGCTTAGTAAAAATTTCGAATAAAATGCAAAGACGAATTTATTTTCTAATAAAATGTCTTAATTTTCACTTATTATACTTATCCCTATCCAGACCAGGCCCCGCGCAATCTGTTTCGCATAGGGCCCCGCAATCTGTAGGACCGACCCTGGTTGTTTTCCTAGACTGGTCAGACAGTTTGTTTTAAATGTTTTAAATATTTTGAATGTTCAGAATCTTATGATAATTAATTCCTAGCACAAACCTCCCGCAGGACGACTCGGGACCTTCGTGACCACCTAACGTCAGTCCAAAGCGCCTACCACACGACCAGGCAGCCATCCATCCATCGTTTTTGCTTTTCTCTGATGGCCATGATGTCACAGGGCATGTCATTTATGACATGCTGAATGTGTCATGCCATACGTAACAACAACCAACTCTTTTGTAGTCAACTAGACCAGTGGTTCTCAACCTTTCATGGCTTTCATTTCCTGACTATGCGCTGTGTTCAGTGTAGGATTGATTTTTTTTTAAAAGTTAAATCCGGAACGTGTGGCTGAGTGAGCTTCCCAACAAAGAAGAGCTTGAGTTTGAATCTCGATTTACACCTGGAATTTCTTAGTAGAGATGCAATTCGAGCCGATCTGTTTGCAGAAAAGCTGAAGCGCAGCATGGAAGCCTTCTCCCGAATACCCCATCCTCCATCATTCCTACAAAATAGATTGTACCATGCTGCACCGAGTATACTATAACATATATATTCTTTGTAGTTACGTGGAACACTTGTGCTAGTTCACAGAGCGATTTTCCCTTGTTTTAATCATAAATGGGTCATGCATATTAATTGTTTCCATGTTTTTTACTTCTGTCAGCGCGTGCACGTGAAATACAAGTAAGCATATGTATATACATATATTTGTGTGTGTGTGTGTCAAGAACTTGACGTTGTTGCCAACATTTTAGTATGCATTTCCTTTGTTCTTCTAGCGAAGCAGGCATTTGAATTCACAATGCTAAAGTGTGCAGAAACTTATCTTATTCTTTTTGGAATACACAACATATAAACACGTCCTATATTCACTATATTCGGGATCTTCGGGCGCCTCCGAGGCCATCCAACTCTCAAACCTGACATTAGTTGGGGGAAAAGTAAATGCGTTTGGTCGTTGTGCTGGCCACATGAAACCCTCGTTAACCGTAGGCTACAGAAACAGATGACCTTTACATCATATGCTTTATAGATCACAAGGTCTGAGAGAGAACTTTAATTTTTTGTATGTATGTATATATATATATATATATATATATATTGTTACGTTTTCTCTCCGAATCAGGCCTTCTGTAAACACTGCTAAACACAGCACAGCACATCTAACACATCAAGAACTTGACGAGAAGGCTCCAAATAATCTGGTGCTTTAATAATGGTCAATTAAAACAGCCAACATGGCACAATTGGCAATACATCAACACTAAAAATGCTATACTGTACATCACCGTACTAAACTAATAAACTCTATTGTCTCTATCTCTTCCTGGACTCGTACATTCACTTTAGGACTCCACCAGGACCGACTTCATGGCAGACTAACAGTCTACTCGCTGTCCTGTCTTGAGCTGCACTGCCTAACACACACTGTCTCTGGTCCATGCAGGCTTATGATCAGATGACTATAAACCGGGTCCCATTCACGTGCAAAGTTCATGCCAGTACTGTCCCTTGCCCTTCAATATAGCACGCCTGTGTCACAAATGTCAGCTGATCACACAGTTAACCCTATGGCGTCGCGAATAGGGTTACAACAATCGGAATTTAGTGACTGATTTTTTGCTTTGATTTTGTCTATTTTAGGAGAGATTTTAATACTAAACCATCACTTGCCCTTGCACAACCGAGGGTATTTTGAGTTTAAAACCCCTAAAAGGGGGGTCGAGTTTATAACCCCCTACCAGGTAGTTTTGAGTTTAAAACCCCCTACCAGGGGGGTTGAGTTTAAAACCCCCTACCAGGGGTTTTTGCAGTTAAATCCCCCTCTTTTATACAACAAAACAAACAAAAACTGCAAACGACAATCCCGAAATTCCAAGAGCACAATTTACGATAACACCCCTCTTCAATAAAAAAAAAAAGCAAACTGCACACTCAAAATTCTATGAGCGTAGCCAAAGGGGTTTTGAGTTTACCCCCCCCCCTCTCTTCAGTAGGGTTTGAGGCTAAAAGATACCTCTTCAATATAAAAAAAGCTAATTACGCACACAAAATGTTATGAGCGTAGCTTAATGGGTTTTGACTCAGTTTTGAGTTTAAACCCCCCTTCAGCGGGGTTTGAAGGTAAAAAATACCTCTTTAATAATAAAAACAAAGCAAATTATACACTCAAAATGTTATGAGTGTAGTCAAAGGGGTTTTGAGTTTAAGCCCCCGCCAGTGTAAGAAAAAAAGCGAATTACGCACTCAAAGTGCTATGAACGTTGCCAAAAGGGGTTTTGGGTTTAAACCCCGCCTTCAGAGGGGTTTGATGCTTAAAAATACCTCTTCAATATAAAAAAAATGCAAATTACACACTAAAATTATTTGAGCGTAGCCAATCCCATTGGGGTTTTTAGGTTTAAACCCCTCTCCTACAGATGGCTTTTTTTTAAAGTTTAAAACCCCTCCAGATGGTTTAGAGTTTAAAATTCCCCTACAGAGTGTTTTGAGGTGGAAAACCTCTATCTTCAATATTATTCTAAAACAAACTACAGTTACACATTTTTACCAGTGGCGGGGCTCCATGAATAAAGTGCAGTGAATAGTCATCTGCCGAAATTGAAAAACACTAAATGTGGCTCAACAAAGATGGCTAAGACAGATTCTAGGAGTCAGTTATAGAAGATCGGGTCTAAATCAAGGAAATCCTATGCCGAAGTGGGAGTCGACCCCTTAGTAAGATTGTGATATAGCGTCGCATAAGATTTGCGGGGCATGTTCTCCGACAAAATGAATTACGCATAAGAAGAGTTGCGATGACATCCAAGTACAACTTGGCGCCACACATTCATGGAGGTCCTCAGAGCAGGTGGGAAGAGGCCTCAGACATTACCAGTGACAGATTTTTATGGAAACAGCTTGACGGCAAATGCGCCGAACGGCGTGGGAGGGTCTAAGTCAGTGAGAATAGCATATTAGTTTTTTGAAACAAAACTTTTTTAATAGCAGGAAAATACAATGTAGATACCTCAGAATATGCATTTTGTTGGCTTTCAATACCAGAAATCGTGCTTGGCGGCGTGCTTCCAACGATTGGGAAGCTCCTAGCGCTCCCCCAGACACCCTTGCTGGCAAAGGCGGGGAATCTACAATTTTTCCACTAACTCCAGGAAGAACCTATTCTGGGGCACAATAAACGTCTTCCGAAAGAATGAAGGGTCAGAATGTAATAAAGATCATGTACACACATATACATAAATAATTATTTTTTTTTCGCGGGGCCCCCAACCCCCCCCCCCCCGAAAAAAAATCCTGGCTACGCCCATGATATATATATATATATATATATATATATATATATATATATATATATATATATATATATATATATATATATATATATATATATATATATATATATATATATACTGTACACTGGAAACACCAAAAAAAAAAAATCAACTAGCTATTTATGATAGTTATCCAGCTCAGATAATAATCTTTAGAAATGATGTTTCAATTCAACATTTCCCAAGCTACCACTTATATAGTTACGTTTCTTGTGGTTTACTTTTAAGCCCAATGCTAGCATTTATCTTGCATTTACTTCTGTCACTCCTAGAACACCATGCCTCAGACTTGTGTACTTACATGACTTAAGTGAAAGTGAACCCTTCAAAGCTGACATTAGGTCGGTGGGAAACTTCGTCCATAACAGCCGCCACCAAGTCAAGTCAATATGCTTCAGTTTATTTTAAGAAACCATCTATCGATCGAAACCTAGATAGTTATCATTTTAGTGTGGTACTTGGAGTTCAGGATTGTACATCATTACAAAACACTTATAGACGTGTAGACGTGACTCCTAGGTACATGTGATTCGTGAAATTAACTGCGCAGTCAGTTTTCTTTGTCTTCTAGAAATCTACTTTAGATGATGTAAAGGTCAACTGATTCATTGGCCAAGTGTTAATGAGGGCGTCATGTGGCCAGCACAATGTCCAACAACCCATTAAAAGTGGGTTGACCCAGGGACGTCCAAAAAATCTCAATCTTCATCGGGATTCGAACCCTAGACCCATTTGATTCAGAAGTCAAGCGCTTTACCACTCAGCCACCCCACCCCAGAGCCAAGTATACACTTTTACATATCTCCTCAGTAGTTAAATATTCCATGTATGAAATGCGGAGAGCTCTAGGGAAATGTTTCTTTACGAGGACCCGTATCCGCCTCTGGGAGATCTGCTGTAAGAGTCCAAGTTGAGCAACTATACTGTAAGGCTAACTCGACCTCTTGCCAACGTTTTAGCTGCTGTGCTGTAAGCTCTTTTGCAGTTTGCTGTAAGCTCTTTTGCAGTTTGCTGTAAGCTCTTTTGCAGTTTGCTGTAAGCTCTTTTGCTTATTTCAGATTTTCTGCACTGCCATACAGATACAGATTGTTGGTTTTGCTAAATTGTTTTGGTAATAGGGTCTGCCTAAAGTGAATTAAATTGAGGCATTCCAAGAGGGTAAAAAAAAAATCGACCAATGACCGCATTATTTTCACTTTTTCTCTAAGGGGTCCTGGTGTTCTTTGCATATTCTAGCTTACTCAAATCAGTATTTCATTCTATCCATCCAGCAAAGTAACTTGACTATGGTCTGACAAAAGGCAGCCAAGTATTTGAACAAAAATGTGGAACCACTTGGAGCTTTTATCCTTTTACCGACACCACAAGATCTTTAGCTCAACGTCTTAGGGCAGTGACGCCCAACCTTCTTCAGCCCGCGGGCCAAATAAATTCCCCACACTCTTGTCGCGGGCCACATCATTGAGAGGATGGAATTGCAACAGAGCAGACGACATTTTGATTAGAGGGCAAATGCTCCATCAAAACAGACATACTTCATGTATTTTGTGCAAAAAAAGAAAAAGTCAAGTTTATGTTTGTTCTGCATTGCCATTTCATCCACACTCCAATGTTGACCCTCAAGCTGCCGCTCACGTTGCTACCAAAATAAGTCAACTAAAACACGGCTTGGTTATTTTTGTATCATATATTTTACATTCCCATTTACTGTATTGTGGACAGAAGTTCTGACGGGCCGGAGAGACCTGCATCGCGGGCCGTATTTTGGGCTTTACTGTCTTAGGCTTTAGACTAAGGCTGCACGCCATTTGTTGTCCCCAGGCCTAAAACACTGCTTCTGATTTGCATGTGTATATAAAGTTGTTTATGGATTAAAATGTGCCCTTATATGATATGGATATAAAGATGTGTCTTCTGAAAGAGACAGTACTCGGGATGTAAGTTTACAGTGTTCTAGAATTAGGGTCAGAGGTTAGAGATATGGACGTTCAAAGCTCCAGAATCTAGAACATCACAGTGTGAGACCACCTGTACTTTTGATTACATCTGGCCAGGAAGTTGTCGAACGGCCGCGTTTTTAATAGCTCTTAACTGGCACTTGGAAATTAGTTGCAAGATAGATTTTTTTTTTAATACAGTAAGATGGGAAAAATGGGAGGGGGTGATTCATTTGATTTTATCCAGCTAGTTGAATAATAAAAAGTTAGTAAAAAAAACTAGGTCAAGGTTATTTGTAATACGAAATGGGTTCAGGGTCGTATATAATTGTTATTGTTTTGTTTGTTCGATGTATTTGTTATACATTGCCGATCAGCCAGACTTAGTTTTCTAAGCTGGATTAGTTGGCCTGAACATGCTGCCGCCTCCGCCCCTGACAACTGCACAGCTCTGATACACACCCACACCAGAAATCACAATGGGTTCACGTTTAACTTTAATATAGTGTTCGCCAATGAGTTTCTCTATTCCCTCCCCCCCCCCCTCCCTTTGTAGAGTGCACTCTAGCGAATAGAAGCTTTTCAAACTTTTTTATATGTTTTGTTTTTAGGTTATTTTTTGTTGTCTTATTTACCTTTATTTCTTTCATATATTTTATTTTATTGGTTTTGATTTTTTTTATTGCGTGCACCACTTTGAGTTGAACTCGAGGAGTGTGTGTGTGTGTGTGTGTGCGTGCGTGTTTTTGCTTGTCTGTGTCATTTGGGGGCGGAAAAGGAGGGGGAGGGGGGGTTGTTGTTTAATCACTGCACTGCTTATCAATGCCTTGTGACTTCTGCTTGGCGAGCACATGCAATCTAGTATTTTGTTGATGATTCCGGATTAGATTATCCATAAACAATTAATTTGCTTAATAGGTTATTCTGACCTGTTTGAAGCTTTGGGGGGGGGGGACCTTGTAGTGTAGAAAAGGTCATAAGATTGACGTTCCTTCTCACGACTTGATAGATTTGTTGAGGCAAGTCTTCATGTAGCTCTTGTAAAGGGAGAGTAATCCTTGAGGGATTACGGGCACGACATGGCCTAAATTGTGCCGATGTGCCAAAAACTCAAACTAATTTCGTCCTTGGACTTTAAGAGCGATGCCCAAACTACGGCCCGCGGTGCCATACCCGGCCCGTTACGCGGTGCTATCCGACCTCTGTCTGCCCAGTTTGTGTGATGAAGCAGCAGAGGCTTGGTCCCATTAGACTTGAAATCGTTTTGCTGTCAGGCTCGTGTGTCGGAGTTGTAGGTAGCCTCCAGTCCGGCGAAGGGGCAGCATTACACAATAATAACGAGCTTAGATCTACTAATGTCAACCACACCGTCGTTGGGCACGAGGAAAATTGACATAGGACAACAATAGAACACATCAATATATATATATAGAGAGAGATATAATTACAACGCTTGTGTCAGCTCGCTCTGTCTGGTCCAAAGTGTGTACACGTTATTTCTTCCACACCCAATCTCGGATTAAGCTGAAAGTGTGCACATTTATTTCTTTTATATTATAGCACAAAATTTTAAAAAAAAAAAATTGTTTATTAACTATTAGTGATAAATTATTTTGTTTGGTATGTTGAGCAAGGGAAAGAAATCGTACTTGACAAATGTGGTGGTATACGTTGAATTGATCCCCTCGAGGACTCTTGGACGCTTAGTGAACATTTTAATGCACTTAAAAAAAAAACGATCATGTAAACATTCACAAAGATACCCCCTTCTGTCCTCCCCTTTCCCAACTGGTCCAGACTAGTGATGGGATCATAGTGCACTCAGAAAGCTAAAAGCTAAAGTAAAACAATTGGTAAAAAATATCTTTAATCGCACAGATTTGTTATGTCTACCTCTATAACATGTATAATTACACGACTTATCCAAACTAATTGATTCGATTACACTTCATATAAGATTTTTTTTACTTGTTTATTCTTCTAGTTATAAGTAATGGAGATAGATATATTTTTTCTTTTTACTTTCCAATATTTTACTATCTTCTGGTCTATTAGTTCAACTTTCAAAACCATCAAACATTTTTTCAAACAGCATTTGCATGATTCAGTGGAAGTGCTGACAAATAGTGTGGAAGAAACAAAATGGTACTGATTAAAAAGTCTGTGTGAGGGGATCATTCATTGAATATGTTTTAGCCTACCAATATTTGAAAAAATTATTTTTTATTAAAAAATCAACATTTAAAATTAGTTTTCATTTATTAACAGTAAATGTCCATTTTAGTTGGGGGGGGGGGGGGGAAAGCAAAATGAATGGAAATATTTGCAATCATCTCTTGGATACCCCCTTTTTTTTCTCTAATGAATCCCATGGGACTACCATATTCATTATAGCAAGAAGGACAATTTATTATCCCTAAATCTGCCACAAGCGAAATTCTTTTCATCTCATATGACAAAATTGATTCACCGAGGTGAGTGATCCACGAGTCAACTCAATTGTGATGTTACACAAATAATGTTACAGTATCTGGTTACAATATCATGGGCAATCCCAACAAGAGTTTGCTTAATGACGTAATGTGAGCACTGCGGTTAGTAAGTACGAGACGGACAGACGATTGTAACATAAGATCACAACTAGAAATAGGGCCCCAACAATTAATGTAAAGTAATTTCATGTTGTCATACTATACTACCAGTGGTGTCGTCAATGGAAACTGGACTTCAACTGTAAGTTATGTAACGTTTAGCAGTGTGGTTCAACTTCTGAAGCTCTTCTTGATAATCGGGGCGAATTCGGTTGTTGTTTGCTTTGTTTTTTTAAGTCCCAATTTTTTTAATTTTTTTTTTTTTTTTAGTTATACCGGTATATTTTAATTTCTATTTATTTTTAGAATATATGAATTTTTTTTTTTTAAATTGTATTAAATATCCATATATGAATTGGATCAGCTGAAAACGACATTATTCCCAATGTTTGAAGAATTTAAGTATTTAAATTAAGGAGTGCTGTCGATGGTCGTTGGCTTGTAGCACCAGAATGCTAGTACAACTAAACCGAAGTAGGCGTATTATATTTTAATTGTACAGCTTGAAATTACTTGAACCAACTTCTTTCTTAAAACAAAATCTAACATAACTTTTATTACACTATAGACGAATTCAACTTGAGATAAACAAATGTACTAGTATAAAATGGTATTTTAAACGAACTTAACTCACTAGAAAAACACGTCTTTCTTCTTTCATGTCTCTAGATCGCCTGTCGTTCTTAATATCTGCATTACGACAAATCAGCTCCTATTTCATCATTCTGCACCGCACAGCCTCCTACCAGTCTTCTCTCTCATTGTCACCTAGGAAACACACTCCCTGACAAGGAGGACCTTGTTTACCGTTTTTGGTTTTGGGTGATCATTCTAGTGACGAAATATCAGTAGGTCTCTGCCAACGCGATTCTACCTTCCTTTCTCTCGTCAGAGGGGTCTTTATACATTGACAGATTCTCCTTCTCTTTTCTACACAGAGCTGCCCCCCCCCCCATCATTTTTTTCCTTGGTAACCACGTGATTCTAATCTCTACCTAAAAGAACAAGTACGAGGACGTAAATTACTGAAAGATTTTTTTTTTCCTATCGTGTTTTTTTTCTTTTTTTTTTCAATGAAAGGTGAGTTTCTAATAAGACGTATTCAATATTTAATTTTTAGAAGCCATCGAAGAACAATAATTTATAAAAAAAAACGAGGGGTGCCTGTTTTTCCGTTGCCATTTTTTCTGGTAGATACTGTTTATGCCTATAGATAAAGATATCCATTGTTCGTAAGGATGCAGCGATCAATCATGAAACCACTTCACCATCTCTTTCTCTCTCTCTCTCCCTCTCTCTCTCTCTCTCTCTAATTCTCTCTGTCTGTCTGTCTCTATCTCTGCATGTACTTAACGCCAGTATCTCCTTGAATGTCACTGTCTATTAACACAACTAAGGCAGGTCATTGAATTTATCAGATAACGGTTAATGGAAAAGTTTCATCTGTGTATTTGTTTCCCATGGAAGTTTGGACTTGAGATTACGTCATTGAATTTAGTTCCCTTTTCATATGAATTCTTTCTTTTAAAGGAGGCGCTGCGGGTTGAGCGATAAAGCACTTACCTTCTGAACCGGTAGTCACAGGTTCGAATCCTGTATTTTTAATTTTCGGGATCTTTGGGCGCCTGTGAGTCCACCCAGCTCTAATGGGTACCTGACATTAGTCGGGGAAAAGTAAACGCGATGGGTCGTTGAGCTGGCCACATGACACCCTCGTTAACCGTGGGCCACAGAGACAGCTGACCTTTACATCATCTGCCCCTATGATAGCAAGGTCTGGTCAGGGATCTTTACTTACTTTCTTGTAAAGTTGTTTTCTCTTGTAAAGTTGTTTTCTCTTGTAAAGTTGTTTTCTCTTGTTATTCCTCTCCTGCATTTTGTTAATTCAGTTAATCACAGTTATCTGTTCTTTGTTCACAGTTTGATTTCTCACAATCCTTCTTTTACATTCGTTAATAAACTTTTTAAACCAATTAAAAAATACAGCGAAAGAGAACAAGAAGACAAAACGATATGAAGAAATTAAAGGGAGGGGTATTATGGTGTGTTTGTGTGTTTCTATGGTGACAGTGGGAAGAGGTTAGCGATTGGTTGAAAATGATGCAACATAGGCGGCATTGTCGTCATTTTGGTCTTAGTGAACAGAAGAATCCAGAACGTGAAACTGAACGGTCGTGTTATTGTAGTGAGGTTTTGTTAAAGGATATAAGTCTAGTACATTTAATTTATTTCATATTAACTTGATTTTGTCTATATTATAAATAAGGTTTTATTTTAGTTCACAAAAAGGAGTTGAAGTTATTTGAAGTTTTATTAGTTAAGATATTGTTACGAATCTCACTATCCAGACTCTCTGCAAACTGCACCATACACCACCAACTTAAAGAACTTGACGACTCAGGGCTCCAAAGTAACGTAACGCTTTAATAGTTGAATAAATAACAGCCAATACTGTACAATTGGCAACACGTACACTGTACAAATATCTCTCCGATAACACCGTACCGCCGTATCAACTCTTGCACTTCTCTCTTCATCTCGTTCCGGGCTTGCACTGGGTTCAACAGTTCAGGACTGACTTCACACACTAGGCTCGTTGTGTCGGACTCGATCGCAGACCAAGATCAAGACGCCGTTCGTCTCAACTATACTTGATAGTACTCCGCACTGAACTGTCGTAATGCTCCGTACAGAACCACACCGCTGAACTGTGCTGTAGTCGACCGGACTGTAGTGGACCTTCTGTCGTGAACCACCTTTCTAAACCTCTCTGTATTGAGCCCCTTTTCTCAACCGTCTTGACTGCGATACCTCCGCTCTTATATAGGGTCCCTACTGGCCTTCTCGAACCGGGCAGAACGCCGCTCGACGTTTCTAGGTGGTCAGATGACTACAACTCTCGTGACGCTCCTGAGCTCTGTTCACGACGGCGATCCTTCCCGAACCGTCCTGTTGACACTCGACTCGGCTGACCGTTGTAACTCGTCACGGTTGACCGCTCGTCTAGCGCTGGCCTGGGGTGATTTGCGTCGGCTGACTACACACACACCACTACCCCTCTCTGTGCCACCACCAGGTTTATAACAATATATTACGCCTACAACAGTTTAGTTGTCCACCAGCAGTTTGGTGCTACAAGCCAACGCAACGACCGATTACACTAGGGCAGGGGTCGGTAACCTGCGGCTCGCGAGCCACACGCGGCTCTTTGGATGTTAAGCTGCGGCTCTTTAGTTCCATGTGCAAATATTATTTATTTTATCGAAAAAAAAAACATTAAAAAATCGTTCTGATTCGATTGTATCTCTCAGCTACTCGCTTTTAAGCGCACCCCTCCCTCATGTCTTGAAATGTAACATATTTGCAAGTGGAAGATATTCAACTTTCACTCTGCCTTATCACTTGATATAAATGAGTCTTGCGACATAAAAGACACGGCACAAGTTGATCTTTTTGTCAGTTAATGTCTGCCCAAGACATTAACAAAAGAAGAACTTCTAGGATTGCTACCGCTCTCGTGACAAACCAGAGGAGAAGATACAGCTAATGTCGTGCAAAAATACATTGAAGACAATATAATAAATATAGATAAAATCGTTTCAATAGCAACTGATAGAGCCAGAAGTAGGACAGAAAAAAAGGGGCAACTACGATTCTTTGGCGCAAAAAAAAACACGAAGTTCTTACGTTTCACTACATAATACACCAAGAAGCGCTTTGTGTCCAAACATTTCGGACGGAAATAGTTAAGGTCATGAATTTGGTCATCAAGATGTTTAACAGTATCTAGTCAGAAGCACTCTACCATCGTCAGTTTAAATGTTATTCAGAATTGTAGACTCAGTATTCCAACCTCCTGGATACCCAGTCTATTTTTTGGTAGAAGAATTTGTGTGTGTTGAAGAGAAAAAAAATTCTTTTTTGCAGAAATTATTTAAAGCGGTCAATTATTTAAATTTCTATTTTGTAAAGCAATATTGCGATAAAACCAGTGCAACAGTTGACACAGTTATAAAGAAAAATTAAAGATGAATTTATTGCAATTCAAAACAAACAAAACGACTGTATCATTTATAAACAAATATTCTCAACACTAATTGTACCAAAATCCACATCGAGCCATTTGGAATTGAAACTGGATCTTTAGACATGCTATTGATCGATTTAAAAAGTAAAGCTATGTGGGGTGGAAAATATACAGAGTTTAAAATTAGGATGGAAGATTTGAAGGTCCAGAAATGTATGTAACGCAACAAGAGTAGACAGCTTTCAAAGAAATGCCACGAGATTAGGCACTTATATTCGACGCTTGGAATAGTCTTCCAGATTGCTACAGTCAGGTAAAAAAGTTGGCATTTGGAAAGCTGACTATCGTCGGATTGGCCTATTCGTGCTAGCAAGGCGTTCTCTATCATAAATATAATTAAAATAAAGTAAGAAGCCAACTAACAAATGAAATTTAGAGCCGTGTTTGATACTAAAAACAAGATATGAGCCAAATTTATCTAAACTTTCTAAAACCATGCAAAGCCATAGTTAGAAAATACGAAAAACATGCATATAGGTAACCCTGCCGGACCAAATTTTGAACTTGGTCCGGCAGGGTTACATATATGCATGTTTTTCGTATTTTCTATACAGTCGTTTACCCATGCAGCAGTAATCTTTGTCTTTTTAAAGCCATAGTTACTACTGAATTTGTTTGTTCAATTGTTTGTTATTGAAGTACAGATTAGTGTATATATAATTTGTTGTGTAAAAGACTATTTAAAATTTATATTTTGTTCTTATGAATAAATAGATTCGTTTTTTTTTTCAATCAAAACACTTTATTTATGCGAGTACTATTTATTGTTTGGAAGAAAAAAATCTTGTGGCTCTTCAAAATTTTGAAATTTTGTAAACTGTAATTTTTGGCTCTTCCGACTCAGAAGTTTGCCGACCCCTGCACTAGGGGGACGAGATATAATGAAACCTACAAGTAAATGTAGGAAAGATAGAGTTTGAAATAAATAAAATGATGTCATTGTGAGGCTGTTGAGTGTGTGTGTGTTTGTTTATTTTGTAAGTTTCAATTCAATATTTCTACATTTCCATTACCAAGTCCCACCAAAAATTTATAAAACATGACAACATGATGCACCATACATTTGTCGTCCCTCCTTCACTAAGCAGCCCGCACCTGTCCTTATGTTGCCCCTCTCTTCCACATTACGTTTTTTTTTTCTATTGCAAGCCGATTTATCGACTGGCTCGGAGCAGGCGGGGAAGAGAGATGACCTGGGTCAACTTGGGTCAAGGACGCTGTTGTTGATATACATAGCCTTGATGAAAACAAGCGCTTGACAGCTACCAGGTTTTCCTTTCTACAAAGGATTTTTCTTGTGTGTCAGTTAGGCCTTTGTCTTAATTTGGAGGATTTTGGGGGGTTTTGGTTAATACTCATGTTTATATTTTGGGGGGAGGAGATTGCGATATTCTATTGGCCTGATTGAATTTGGGAGTTAATGGTTTCATTAATGTCATGATTCAATATCTGAAATGTGTTTGTTTTAACCCCAGTACGATCCGGTTAGTCGAATTGGCTTGTTGTCTAGTCTTATTGGTTACATTATAGAGATCATAGGCTATCCTTATGAATAGATAGTTTAATTATTAGTGTCTGACTACTGCAGACTGAATTTAAAACCTCCAAGAGAGGACAACTCCAGAGAAAAGAAGTAGACCTAGCTTAATATGAAGTTTGAACTAGAGCCATCCACACTGTTTCGCAATGTAGCGTGATTGTTAAACAGCTCATTTCAGATTTGTAATGACATGATTTAAAGCATAGATCTGTTTGAACGTGACACATCTGCTGTGAGCATTGTGTTTTGTTTGATCCTAAGTTAACGAGAGTTCTGACTTCACCAGCGTCTCGACATTGTATTGGTATTGGACCCGGGGAACAGAGAATCTGTGTTTTGATAAGAATGACCATAAAATTCAGAAATTGGAAGAAACTGTCATTTTCGTTGTAGCCTTTTTAGTGGAAAAGTGGTGGAAAAAACTAATACTTTATATAGACTCACTCTCTCTTTTTATTCTCTCTCTCTCTCTCTGCTTATCGCTGTGGTTCACTCTACTCCCTCTTCTATCCCGCTCTCTCTCTCTCTCTCTCCCTCTCTGTGTCTTGTTGTGTCTTGTGTTTATCGCAATGGTTCTACCATTTCCCCGCTTTCTTCTCACTCTCTCTCTCTCTGCTTATCGCTGTGGTTCACTCTACTCCCTCTTCTATCCCTCTCTCTCTCTCTTGTTGTGTCTTGTCTTTATCGCTATGGTTCTACAATTTTCCTGCTCTCTCTCTCTCTCTCTCTCTCTCTCTCTCGTACAGTTATTGATCTATCTAGTTCTAGACTTATCTTATCGATCCTCGTGTTCATATTATCTATTATCAATCCCATCTCCCTTCAAGCGTGACAATGTTCAACTCTAGTGAAGTGCCAAGTTTCACTCGCAAGTCAATCCACAGAGTCTCTTTAGTTTATTGTATATGGTGTGGGCTGCACGTCTTTGTTTTAACCCTGACACGTTTGGTATAATTTGTTATAACCCTGACAAGTTTGGTATAATTTGTTTTAACCCTGACACGTTTGGTATAATCTGTTATAACCCTGACACGTTAGGTATAATTTGTTATAACCCTGAAACGTTTGGTATAATTTGTTTTAACCCTGACACGTTTGGTATAACTCTGCCTTGACCTCTCACGCGTTATATGCCTACTTAGTCTCTCTCAAAGTGTCCCACTCCAAATGTTAAGTATCGGCGACAGCTTTAGAGTAGACTTTCGTTTTCTTTTTTCTTTCTTTTTTCTTTCTTTTTTTAATAGCTTTTTTATAGCGCCACTTTCCAGCTTATCGCTTGCGCTTTGCTCTCTTGTCCAATATCATTTGTGGACCCATTGGGTGGAGGGGGGTATCTGAGAAAAGGTTTTCCGTGTGGAACCTCGAAGTAGCCAAGTTGTTGTCGTTTGTAGCATTGGAGGGGTTCTAAGAACAAGTCCTGGACCTGAGATGATTATTTCTCCAAAGATTCTATCTTTAATCCTGACCAAGTCATTTTAACGAGAAAGCAGTCAGGAAAGTTTTGTGAAATGAGCAATCACCGTAGTAGCTAGTTACAGTTTAGCGTATCCGCCGATTTCACAAAACAAACCCCAGGTTCGGAAGCCAAACGCTTAACCACTCAGCCACCGCGCCCCTTTCGGAAGCCATACCGTGAGGGAAAATCATAAGCTTGAGACTCTTATGCATCTTGCAGCACACATTGTTACAGTTGGTCATACAAGGCATGGAGATTTTGTACTTGAAGTAGAACATTTATGAATGCATAAAAGTCGTTAAATGTAGATCATTGTGATTTCGGAGTAAAATCCGTTTTATTATTTTTTTTTGTCATTGTATTTTCATCCCACTATCTGCTGAATGTCACGAGTAAGTCTGAGCATGGTCAAAGGAAGCTCGCCTTGAGTAGATGGTACAATGGAATTGAGTGATTAATAAGTCTTGGTATTTTCCGAAGTGCTATCTGATGACTCGATGTCTAAAGTACTCCGGAGATACTTATGTGAAGGAATAACAGAATTACTCTTAACGAATTATAATCATTTCAGTCCTCAAGTAGACATCATGAAAAGATTGAACACACACGCACGCACACACGCAAGCAATAATACAGTTTATAATTCAAATTCATTTTTTTTTTTAGTGTTCAAAAAAGTTGGGTTAACATGAATTTTATGAATTGAACAGAATAATCTGCGTACCTGAAATGAGCTCGTTTCCTCTTAGAAGTTTTCAAACCGAAAGTTATTGTACCAGAAATAACGTCACTCCCTGTGTATGTTTACTAAGCTATGCAATGTGAAAGTTTACTTCCTCTTCTTTTGAGACCTTGACGCGTACATCAAGTGACAGTAGGTTAAGCATGACCTTGGAGCTACTGAAATCTTTGCCGTGGAACTAACTGAAAGCTTTGCCGTGGAACTAACTGAAAGCTTTGCTGTGGAACTAACTAAAAGCTTTGCCGTGGAACTAACTGAAAGCTTTGCCGTGGAACTAACTGAAAGCTTTGCCGTGGAACTAACTGAAAGCTTTGCCGTGGAACTAACTGAAAGCTTTGCCGTGGAACTAACTGAAAGCTTTGCTGTGGAGCTCAAAAAGACGTTACGACCATTACGGCTGAAGGTCAAATCTAATGCTCAGACAATGTTCTAGCCTGTCTATCGATGTCCAGTTACTTATTGATACATTAACCCTTCTGTCTCTTTACCGGGTCAGGGTATTCAGTGTCGGCTTGACCTAAAGCTGAGGTCATTCGCACACATCACACGTCACTGATAACATGCGCTCGCGCACACACAATCATGGACTTGTGCACAGTGGTCTTGGTGTTAGTGTGTGAAAGATAGGTGGAAATGAAGACTCTTTGTGGCTGACGTTTCGTCTGTCAGATTAATTTGTGGATAATATTTAGAGAAAGCGAACCTGTTTTTAAAATGAAAAGGATTGGCAGTTCGCCCCCCCCCCTGACTCCCCGAAGCTCTGGCCATGCAAGGCATCGCCCTGGTAGTTGAGACGAAGTGTCCAGTGTTTCTGCACTCATGCTGATTTTCACGTGCTGGTGGCATCTGAGGAAGTAGCGTGACTTGTTCTAAATTTAGCTTAGCGGGAATTTGCCGTCTTATCGTCTGTCTCTTTTCTGGCATGCGCAGTTAGGAGTCTCGTTATTGTCTGCATCGTGTCTTCAAGTTATTAAGTCACTGGTCCAGACTCTGTCATAGAGTGGAAAGATGTTGCATCACTACCGTTTCCATCAGGCCGGAAACTTGCACACACACACATACACATACATATATATATTGTACAAAGCACGAGGCTTTCAAAACATCTGTAAGAGCATGAACAACAAGAGGTGAAACTACATACGAGCTGCGTTTTGTCACCTGTCTACCCGTAATAGAAAGAACAAGTACGACTGACATTTTAAAGATAAGATGTTATTCCCATAATAGCCTGCTAGATATGCAAAACACGCTAGATTTCCTATGGACTAAATCTGCTTTGTCTCAATATAAATAAATAATAATGTATCATAATGAAAAAAATATTGCCTCAGAATGCACAAAATAATAACTTAATATAACATTATTTTGTTTCAACTTGAACACTACTGGGTCTCAATATAAACATGACTGTCTCTCGAATGTGTCTTTTGAGACCGATGAAGTGTGGTTGTATGCCTTGGGCAAGACCTTTTTGAAGATCACATTTTTTTTAGAGCCACCGTCTTGGAGAGTGCAACAACTTTGGTCATTAAATATGTTTTCTCTCTTAATTCCCTTCCCTGGGTCTTGGACTTGAGCGCAGCCTTCAGGGCTCACCAGCTTCTAAGTGACTCAGCCAGGGGGAAAGTAGCTTTCAAGTCATGACAATGGCATGACAGGGTTGGAAAGAGAACAAAAAAGGCGGTGGGAGAGAGAAGGGGTGAGAGAGAGAGATAGAGAGAGTGTGAGAGAGAGAGAAAGAGTGAGAGAGAGAAAGAAAGGGAGGGAGAGAGAGAAAGAGTGAGAGGGAGGGAGGGAGAGAGAGAAAGAGTGAGAGAGAGGGAGGGAGGGAGAGAGAGAAAGAAAGGGAGGGAGAGAGAGAAAGAGTGAGAGAGAGGGAGGGAGGGAGAGAGAAAGAGTGAGAGAAAGACAGAGAGAGAATGAGATGAAGGGGGAAGCAGTAAGTGCGAATGGTCGTAATGCAGATCGCCCTGACATTCCTGACGTCAGGCTGGCGTGTGTCTGTGTGTGGGCTTATGACGTTTCTCTGATGGTATGTGCTTCGAATCGGGAATTGTTTTGATGATTGTAAATTTCGTTTTATTGCAAAGCCTGTATCAACTCACTCTGTCTGTCATTTCTTCACACACCCAATCTCGGGTCAAGTGAATTTTAAATCATCTGCTCTATGAATCGCAATGTATGAAACGCGTACTTTTCTTTTTATTTCTATAAACAATTGTTGTCGACAGACTCTTAGTTCGACTCAAAAGAAAAAAAAACAAAAAAAACATGACTATTTTTCAAACTGTTGTTTGCTGTTCTTGCAAAGACTTGTTTGGACTTTGACTTGACATCTGATAGTGATAGTCATCTCTTCTTGTCTGTAACACAGGACTAGAGTTCGTCTTTATGTTACACTAGTTTGTTTGGGGACGGGGTAAAGCGCTTGGTTTCCGTACGAGGGGTCCCGGGTTCGAATCTTGATCAAGACTGGAATTTTTTGTTAATTTCGGGACTTTTAGGGCGCCCCTGAATCCACCCAATTCTAATGGGTACCTGACATTAGTTGGGGGGGGGGGGGGTAAAGCAGTTAGTCGTTGCGCTGGCCACATGGCACCATAGTTAACCGTTGGGCATAGAAACAGATTACCTTGACATAATATGCCTCATAGATCGCAAGGTCTGAAAAGGGGACACATTGCTAGTTTGTTTGGTGTTGCTTCGACCGGGTTTAGCCAAGAGTTCATACTTTAAAGTGGTCACATCAAAACAAATGATTGCACTTCACCTCACAAAATCTACGCTGAGAACGACGTCTAAGAATTGTATCTTCAATGTCACACATTTTTGTTTTGTCAACAATTCAAGCAGGACCCGAAGGTGTTGACTATTTTCTTTGGCACTTAACCAACAGGACAAAGGAGAAAAAGCCTAAACCCGAGACTCACCTACGCAATGTAGATCTAGATTCCAGAACTTGGTCGAGAAAGAATATATGTCTAAAAGTCTAAAATCAGTGTACGGGTCTAGTGGCATGGGCATGTTTAAACACGTGTATCTGTAGCATTTTTTTAGATCTGTATTGGCATAAATATTTAAATAGCTTACAATAAAACATCAAAGACAATAAGTTGTTTTATGTGTATTTATAATCGACCCCCACCTACTGGGCGGACAACGGCTTTGTCTGCATCAGATGTGGCAAAAAAAAAGCAGGTCGACACTAAGTTTGCACAGGCATGGGAAATACTGCACGCATCCTAAATCTTCAGAATCAAAGACATCGCTATTATTAAAGTCATAATATTAGTATTATTATAATCATGTGTCCGGCACTGTTATGTAACATGAGCCTCTGTGGATGTCTTGCAAGTCGGTTGTTATCCATACAACCCAAACTGTGTGTATGTATTACTGCTGGAACAGTGCCCGGAGATAAGGGGAGGCACGCCAGGTCTTCATTTACTGTCTTCTGTTGTGTTTCATAAGGTGGACCTTCTCTCTCTCTGCTCTCTGGACTCGGGGCATGTGTTCAATGTATGTTGTTGTTGTTATTTTTTTCCTTGTCATCTCTCGCTCTCTCGTCACTCACAAACACACTCTCTGTTAGGAAGTCCAGAGATAATGCTGGCATTGCTGAGTTGGGCTTTTTTTGGAGTTGGCGGAACTGTTTACAATTGTTTGGATTTGTCTGGTTACAAAGGTGCTACAAGCAGTTTTGTTTAAAAATAAATAGTCAAAGTAAACAAATGATTGCTCGTGAGGAGTTTTTGATCTCCCATCGAGCGCCTCCCCAGGTGGCGGATAGGGGAATGCCCTCCAGATATGGTGGGTACCGATGAAATAAAATACCCGGGGTGGACCAAAATCAAACCTGCTGCCTTGCAGGAAGTGGAGGGATCCACAAAGGCTAGGGCACCTTACCCGAAAATAAAGGCAGCTATCCAGAGAGCTGAAAGGGGCAGCTCCCCAGATGGTTATGCACAGGGCTAACAACTCTGTCATATAAAAAAACTGTTACGAAAGCTAATACACACAAGAAAACCCGGACAGATCTCAACGGAAAACGACATAGGCCTGGAAAAGGACATGATTTTTGTTTTGCGATGTGTAACGTGCTAAGCCTTTATAGAGCAAGTGCGCTAGTCCAACTTACTGAAGTGTTAAAGAAATATAGGATACCCCTTGTAGCCCTACAGGAAATCAGGTGGAAAGACTCGGACATTCTCAGAACTAAGGAGTATACTATATTTTATAGTGGTGGAAGCACTAACAACTTAGGTACAGGTTTTGCTGTTAAAAAGGAAATGGTAGGTAATGTCATTGGATTTAAAAGGAAAATTCTTCAACATATCATTTATCAATGTTCATGCCCCTACTGAAGATGCAGATGATAACACAAAAGAAGCCTTCTATGATGGACTGGAAAGAATTTATGATGAAGCACCAAAGCATGACATCAAAATAGTCCTAGGAGATTTCAATGCAAAAATTGGAAAGGAACCAGCATTCAGACCAACAATTGGCAAAGAAAGCTTACATGAAGAGACCAACAATAATGGCATAAGATTAGTGGAAAAGGAATGTCTATCAGCAGCACAAAATTCCAACATAAGAATATTCACAAGGTTACCTGGATCTCACCTGATGGCAACACCCAGAATCAAATAGATCATATACTCATAGATAAGAGACATGGATCAGACATACTAGATGTAAGAAGTTTCAGAGGAGCTAATGCTGACTCAGACCACCTACTAGTAAAAGCTAAACTTAGACAAAGAATAAGTACCATACACAATTACCAAAGAAAGAGAGCACAGCAATATGATAGTCAAAAACTCACAAAGGATCCACTTGTTGCAGAAACTTATAGAATGGCACTCCAAACGCAACTGACAACATTAGAAAAGGACGGCGAAAATAACAAAATGAGCATTGGGAAATAATAAAGCATGCTATCAAAAGAACAGCAGAAGAGGTAGTTGGATTGAAACAAAAGAACGAGACAATAGGGTGGTATGATGAAGAATGCAGACAAACTATAGAAGAGAAGAACAATGCCCGAATGATAATGCTACAGAGAGAAGCCAGGAACACTAGACAGCAATACAATGAAGCAAGAAGAAGGGCCACACAAGTTGTAAGAAAGAAAAAAACGGGACTGGGAAAAGTCCAAGATTACTCACATTGAGGAACTAGCAAAGGAGGGAGACATGAGAGGAATGTATATAAAAATTAAAGATGAAAAGAACAGATTTCAAGCTAGATCACACATGTGCGAGAACAAAGATGGTCAGCTCATTACAGAAAACAGCAGGGTCATTGAGAGATGGGCTGAATACTTTATGGAGATTCTAAATACCACTGAAGATGGAGACAATGGAGAATATAAACTGCCACATGGAAGACCAGATCCCTTAGTGAACCCTCCAACACTCATTGAAACATCAGAAATATTTAGGACCATGAAGAATCACAAAGCACCAGGAGAGGACCAAATCACAGCAGAACTAATTAAATATGGAGGGAAAGACTTACATTCCCAAAAACACAGACTAATATCAAGAATTTGGGAAGAAGAAGTAATACCAACAGAATGGGAAACGGCTCTTATAACCCCAATACACAAAAAAGGATCCAAGTTAAAGTGCTGTAATTACAGAGGAATCTCTCTACTAAATGTGACTTATAAGATACTGTCTAGGCTTATAACTAAGAGACTTGGAAAGTATTCAGAAGAAATCTTAGGTGACTACCAATGTGGTTTCAGACCCAACAAATCCACAACCGACCACATCTTCACACTAAGATTTATACTAGAAAAATGCTATGAATACAACATACCAATCCACCAACTCTTTATAGACTATAAAATGGCTTATGACAGTATTAGAAGGAAATACCTATATGACACTCTACAGGATTTTGGAATACCCAACAAGCTGACAAGGCTTAACATATGACATTAAACAACTCAAAAAGCAAAGTCATAATACAAGGAGAACACTCACGGGAATTTAGGATTAAACGAGGATTAAGACAAGGAGACGCACTTTCCTGCATGCTTTTCAATTTAACACTGGAGAGAGTTATAAGAAATATACACATAAACACAAGGGGAACTATTAGTAACTACTTCAGGAGAGAAAACACGGGTCCACAACCAACAGGGACGATATACAGCCAACCTCTACAATACCTTGCTTATGCCGATGACATTGCCTTATTGGGTAAAGAAACCTCTGACATCGCTAGAGCCTTCATACAACTAGAAGAAGCATCTCGACCAGCAGGACTTGGGGTCAATGACAGTAAAACCAAGTACATCACAATGACAAGAGACAATCAAACAGAGGGACAAAATATCAAAATCAAAGACCACGAATTTGAAAACGTCCAAACTTTCAAATATCTAGGAAGTACTATTAATTTAAAAAATGACCTACTAACAGAAATAAAGGAAAGAATAGCAGGAGGCAACAGGGCATTTTATAGCACCCACCATTTACTTAAGAGCAAAACGATTTCAAGGAAAACCAAGAAAATAATATACAAAATCATAATAAGACCAGCAGCAATGTATGGAAGTGAGACCTGGACACTGACAAAGACATCTGAAAATTTACTTAACACATGGGAAAGAAAAATTCTTAGGAAAATCTATGGTGCCATACAGGATGAAACAGGGTGGAGGACACGCACTAACCATGAGATATATCAATTGTATGAAGACCTACCAATAGTGAACGAAATAAAAAAGAACAGACTACGTTGGGCAGGTCACCTTGAAAGAATGTCAGACAACAGAGGGGCGGAAATCGTATACAGGCAAAAACCAAAAGGCAGACGACCCAAAGGCAGACCCCGAATGCGATGGATAGATGATGTGGAAGCAGATCTGAAGCAGCTTGGGGTAAAGGGCGTGGAGACGAAAGGCCCAGGAGAGATCTGAATGGAAGGATGTGTTAAAGCAGGCCAGAGCCCTCCATGGGCTGTAGCGCCACTGGGATGGATGGAAACAAATGATTGGAAAGAGAATCACCTGATTACAGTGGCGTTGCTAGGGTAGGGATAGGGGTGGGACAAATTTGTAAATCACCCCTGGCCCCCACTTGAGGGGGTGGGCCCCAAATGAGTGTATGAAATTTTGTTTTTTGCATTAATATTACGCCATTATCTCATGTCATGATGTCGAATGTTAAAATGCAGGGGACTCTATAGAGGTCAAACCCACCGGGCCCCCTAATTCCTAGCTACGCCACTGCTTGAGTACCAAACGCCCCCTCCCCACACCACCACTTCCGGGCCTCTTTTGTTGGTTCCCGTGAAGGTGATCATTTACTGAATGATTGGTCTCCATGAGAATGCTGCCAACTTCAAGTATTGTTCACCTTTTCGCTACTTTTTTTTTTTACACTTTATGCTGCCAGCATATTTAGGAAAATATTTTTTTATTGATTACACACACACACACACACACCAATGTATATGGTTGATTACAGTTGTCGTTTCAACAAAACTCCTCTGAGATTTGGAACCTAGGTAGAACCAAAGAATCGAAATAATGCATTATCTTGTCAGCACAATCATCTGGATGGGTTGCAATGTAGATGTAAACTTTCATATTGGAGCTCAAAGTTCTTTGTCTGTATGTGATAGAAATGTAATTTGGGGGAGGGGGGTATGTAGTTTAATATGTTGCGCCCCTCCCTCCTCTATAACATAACTCTTTCATTTCATACTTTTCTCTCCCCACCCTGTGCACACCCGCCCCTCTTCAAAATAGCAAAAACTCAACGTAAGTACGCTCCATTATTTAGGGGGAAAGTAGAGGTGGGGGGGCAGGCCTATTGTGTTAGATTTAAAAGTGGGGTATCTAGAGGGTGGGGGCAGGGGCTGATAGATCAGGGTAACAAAAACATGCAGCATGCATATCTTTGTGTGTTCGTTCGTTCGTTCGCGCGGGTTTGTATTTCATTATTAATGACATTGGTGTTGCAAGCTGAGACGACCAGCAGGCGCAAGTGACGACGTTAGTCATTGGTTGAAAGGCGGGCTACATTGCGTGAGGCTGGGTTTGATTGGCTGTCGTGGGAGAAAAGGTTGGGGGGGGGGGAGAAAGAGAGAGAACGAGATAGCGCGAGAGATATAGCAGTGCAGGGTCAAGGTCCCCAGATGTTTTTATTGGGATGTTTTGGTCGCTGGTTATTTGGGTCACTAGGTATGCTGGGAATGGCAGATAATTAAAAAAGGGGAAAGGGGGAGTGAGGGTTATATAATTTTTTTCTCTCCCTTTTGTTTCCTTCTCAAACTTCCCTTGTTGATTTTTAACTGAATCGCAAGGGCGGATAGGGTGCGAGGGTGGTGGGGAGGGAGAATTGGGAAGTGTTGTGCTGACCTTGTTTGTTTGTTTTTTCATTATTTTATTTTGAAAAGTAAGGAGAGTAGTACTTGTAATCTTACCTACGGTGTGGGGTGGGGGAGGTATGGATGTACCTGAAGTGCGGACGCTTTTTTGAAATGATGAAACATTTGTTTGGTTAATAGTCACTGCACATGCAACAGTTATAGGCGACCGACGCTAGCACTGGTCTACTTTGGGCTGAATTACAATAGCCTGTGTGCTGTGTGGTCCGCCACACGCAACACACCCACATGCATACACATTGTTTTTGAGTTTTTGTCTTGTTTGAGCTTTTAGTCTGTGGTTTTGTGGAGATATCGTCTTGTTTCTTACATAGTATATATATATTGTGGAGGAAAAGGAGAGGGGTCACACACTGCCGGATAGTTTAATCATTGTTGTGTGTCACATAAGTTTAAACATAGAGTTGAAGCTAGGTGCTGAAACAAATGATACATGCATATATTAAACATAAATGAATAACAGCACCAGGGACGAAGTTTTTAAGAGAGAAAGTAGTGAATTAAAATGCTACGAAAATAAGGGCATGCGCCGACCGAGGCTCGAACCTGTGATTCGGATTCGACACCACCGCCTAGCGATAACGCACCAAGCGAAACTAACCTCTAGACCATCGGAATGTCCAAAAAAAACATTCTTCTGATCCAGAGTCATTTCGCCCGGTGCTGTACGACGCGGCAACTAGCTATTGGTCTAAACTGGCCCAGAGGTTGTGACGTTGCAGGTCAGTGTTCAGGCCTTCTACAATGAATGGTCTCGCTTGCAATGACTTTTTAAAAAAAATTACAGAACTCGTTTTAACCAAGAATCAGAAGCAGGTTTGAGTTTCTAATGACTGACTTGATATCCTCAATCGTGTCGATCTGTCTTATACACCACTGCTTTGTATTGCATGCCCAGTTTATGCAGACTTCGTCAATCTGTGCTCATTTTTTTTGACCATTCTCAAGCCTGTAAGTGATTCAAGTGTAATCCACTTGTGTGGTCTCTATCAACCCACGCATCGCGATATGGTCCTTCACTCTGTGCATGCCTCCGTGAGCCCGATGATGTTCCACGTGACTCCCGCCCCCGTATTAAAGTGAAAGTGGGTAATACTTAAGGTCAACCTAATCCCGTTAACCCTCTATGTGCAGTGTAAAAGTATGTTTATTTCTGTCATTGCTGTGTAATATTTTTATGAGCCACTTCTTTGGTCTATTAGTCCTCTGGTCAGTACTGGATTTCCTTATAGGCAATACAAGCTATAGTTTAGGACCCTAGTTGCTTAAAAGGGGGGGGGGGGCAAAAAAGCAAAATCTTTCCAGGGATAGATAGTTTCAATCATTTTGAAGAAAGCGCAAAAACAAAATTGATTACACGGGGCCCCACATCTTAAATAGCTTAGGACCTTATCTAGCCTAAATCCTGCCCTGACTGTTAGGGACTGTCACATTCAGAGAAGTTCTAGACTAGTTTACACAAATCTTTGGTTAACTAAACTGAGTATACATTGACTTGTAAAAGAACCTCGAAATTCACGAGTTCAAATGTCTCTGATTGGCTAAACATAAATTACGTAAATTTCAATGACAAGACTTTAAATGTGTCGGTGATTCTGATTGGTTGCAAAAAAATTAAATAAATAGAAAACGCAAAGACACACTGCCAATAAACTTGAAAATGTAGGAACACGGTGTACATTAAATAAACATAAAAGACTAGATATGACTGTAGTAAACATGGCTATTACAGATATGAAACAAAGTTTTTCTTTGTCTAACGTGCTAGAAGAGTTTGTGAAGTAAATGGAATCTTTGTTCCTAATTTTGTTTTTATACTTACAGTTATTAGAATTTTTTACCCTTCAATGGACCTCATTCACCAATCGTAAACAAACAACATTTAGTCACGTGATCTTATTGATAAAACAACGGGGAAAAAACTGTCACGTGACAACCATCATGAATTAAACATGAGATCGTAAATTATATAGAAGAGATAGAGCACCACGTGGCTAAATGTTGTTTGTTTACGATTGGTGAATGAGGTCCATTGGCTTCTAGTAGAGAATTTCCATCTTTTGGCGGGAAAACTATAAATAAACAAGCTAGCTCTTTATGTTTGTGTGTGTAAATCCGGAGTAGTGAATAAACGAAGAATTGATAAGATGTTTATTGATTTGTTGTTGTTGTTTTGTTTTTTTAAAGTAATATGATAACTTTTTAGCACGGACGAATAACATATTTTAAACTCATCTGCTTGAATTATTTTTTTAAAATTTAGTTGGCAACATGGAAGTGTAATTTTAATGCCCTTGGCATTGTTTAGTTTATTTCGAAAATCCCCCGGCCTACACATTTCACTAATTCAAGGCTTCTAGGAAATCGTGAAAACTAAGCAGACGTTTGTTAGGGTGCGATGCACCTCCTCCAGTACTAGAATTTCCGATAGCGCAAGTTTGTTGACTGGAATTTGGAGGGATGGGGCACATTGTGATTTCAAAAACTGGAGTCTTAAGATTTTCTTTTTATTATGAACATGAATACATGACCTTGAACTCCCACAAAGCCGGCTCGATTCACTTTTTTTTTTTTTTATTAGTGCTTTTGGATCTTACAGCTCATTTTTATTATTTAAAAAAAAGTGAGCTTTATTGTTTTGTATGCATTTGGGTCACGTCTGGTGAAATCCTTGTCATCGTTTGATTGTTTAAATTAATGTTGTTTAAATTAATGTTGTTTAAATTAATGTTTAAATTAATGTTAACTCGATTTCCCAAGTTGACGAACAAAAAAAATGGAAACGACGAAATTTTTAAGTGTTTTAATTTAATTTTTTTTTTTTTTTATCATCTTAAGTTTGGCATTTGTTGGGTAAATATTCTGGCACTAATTGTGATCTTCATGACAAACCTAATACCGTTCATTTAGAACAACAAACAAATAAACATGAGGAGAGTAAATCCCAGAATGGTTCAGACAATTTTCAATACATGTAGATTTCAATTTAATTCAAAAGGATATGCAGTTTATTTAAAACAAAATGTATTTATACAAAAAGACGGACAAAAATAACTCAGGTCGAAATAACCACATATTAAAGCTTTCATTTTTAAAGCATAAATAGGCGAAAGCGTGTTATGTCCTGATTGAGTCTAGTTAAGTCCTGCTGGATTGATTAGTTTGAGAGCCTCTGCTGTTTTTTTTTTTTTTTTGTTGTTGTTGTTTTGAAGTGACTCATCAACATGTGCTACTTAGATGAGTGTCAGGGGAAGTGGGCTCAAACGTGTCGAGGCATACATGCTTATATTTTATTTATATATACATGTCAGTGACGTAATGCATTTACATACGTGTGGTAGTGAAAGCGTTGAGTTCAGGTCCATTTAGATGTTTTCTTCGTTTTATTTTCTTTTATTTTGGTGATAGTGATCGTTGTACTGGCCACACGACATCCTCGTTGCTCTTGGACTGAGGGGGGGGGGGGGGGACTTTGTATCGCCTGTCTTCGTGGACTGAGAGAGAAACGTTTGTTGTTTTTTCACATATACTATTTCATTGTTAAAGGCTGAATACAAAGACGAAAGATGAATGGCAGTGCACTGTCAGTCAAAGGAGAGCCTGCACTGGCCCTGCACCTAGGAGAATAAATCACTCCGGCCTGAAGAATATTGGCCGGAGCAATTAGGGCTTTCAAGCCATCGACCAGATATGGTGCAACTACCATTTTATTTATTTTTTTACAAAGCTTATATATGAACTCACTTTGTCGGGTTCAAACATTGCACAATTATTCATTGTCGAAGACAATTCGTCAATCAATTTTAAACATTTAGCTAATCAGTTAATTAATTAGTGATACTTAATTTTCATATTGAAAAGGGAGATAAAACTTTCAATATTCAGGGCTATGGCAGTGATTGTGCGGTTCTTTTTCTTATAAGTTTTTTGTTTTGTTTTTAAGGGTTTTTTTGGGGGTCATATTTCGCTTGTTTTTTTACTTCTTTTGTGGAGGATAAAAAAAAAAGGGGGTGTGTGGGAGTAACCTAGACGTTATATTGATCTTTTTGCTAAGGAAGAAGTCTGGCATTGGACAAGGCCACCGAGACTATCGTGTGGAGTTGATTGCGCCTTGAATTCTCGTAACATTTGTAGTGACCTTTTTTATAGAAATGTCAACCAGCTTGAACTGTAAATGTCACCCCCCCCCCTTTTGTTTTAAATTCTTTATCCTCATAACTGTTATCTTCCCAACACCAGTCCATGCTCCGACTTGGTGATTTCCCCTTGTTGCATTATAGCTTCACTGAACTAGAGTGTAGTATTTGAGCGGGCCCGCAGTTCCGTACCTCGCTTAGTATGCAAGACCATTTGAAGCACCACAAAGTCTTTCCCCTTGAAAAAGTTCTATCACGATGCCCATTATAAGTTTGGCGTGTCAGAATCACTGGAAATACTATATTTTATATGGAAAAGGGAGACAAAACTTTCAATATTGAATGTTATGGCTGTAATTGTGCGGTTCTTTTCCTCATATAAGTTTTGTTTTGTTCGCTCTTGCTGGTCCAGGGCTTCATGAGCTTATTGGCTCAACTCTACCTGGCACTGCCTGACTGTTTCAAATGATAAGTTATCTGACATGGCAAATATTAAATTTATTTTTTTGCCTCAGAGCCAGACAAAGCAAATTGAAACAACATATGCTCCGGAAGCTGAAAATTGGGACTAGTAAAATTAGCCCTTGTGGAGTGTCACCAGAGAATGCCGACCACGTCTTTCCAGGCTGCATTCTTCATCGAGAGACTCGAACAAGACCCCAAAAAACCCTCCTATAGAAGAAAAAACTCAATGGAGAGCTGCCTGATCTGGAAACCACTGCACAGTTGATCTCAAAGGTATTGGACTCGTCATCCGAAGTCTCCAACATACTAGTGGGAACTTAGAATAAGAAGGACTGGGGACAGTTCTGTCTCTTGGTACTCCTCTTTCAGTTGGTAACCCATGTCCAGGTCCTCCCATCGTTTCAATGTGATTTGTATCGCGACAATTCCAGAATGTGATATTTATTTCTTGTTTGCGCCACTCAAACATTGTGGGGCTGTAGAAATGTCTTGATGAATTTAGAACTCCTGGGAAACTTTATGTATTTGCTTCTGTTATTTTTCTCCTAGGCACTGAAGCATGATGGGCGTACCTGGGTCAAGATTTAATGCTTGAAAACAGTGCAATTTCGTAGGGTTTTATTTTATTTCAACTACAAACGTTTGAGAGCTGCCATTTGAGCTGGAAAACGTGAGATATAGGGCTGGTTATCTGAAACTTCCAATATTGAGAGTGATTGAAGAAGTAGAATATGTAGTTGAAATAAATTAAATGAAAGGAAAACGTCTAAAGTAAACAATTTTGTTCACTGTTAAAGGTCCCCTCTGTTAAACATTATTACTCTTATTATTATGTTAGAAACGAACGAGTATTCATTTTACATTGTAGTATCGACTACTTGATATTTCTAATTTGCCATAAAACTAATTAGAAAATTAAAAAGACGAATGTATTGTTCGCGAGGCCCTTGTCATTATCAGCGGAACGTTTCGGTGTTTTTGTTTTTGTTTGTAATGGACGAAGGTCTCGTTGCCGAAACATTTCTACGTTATTTTATTTGGTTTGAACATAGCCCCGGGCAGCACTTTCTGTATCTTTTTCTAACACACAAGTACTGATCCAATGGAAGTAGTGATCTGGGGCAAGTGAAGACCAGGGCATTTCATCTATCTCAGCTTTTATGTGGTGTGTACGTGTTAATGTAGGTTTGTTTTCATTCTCGGACGTCACTGGTGACTAATTCACATACAAGTCTCCGATTAATTATCTTAGACTCCAATTGCAACATGTTGCTGCGGATGTGGACTATATCAACAAACTCAGTCGTGACTCAGGGTTGCACCTAGTTTTACCTAGCACAGAGAGTCTTGAGGATACAGATAGTTGCAATCATTTTATCAGCTGCCTTAGAACTTTGATTGATCACACCAGTGTTTCTCAACATGGAGTACTCATGAAATGTCCGTCTGACCGCTGTGCAGCGTACTGGATAGACGGCAGACCATGCTATTCAAAAAGAAATATATTTAACACAACTTCACTTTGAAACAAGGTTTTGATACCTTGGCTTCTCTGCTTGTTAGTGGTATTGACACGTACAAGCCTATCAATATTTACATGTTACAAAGGACATATTTATATTTTACATATATGTTTTTTAACGGCCTACTCATTTTTTTTCTTTGTAATTGAAAAAAAAAGTGTAATAATTGTAAAATATACTATTTAAAAAAAAACAAAGCTTATGTAAAGAAAAAAAAATCGCACAATCACTACCATATAGCTTAATACTACTGGATTTATATCCCTAAAAATATTTTTTTATCATTATCATTAGGTTGATCTTTTTTTATTATTATTATTGATTCGTGTTTTGTTAGGAACAATCAATAATTGTGCAAAGTTTCAACTTGATTCGTGAATGGAAAGTGTGAGAAATCACGTGTACAAGATTTGAGTCAGATGGATAAAGCAGTGACGTATGTTGATATAAGGTTTGTAAAAAAAAAAATTAAGGAAGGCCACACGTAGCTTTTGTATTTTTGCATATTTATGTTTTTATTTATTTATTTATTTTAATTTCTTTCCGTGTACACAAATCACAACGTTGTGTGTGTGTGTGTGTGTGTGCTACAAAAGAATTTACAAAAATGATTATTTCTTGTATTTCTTGATCTTTATAAAGTTTAAGGGACGGTTCCTATTTTCAATGTATTCCCACCGAATGGGAAATAACTTGAAAGCAGATATTCAAACCACACGGACAGACGGATGTCTAGAGACAGCACAAAACCAATAGCGGCTTCCATGATGGGAGCGCAAAAAAAAACAACTAAAAACACACACGCTTATAATGGGGTATGATTTTGAAAGGAAGGGACCTGGGGTGTAAAGGGGGGTGGGGGATGGAGTCCAGTAGGGGGATGGGGAGGGGCATTTTTTGTGTGATTGTGAAGTTCGTCTGTGTCAAGGTTGTGGCCGTCTTCCAATACAATAGGAGCACTATTTTGTTGTCTTTCAACATCACACACGCACACACACACACACGCCATAGGCATTCACACTCTGTCTCTTGTTTGTTTCTCTCCTGTGTCTCTCACACTTACTCACGCAGCCACACACACACGCACACTGTTCTTGTCGCTAATGCACTTTACTGAAGGAATGTGTCACCGCGTTCTTTTAGGTGACTTGGGATCCTGGAGTGTAGACATTATGAGTCGTCTCTCTCTCTCTCTCTCTCTCTCTCTCTTTGTCTTTCTTTCTTTCCTCGTTGTCAATTTTTTTAGCTTCTACATTTTAGCTCTTTCGTTCTTTCTTCTTCTTCTTCTTCTCTCTCTCTCTCTCTCTTTATCTCTCTCTCTTTATCTCACGTCTCTCATTTTCTTTTAGGCACGACATGGCCTAAATTGTGCCGATAAGCAAAAAAAAAAAATATCAGATATCATTTTCATTTTGATATCTATCTATCTATCTATCTATCTATCTGTCTGTCTGTCTGTCTGTCTAACTGTCATTTAATTAATTTATCTTTCTCTCTCCTTCTCTCTATTATTCCCATTCACCTCTCTCTTTATATATTTATACATTATACATCAATGCATATTGAACTCAGAATAGCAAGGTGTCACTCAATATGCACGAGAATGTAAATGAAATGAGTCGCCAACATGCAACAAAAACAAAAATATTTGTAACCAAACCACGGGCATCGCCGCCCCCCCCCCCCCCCAAATATTCTGTGTGCTGATCTTTGCTGCTTGTGCTGTTGTGTTGTTGTTGTTGTTTACATAACTAGAGTTTACCTTTTCGCTGGTATACATACAATAACACAGAAAAGCTGGCCACTTCTGTTGTAGTCTCGTATTGCCAGACAAGCTTTTGGCAGTGATGCCATAGAAAGTGAACAAAATATAAACCCAGACTTGAATCGTAAAAAAAAAAAATAACTGGGCGCCTAGGGGACGGAGACAAATGGGGGGCGGATGGAGCTCCAGGTAGTAGCAACTGTCCAGGGCGGCGTGACACTCGCCGCGGCTAAAATTATCTGATGACGTCTTCTTGTTGGTGTCTCGGCGGAAGTTTGGCCAGAAATGTAGAGCTTCTATCTGTGTGTGTGGGAGTCTGACGTTGCCATCATTCTTCTGATTAGGTTGAGTGTGTGTGTGGGGGGGGGGAGGTGATTTTGAACTTAAGTGATTGTTTTTTGTTTGTTTGTTGTTGTTTTTTTTGTAACCGCGGACCGTTTGCATTGATGTAGTGTATCTATTCTGGTAGACCTGAGTTTTAATGGCTCCTTGTGTGGGGCAACCACTAGATCTAGCATCACATTTTGTGTACACCTGAAAAGCGTGTAGCCCCAATGTATTAAGTGTAAAATAGCTGTCTCTGCAACCGAACCTCTGTTGGACAAAGTGCAAACATTAGATCCTCTTGGCCAAACCAGACGAACGAACTCTGCAAATTACACACACACACAATGTACATGAAGATAAGTACCAGAACTCACCATTTACTTTCAGGCTTGGTTTATGTCTTATCTAACTTGTGTCCGTTTTCTTTGTCTACATTTGCTTAGGTTCCTTGACATTGTGGTCTACATTTGCTTAGGTTCTTTGACATTGTTGTCTACATTTGCCCAGGTTCCTTGACATTGATGTCTACATTTGCTTAGGTTCCTTGACATTGTGGTCTACATTTGCTTAGGTTCTTTGACATTGTTGTCTACATTTGCCCAGGTTCCTTGACATTGTGGTCTACATTTGACCAGGTTCCTTGACATTGTGGTCTACATTTGCCCAGGTTCCTTGACATTGATGTCTACATTTGCCCAGGTTCCTTGACATTGTGGTCTACATTTGACTTTTTTTGTTTGTTTTTGACGTTCATAGGCATATTTTTTTTTTTAAACGTTTTTAACGTTCTTGATTATCGAACCGCGAAGTGGCCTTAAAATTGTATGCAAATCAGTCTTCTGATGTACCAGACAACATGTCACGTGACTCACGATGGAAATAGAATGAGTGCTAAAAGTGGGTCATAACTTTAGCTTGATCAGAATTTCTTACCGACCATCAGGGATCTGTGTGGATAGGTAACGTCTGGACAGACATCATATGGTATTGTATTGATTTATCCTGGCATATGGCGCTTTGTATCAATAAACTAGATCAAGAAGACATACAGCTGGCCGTAGGCACGGCTCGCCTGGTTTTCATTAATGTCCCTGTGTGCAGTTTGCAAGATATTGTTATATTCATATCACCGGACAACAGAACTTTGTTTATTGGTTTTCGATTCATAACTTTGCATTGAGCCCATTTGTCACACTGTGATCGCAACCATACACTAACGAGCCCATTTGTATGCAATGCTTATCGGATCTAGTAATGTCATTGGTTCTATTCCTTTCTTAATATCAATTTGATGTCATTATAATCTTATTTATACGCAAAAAAAATATTATGGAAACAAAGACAGGAAAACCTAGTGAAAAATTTTTTATTCAAAGATTTTGTTTTGAGAAGTATTTAAGAATTACAACGCTGTTATGGAGTATGTGCACTAAGAACATGTTTGTGTTTTTTCCTGGTGTAATCTTAAGTAGGTTTGATGCCCACTATCAGAAGTACCTTAAAATTAGACTTACACGTTGGTTTCATTTCATCTCTTATAATCTAGAGGGGGGAAAAATCAAATCTTAATACTGTATATAGATTTATATAGATCTATATCTGATTTATGAATGTATTTACATAGCATTGGCCTTGGGCTTAGCCAGGGGCTCAAGAAAAATTTCCCCCGCCCCCGAAAAAAATCTTGGCTACGCATATAGTGTAGGCCTATTTGTAAACGACTGGTATGTGAAACATATTTCTCCTTTTAATGTCCATTACTGAGATTTTTTTTTTTTTTTTTTTTGTTACAATATCTTTTTTTTTTTTTAAGTTTTACAACCCATTCTTTACGGAGCTTTAGGTTGTTCATATGCATATAATGAAAGCTATTTTTTTTTCTTAAATATTTTTTTTTCGCAATTAGTACAGTCAAATGCAATACGAACTCCATATAACTTATACAAATAGCACCTAACTAAGAAGGTCAACCAAATATGGTTATCACGTACTTCACGTTTTAGTGAAAGGGGTCCTTTGTATCGCTATGTTTAAAAAATTCGTTTATATTGTGAGTAAGTTTTGAAAGGAGCCATAGAAAATGTTTCATTCAACACGCGGTAAGTCGCGAGAAAATGCGCAAAGACACTGCTTTCTATATGGCTTTGTTAAAAAATAACTCGAAGGTGCTGATCCTTTAGTATAGTTCCATGGTTTTATCTCTCCTTCCTTAGTCTGTACACCGGATACACCAAAACGCTTTATGTATTCGCCTCCATTTAGGAATATGTCCAACAGTCACGTGAAGATGTACATTGGTCTTAACATATTTGACCTACGTGTTCTAGTTCGTTTTTCTCAGGCTTATAGTATAATATAGTCGAGAACATATGTTTTGTTCTGTTTACACCGAATCGAGCTGCCAAATAACGCCATGTGTAACGTTGCGTTTCGTTTGCAGAAATGTAGCCTCAACTTGTGACAATTAGACATAGTTGAACAGCTGCCAACTCTCTAATCAGCATTATATGTGCCAAATTCAATACCTTCCATATTCAAGGTGTTTGTTGTTGTTGTTTTTTTTCTTTTATGACTTTAAACAAGTTTATCTTCTGACTCTTGTTTACCTCGTTGTCCTGACTAAAAGTAGATCTCAAGTTATGTTTGTGTGCATGCTTAAGTTGTGAGCGTGTTTGTTTAGCCCAGACTGGGGTGGGGAAAAAGACATTTAACGTAGTCACATGTTGCTCGATTTCCCCCCCCCCCCTCCCCCGAATGCGGCATGTTGTTACGCTTCGGAGCTGCACACCAGCGTCAAGAGTGCGCACTGTCTAGTGCACCGTGCTAGACGGGGAAAATCATCCTGGTGTGCGAACAGAGTTCCACCCTAGTATGAAACCTGACAAGTTGCAGCACAGTGTGCCTAAGTGGACAAAAGCAGACTGAGCATGAAGCTTAAAACTTATAGACTGAACAGACAGATTTTTTTGGATACTGATATAAGCTCTTCCATACACATTTTTTGTTTCAAACTGAAAAATCTCGATTCGGAAATAAAGTACAATTTTTTTTGTTTTTTTTATTATGTTCCTTTCCTGTGTAGAAACTGGAAGCTACGAAAAGCGAATGCATATGTAAACGTCCTGTGTACACTTCTCTTGAGACCTTGCCGCGTACACCACGTGACAGTGGGTTTATGAAACGATACATAATTTTTCTTGAAATCTAAAGTAAATGTTATAAAAAGGGTTACAATTACAACAATGTAAGAACCTTTATCATATAATAGCAAGCGCATTTAATGTCAAAATGTTTTGCGGAGTAATCATTCATAATCGCCCCTCATACGCCGCCCCTCCCATCCACTTTTCCCAACTCCGCCCCAGGTTTGGTTACCTCTGTCCCACCCACGTAGATAGACTTCAAGTGGAACTTCATATCTATTTTTGTTGACTTGCACTAGACAGGAGTACTGCTGAGATGATTTGTGGCTGATTTGATTTTATGTTGCTAGCTAGCGGTATACGTACTCTGCCCTATTTGCATTTTATTTTCGCGTACAACGCAAGACAACGGAATAGATTCTCAACGACATTGTTGAACTAACTAAATGCTTGTTTGATAATGACGTAATATTTAATGTAAAAATAAATTTAGGACACTCATTTGGGGGCCCGGGGGAATTTTCTCATTTGGGACACCCCCTCTCCCACACCCTAGATACGCCACTGTTTGTTTTTAATTGTATTACGTTTTTGATTTCTATTTAATTACGTATCTTTATATTCGAAACCAAGCTTGTTTAGGGACGTATTTATCGGATGTTGAATTCACCCCTACGTGTCGGGCTGCACACGATCCCACCACGACGCTTGCTGGACACTCCATAGCACAGGTCATACCTTGCCCCAAGGGCATATGGTCAGCGGCGCAAGGAAAACAAAAGCGTGCGCTGCGGAACGCGCTCAGATTAAAACTTTCCATGTTGATAAATTGCGCATGCACTTTTTTTTTGTTGATAGGTCAGGGAACTCGCTGTCCTAATAAAAACTTGAGTGGTTGCTGATAAATATGTCACCGAAGGAAAACATAAAGTTTTCTTTGGTAGAAATTGAAAACAAAACGAAAACTGTTTGCTAGATGTTTACAAAATTTGATTTCTTTATATTACTAGAAGTGTGCAGGGCCTCTCCTCAGTGCTTTCTCAGCTTGGTATTTCCCACTAGACCTTGGTATTTTATCGTATCATATATCTTTGTTATCTTAAACTCGACTCTATTCTACATCTATACATTTTAGTTTAGCTATATCAAAAGTGGTATTGCTTATATGATCCCTTCTTAAAACCATGCGTGTCACCTTCATTGTAAATGTGTGGATGAGGCCTGCGGTTTGCAGTCTTCTTCTTTGGTAAAGGAATTGAATAACTGACTTACGCAAGCCTTAGAGAGATTTCGTTTTTTTTTGTTTTCGTTCGGTAATTATAATTTTACATTCGTCAAGGATGAATACATAACAAGAAGATAAAAACACTATGTCTACGATCATCTTCCCAGAGCGCACATGTCCTGACGGACTATTCTGCAAGATCTTCATGAACGAATCCCAAACAGAAGACTTGGGAGATCATTCAAGAAAATGTGATTTTAACTACCAATTTTTTTTTTTCAAAATCCTTTTTAGAAACAAAGCTTATATAAGGGAAAGAACTCCCCACTTACGACTATATATCTTAATATGTAAAAGATGTTTCCCTTATTCGATATCAAACAAAATAATTAATTACCAATAATTGTTTGACTAATTGGACAATGTTTTATCGATTCATATTTTGTTGGGTACAATAAATAATTGTTTAAAGTTTTAACTTGATCCGAGAATGAGTGTGGGAAAAAAATGTGTACAATTATTTAAGGGGGCCAAAGCCTACATATTTAGCCGTATTTTGTTAATACTAATTGATTAATTCTCCTTGTTAGTAACAAAAAAAAAATTAATTTCCAGTATTTAACTGACTAAATGGTTAGTTTTTATAGAAAATTGATTCATGTCTTTTCTATGCCGATGAATACTCGTGCATATTGATCCGACAGTGGGTGTGGGAGAAATAACATGTTCAAACCTTTTTGTTATCAGATGGACAAGGGTAAGTTGATATAAGCTTTGTAAAAAGTCAATTTCACATAATTCGTTACTTTTTCTTCTTGTTTAAAATCATTGCTGTGATTCCCTCGCATTATAAAGGAAAATGTTGTTGATATTTATTTCTTAAGCTAATTGTTGCCGTTAAACTCAAGTGCAAAAGTCATTCACACCAACAAATGAAAAGTAAACATTCAAAGCGTCACACGCCAGATAGAATAAATGTTCTTTTAGACTTACAAGAACTGAAGTATGAGCCTTAAGGTATCACGCGATGCTCCACGACCTCTCAGCACTCGAGTTGGTCATCTCGACCATTAAATGGTCACAGGGGCGAATGTTATTGACAAGTCCTTTAATGTCCGTCGTCTGTCTGGTCAGCCCGGTCGTCTGGAAATAAATGGTCCGACAAGCTTTCCCCGTTTTTTTATGTATATAATATTGTTTTGTAAAAAGGTGTTTGTGATTGTGTGCGCGCGCATCACGTTGAAGAAGGAGACATAATAAACAACTGTTGTCTTCAAAGTTTGTCGCAATTTGTAAGGTTTCTATTGACTTGTAATTTTCACAATGTAATTCCTCTTTTTTTTTTTATTTCGTCGCTTTTGGCATTCCTTCTTTTTTGAGAAAAATTCAACCTTCACCCTGGCAGCAGGCTAAAGTGCAGTTTGAGTGTCTGATGGTTGGACTCATAGGAAACTATGTGTCACAAATAACGTGTTTTGATGGAACTGTGCAAATGGTGTATTACTGCAGTGACGTAATAGTGTTTATAAAAGTTAGGGGAGGGGGCAGCAGGGTGATAGTTATAAATATTGTCTTCATCTTTTAGCGCCTTTATGATTTGTCTTTGTTAATGACTGGCGCTTGCTGAAAACTGATGAATGCGTTTGTTATTCCAGCCATGTTTCACATTACAGGCGTGTTGTTTTTTTTTTGGAGTTACTATAGCAACTGATATAGAAACAAACCAAATGTGTAAATAGTCAACACGATTTTTTTTTCAACAATGTACACAATTTTTTTTTATTTTTTTTTTATTCATTGTCCTCATTTTTTTTTCTCCGCTGTCATGGAATTTTCATACTTCAGTTGATCACAGTAATCTGATCATGGTAAAGTATTTCTAAAATCTGATCATGGTATAGTATTTCTAAAATCTGATCATGGTATAGTATTTCTAAAATCTGATCATGGTATAGTATTTCTAAAATCTGATCATTGTATAGTATTTCTAAAATCTGATCATGGTATAGTATTTCTAAAATCTGATCATTGTATAGTATTTCTAAAATCTGATCATTGTATAGTATTTCTAAAATCTGATCATTGTATAGTATTTCTAAAATCTGATCATTGTATAGTATTTCTAAAATCTGATCATGGTATAGTATTTCTAAAATCTGATCATGGTATAGTATTTCTAAAATCTGATCATGGTATATAGTATTTCAAAAATCTGATCATGGTATATAGTATTTCAAAAATCTGATCATGGTATAGTATTTCTAAAATCTGATCATGGTATAGTATTTCTAAAATCAAATCATGGTATAGTATTTCTAAAATCTGATCATGGTATAGTATTTCTGTCTGTGGTAACCTTGTACACTGTACACGTTATTTCGCCCACTTACCTTCTTTGATCAAGTTGAATCTTTCCAGAATTATTTATCGTCGATGACAGCACGCGAATCAGGCCAAAAATTTAACCAATTAGTTAATTAATTGCCGTAATTAATCAATTTTTGTTTTATATAGATAAGCCTTGAGTAGTGAATGAGGTCGTCCGCTAAGCTAACCATTTTAAACCAACAGTAGACTATAGTACTTTAAACAACTCAGTGGCTAAACTTGTCGGCCTTACACCATGGATGCTCAAGACCTCAATTTTGAATTCAGACTCAGGAAAAAAAAAAAAAGCTTTTGAAAAGCCAGCACGCAATCCTTCTCCCAGATTTCCCATAGCACACACTTATTACTGTCAGTCTAGATCTATTCAAAATTAATTACTTGATTCATTTAAAACAATAGTTGCAATATCACTCTATATACAGTTTGCTTTTTTTAAGTTTTTTTATTTTTATTTTCACCTGTTGCGTTACGGTTTACACTATTTAAGCAATAAAATACAGTAACAGTGAAAGAATAGAAAACAAGATGGAAAAATTTTGGAGACAGTGTAATGGAACCTAAAGAATAAACAAGCAATGGAAAAAAAGAATACTTAAAAAAAAAACCAAAGCTTATTAAAGGGAAAGAACCGCCAATTACTGCCATTTGTCTGAAAATTAGGGTTTACCCTCCTTTCTGCTATATAAAACAAAATTAATTAGTACTAAATGATTAACTATAACGAATTGGTTAAAAAAATTGATTCGTGTATTGTCAACAACTATGAATAATTATGTACAATTTCAACTAGATCCTATAATGGGAATTGGGAGAAAAATCTTTAAAAACATAATAATGGGATTAAATCCATATAGACATCCGCATCTCTCATTTAGTAGTATTTATCCCTCTTATTTCGATATCAAACAAAATAATAAATCACCAACAATTGAGTAACACATAGGTTGTTTTTTTTTCCATTGATCTATGTCTTGTCAGGCTAAATGGCTAATTGTGCAAGGTTTCAACTTGATCCGAGCCGAGAATTAGAAATGTGAGAAAAAACAAACATATTCATACTTTTTACCAGACAGACAGGCAGACAGACAGAGTGAGTTGATATAAGCTTTGTAAAAAAAAAAATCAACTTAAGAAAATGAAAGGAGATTGGAAGAGATAAATTGGTTAACTACCAAATAAAAAATAAAGATGCACAAGTATTGATAAGACATGAACATTTATTGTTACAAAGCTTATGTCAACTCACTCTGTCTGTCTGTCGGGTCAAAAGTTTGTACACGTGATTTCTCCCACACCCAATCTCGGATCAAGCTCAAATTTTGTTAAAATATGTCTTTTACAAGTCAACACAAGAATCAATTAAAAAAAAAACAAAAAAAAACTATTTTCCTTTCTGTTCAATTAGTCCCCCTTATTGTTATGGGGGGGGGGGGGAAATGTAAATAATTATAAATAACTATAAAACCTATATTCATATTCAGCTCCCTGGCACAGTGGTTACCGTATTGGCTTGAGGAGGCCTTGGACGTGTACCCCCACGCCGACCCCTCTCAGCTATATAATGAACTGCTAAGTGGTTTCCATCTCAGTCTTTTATGTATGTAGACTTTTTTTTGCATGTTTTCAGTTACAAACTCGACACTTATTTACTCTGGGTCACGTGACTAGGCTAGTTGACCTGAGCTCTAAAGAGGGAAGCGCTTAACTTATTTGATAGCTGTTCCAAATGAACGAGGTTTAAGGGAGTGTCGGGATGCAGGTCTTAATTCGATATGATGCGATGTCATACAATTAATTAATGATTTTTATAAGTTTTTTTCGGGATAAGGAGGTAGACAGAGAGAGGGGGGGGGGGGGGAGGGAGAAGTTTATTTTTAAGTATGAGTAATACAAATACATTTATATTGTTGGTGATGTGTTCGTGTGGTCACGTACTTATCTGCTAGGATGAAGGCTGAATGCCCAAGGAGCCAATCCTTGTCTCTGTAGACCTATAGGCGTGTCTTCACTTTATAGTGTCTTTTGTTTGTTTTTGTTTCTATGTACGCCATGCACCAGGATTACATGAAGTGGTATCGAATGGAAATTTAGTGAACAACATACATTGACACCCGTACACATACGCATAGAGCCTGCACACACACACACACACACAGAGGTCTTGCTATCTTTAATAGCTCTCTCCCATGCGTACACTTCTCCTCTCACACGCACACACACACACAGAGTTCTTGCTATCTTTAATAGCTGTCTCCCAAGCGTACACTTCTCCTCTCACACGCGCACACACACACAGAGTTCTTGCTATCTTTAATAGCTGTCTCCCATGCGTACACTTCTCCTCTCACACGCACACACACACAGAGAGTTCTTGCTATCTTTAATAGCTCTCTCCCATGCGTACACTTCTCCTCTCACACGCACACACACACAGAGAGTTCTTGCTATCTTTAATAGCTGTCTCCCAAGCGTACACTTCTCCTCTCACACGCGCACACACACACACACAGAGTTCTTGCTATCTTTAATAGCTCTCTCCCATGCGTACACACTTCTCCTCTCACACGCGCACACACTTCTCCTCTCACACGCGCACACACACACACAGACAGACTACTTGTACGTGTTATCTCCAAACATATTCAATGTGATTCATAAGTACGTTCCATTGATCTGTTGTTTAGTTGATCGACTTCACAAACTTTATGTGTAGCTTTGGCTGTTGAAGGCGGCCGCTGTGTCTCTCTCTCTGTTGTTTAGTTGATCGACATCACAAACTTTATGTGTAGTTTTCACTGTTGAAGGCGGCCGCTGTGTCTCTCTCTCTGTTGTTTAGTTGATCGACATCACAAACTTTATGTGTAGCTTTGGCTGTTGAAGGCGGCCGCTGTGTCTCTCTCTCTGTTGTTTAGTTGATCGACATCACAAACTTTATGTGTAGCTTTGGCTGTTGAAGGCGGCCGCTGTGTCTCTCTCTTTTAGTTGTTCTGGTGATAGAGGGCTATCATTGTGTTGGTTTTCCTATTCTTTATTCCATTCATCCCTGTTTTTGTTTTGCTATTCACTTGGTGATAGAGTTTCTGAATCTGTGACACAGACAAAGTATCTGGTTGGAATCCAACTTCAGCTTCAACTGTAGCGGCTCTGTATCATTCGTAACGGAGGCGCGGTGGCCGAGGGGTAAAGCGCCTGGCTTACGGTGAAGACTGGGATTTGTTCCGGGATCTTTAGGGCGCCTCGGAGTCCATCCAGCTCTACTGGGGTAACTGAAAATTAGTTGGGGGAAAAGTAAAGGCGGTTGGTTGTTGTGCTGGCCACATGACACCTACGCTAACGTTCGACCATAAAAAAACACAAATCTCATTTCACCCATTTATTCTCAGGAAAGTCTAAAACATCCTAACATCAACAGGAGATGAAAAAAAAAAGTCTCATTCCTAAATTTCTATAAATAGTCGTGTGTAACAAAGGACAAACCCTAATATCAAGTCTCGTCATAACACGTATGGAACTCGATAAGGAAAAAGGGGGGGGGGGTGAACATGGGAGGTAATACCTTGCATTCTTTATCATTATGTGCACTTTACTTGTGTGTGTGTAGATTTAGTCCAGAACTAGTTCCCAGAGCTTCAGGATATGGCTCAGATCTGACAGCTATGTCTATGGTTTTTAATTTTATTTTCTTGACTCAGTTGACATGAAAAGTGTTTATATATAGGTATGATGAAAATGAATTGTTGGCAATGTTGGTATCTGTGTGGGCGCAGAATGTAGTCAATGTTGACGCACAAGGAGTGGGCTGAGTCAGGCTCCAGCCAGATCCCAGAGACTCAGTATAATGTGCTCCGACAGGCGCCAACCGCTTACGTCTGGTCCTTATTTAGATCTCGTCTCCGCGACAGGAGAGTTCATCGCGAGCACTTTTGTAATTGACTAGAAATAGTGTCAAGCATAACAACTTGTTTGTATCTAGCGTATGTACATTGTTTCTGGCTGCACAAATAGTATCAAGCATAACAACATGTTTGTATCTAGCGTATGTACATTGTTTCTGGCTGCATCGCTGTTTCACGATAATTTTTTTTTTTTTAAAGACTTTTTTTTACTGTTTGTGGTGCGGGGCCAAACAATATCTTCTTGGTCAGTGGTTCAAGCAAATGGAAATTCAGTGATTTTGGTTCCTATGTACTTTTTTGTCAGTGACAATACCTTCTTGATCTGTGGCAAGTCTCTTTGCGATTTGGAGTTAAACAGTTTCTGCTTGGTCAGTGGAAGTCTGGAGCTAAACAATATCAAAATGGACTATGGCATGTCAGTTCGTGGTCTGGAGCTAAATAGTATCCACTTTGTCAATGGCATGTCAGTCCGTTGTCTGGAGCTAAACAATATCTACTTGGTCAGTGTGACTTGACCTCCCCAGCCAGTGACGTAATGGTATCTATAAAAAATCAACTACAACGTGAAACGTGAAATGGATACGTTTCTGTGATACTGTTCAATTGTATCTATCTCTTTAAGATATATCTACTTATGTATTTATTTACTTATTTATCTGTTTGCATATTTGGCTTTGTATCTATCAGTTTAAAAAAAAAAAACTCTTTCATTCGCCACAGCAGCGTCGGAACTCAAACAACGACCAAATGAAGGGGAGGGGAGAGGCATGGGATTACGGCGGTTTTGAAACCCACTTTCTCTTTATCTCCCCCATTTAACATCCACACGCCCTTTTTGTTTTTTATACACTCACACACACTCCGACGTAAACGTTTTGTCGTGTCCATCCAGTGCTCGGAGTGACCGTGACACCGAGTGATGTCAGATGAAAGAATTCACACAAACACAACTCAAAGGATTCGTTAGAAAATATTTTTTCCCCTCTATTACCTTTCGTCCTTGAACTCTTCCCCCCCCCCCAGAGCCGCCTTTCCGTCAAGAAGTCTTTGTTTTCTAAAATGGCGAAGGTGAAGGTCGGAATGTCACGCGAATAATCGATAAAACGTTAAAGTTTTTTTTGTTTTGTGTTTGTTCTTGTACTTGATCCATCTTCTGACTTTCCAAACTTGTTCTCGTCTCGTCTCGTGTTCTTCCTTCCCGTCTCTTCCCATCATCCTCTTCGGCCCGTCTCTTCCCATCATCCTTTTTTGTTCCCTTTTTTTTTTTAGTTATTTCCTTTCAGTTTTCAGCTTTTACTTTCGTTTTAGCACCGACTTAGTTAATGTTTGCCCCCCCTTCCCCGCCCCCTCCATACTCACTTCCTTTTCTGATTCCGCGCCGTCCTTGACTACAGAATATCTCTAATTAATATAGTATTACGCCTTTGCACAGTGGCGTAGCTGTTTTTTTTAAATATTTTCCTATCAGCTCGGCAGGATCTTCACTTATCCCTTAGTCTGTTGGGGCACCATGCAAGATTCGTTGACCGTCTTTCTCCATTCCTCTCTGTCTTTTGCTTTGGATAGAACCTCTTTCAATGGCAGCCCCGTCCATTCTTTTTATGTTGTCTTCCCCTCGCTTTCTCTTTCTGCTTTTTCTACTTTTTTGTTTTCCTGGTACTGTTCCCTGAAGGAAGGTCTTTGCGAGCCCTGAAGATCTTGTAATTGGCCATAGAGTTTTAGTTTGCGTTTTCTGACAGCAGGTCATCGTAATAACCCTGTCTCTGATCTCCTCGTTTGTGATGCGGTCTTTGAATGGAATGCCTAGGATCTTTCTGTAGCATCTCAATTCCATTGGGTCGTGCTCTCTAGTTCTACAGTCAGTTGGCAAGATTTGAGTCTAATTAAGCAAGGTGTTGGGGGCTATTGAGTGTATAATGAGGTATTTGAACTACAGGGCCGGCCCTACGGATTGCGGGGCCCTATGCGAAACGGATTGCGCGGGGCCTAGTCTGGGTAGGGATAAGGATAATAAGTGAGCATTTAAAGATTTTTGTTAGAAAAAAAATACGTCTTTGCATTTTATTCATACTTTACAAGTACAAAGTCACGGTCAAATTAACTTTACGAGCCATCTACAATAGAAGTTAGTTTTCCAACAAAAAGCCGATAAACATTCAGATCTGCCTTTTAGATTTACATTACTATTGACTAGTAAAATAACGCTTTTGTTTTTTTAAGAGATCGAGATAGATTCAAATCTATATTTATATGCCAGTGATGTGCCAGTGACTATTACAGTAAATGAAGTATTGGAACTTCCTGTTTTGGTAAAAAATTCGCCTTATTATTTGTATTAAATGAAAGCTGACAATGCCGTTTTTTTTTTATCGCGAGTAGGATTGGCGTTTTCCATATTGAATGACACCCCAAAATGACATGAGTGAGGCTCCAGCGCTCCAAGACACTAATTAAGAGATAGGTGAATGTGATGACAACTGTCTTTTTGTGCACATATATCCCTCCCTCTTTAAATGTGTACGTTGATTTATATCAATGTTTTGAAGTTACAATCGACGTGGGGGGGGGGGGGTAGTTAAGATGCTCTACATATTACCGGCTTAATAATAAATCATTTTTAATTGGTGTAAGTTAGTGCTAAAATGTGTTTCCTAAGTATAAACACGCGTTTTCGAGTGGCTACCCCCCAGTACATTGATATAGGTTGATGATTGAAGGCCTAGAGTCATGTTTAGAATACCCCTGGGTTTGGGCTCAGAAATAGGATGAGCAATATCTTTCTTTAGCTCATTATGTGGTGTTCCGGGGCGTGGTGGCCGAGTCGATGAGCGCTTGTTTTCCAAATCGAGGAGTTCGAAGTTCGAATCAAGGTCTGAAAGGGGTACTTTCTTTTTTCTATTACTCTACATTGTGTTCTCGTGAGTGTGATTTTTATATGTAGATCTTTGTAGCTGTTTAGGCGCAGTGGCTGAGAGGTAAAGTACTTGGCTTCCGAACCGGGGTTCCCAGGTTCGAATCTTTGTGAAGACTGGGATTTTTTATTTCGGGATCTTTGGGCGCCTCTGAGTCCACCCAGCTCTAATGTGTATCTGGCATTAGTTGGGAAAAGTAAAGGCGGTTGGTCGTTGTGTAGGTCACATGACACCCTCGTTAACCGTGGGACACAGAAATAGATGACTTTTACATCATCTGCCCTATAGGTCTGAAAAGAACTTTACTTTACCTTGTTGCGGTTGGGAGTTTCTCGATTTAACGATTCCTTCTAGCGCCGATTCCAATAATGTGTGTTTTTTTTATATACTTCAGTGATACCCAAACCACGGCCTGCGGGACACATCCGACACGTGACATAGCTCTAACCTAGTCCCCGGGGCATAATCAAGCAGCAGAGTATCGGTTCCGTTGAACTGTTTTTTGTTTTTTTTTAAATGTATTTTTATGTTATGTTTTGTGTGGGTGTGTGTGTTGATGCTGCCCGCGACACACACGTGTTGGGAAATATTTAAAGCCCAGGGCTAGGTTATACTAGATCTAGATTCACGGGATAAAACAACTAAACATTCTTAGAAGCGGAGATCTAAGATCTGTTGGTTCTGTGATATTTTGAGTGCACCTAAAAGTCGTTGATTGAAGCTGATACGGTGATATATTGCTGACCTGTGTCGGTAATTTAATATGTGCTCTGCGTCTTGTGCTCTATGTGAGTGTATGTGTGTTTTGAAAGCTTGCCAGAATGACTCATGCCAATGTGATTGTGACCTTGACTTGGACCGGGGCTGCAAATGGTCCATTAAATTTTTTTTTTTTTAAATCCAGCTTAAACGTCGTTTTATATCCTAGCACGTTTACGTTGTGGTGTAACAAAGGAGTTATTTGTTATTGTTTTTTAGGATTTTTTTTGAGGCAACAATAAACTTTTATATCCTTGCATTAGAGAGTATCATTTGAACGGATTCAACGGTATTTCGTTTGGTTTCAAGAGTAGGGTCATAGCTCATGCTTACAGATGTCCTAGAGCTGTGTTCCACGAACTACTGGAATAATTAACTAGTAGGTCACCACGTGAATTTATCTGCAAGAAATAAGCAAAGTGTTCCACTAAATCCTCAGAATGGGCGAAGTGTTCCGTTAAAAAAAAAGTTTGGGAACCACTGTCCTATAGAGAAACAGAGCAGCCATTATCACATGTTGCTTGCTCATTCAAAGTAACCCGCTTTATTGCATTGCTGTGCTAGCTGTCTGGACCGTACTTTGCGAATAAGGGAGAACGCATGTTTTAGCAACATTAGATCAGTTGTCTTCCTTTAGGTCAGGGGTTCTCAACCTGTGGGTCGCGACCCCCTTGGGGGTCGATTGACGATTTGCCAGGGGTCGCCTTAGACCATTGAAAATATGGATTGTTTTTGTCTATTCTTCTATTGTTGTATGGGCGTGTGCTGGGGGGGGGGGTGTCGAGGCAGAGTGGGGGGTTGTAAAAAGGGGTCGCCGAGCTTAAAAGGTTGAGAACCGCTGCTTTAGGTCAATATTGTTTGGTCAGAGGCCAAAGAAGTTTACGACATGGGCTGTTTATTGAAACCAAAGTCCTCTGCGACTTCAGTATACGACATGGGCTGTTTATTGAAACCAAAGTCCTCTGCGACTTTAGTATGTTTTGTGGACAGATAGACCTAAGTCTTGAAGAGTCCTATAGTAACGCGTCGAGGGCCGAATGTTGCCCGCGGGCCTTAGTTTTAGCATCAGTGGAATAGATGGTACGAGATTGTTCATAAATGAAATTTAGTTGGTTTAATTGTTAAAAAGAGTATCTCAAGCTACGAGCCTGCTGTTGTGGACAGGGGAAGTCGAGGAGTTTTGAGTTTTAGACGACAGCCGCTGAATGCATTAATACACTAGGGTCTTATGGAGACATTAGTGAACCTTTCATTCTACCTTGTGTGTGGCGACTGTTTGAACTAGCACCTTTCCGCTCTCAAGTGGACAAGATGTCGACTAAATCTCTCTGGCTCTAAAAAGATCTAGATGTCTATTAATCCTTCTGACGCTGAAAAGATCAATATGTCAACTCTATCTTAGAGAGCAGAGATAGAATAGAGAGAGAGAGAGAGAACAGAGATAGATCAGAGAGAGAGAGTGAGAGAGAACAGAGAGAGAGAGAGAGTGAGAGAACAGAGATAGATCAGAGAGAGAGTGAGAGAGAACAGAGATAGAACAGAGAGAGAGAGAACAGAGATAGAACAGAGAGAGAGAGAACAGAGATAGAACAGAGAGACAGAGAGTGCGAGAACACAGATAGAACAGAGAGAGAGAGAGGAACAGAGATAGAACAGAGAGAGAGTGAGAGAACAGAGAGAGAGAACAGAGAGAGAGAACAGAGATAGCAACAATGAAAATGAAAGTTACAAAGAAAATTGATAAATATTTACTTTTTTTTTTCTTACATTTTGATCCAGATTTTAGTTGTTGTTTTTTTTTTCCATGACACGTCATGAAATCTGCAGATGTTATTTCCCCGACACTCCATGAAGTCTAGGAGGTGCGCTTGGCTTCCGAACCGGGATCCCGGGTTCGAATCCTGGTGAAGACAGGGATTTTTTAGTTAGGGATCTTTGGGTGCCTCTGAGTCTACCCAGCTCTAATGGGTACCTAACAATAGTTGGGGAAAAGTAAAGGCGGTTGGTCGTTGTGCTGGCCACATGAAACACCCTCGTTAACCGTGGGCCGTAGAAACAGATGACCTTTAGATCGCAAGGTCTGAAAGGAGGAACTTACTTTTAACTCCATGAAGTCTGCTGACTCTCCAAGTTCAATGATTGTGACTCCATTAATCTGCTGTTGTACATCGACCTGGATACCGGAATGTTGACATTAGCAACGAGAAATAGGCAACCTTTTTACGTGATGATTTACACTAGTGGCTCTACATTCTGACGCATGCGCAGTCAATAGAATCCTGTTTGAACTTTAACCTTGGGTCAAGGTTTATATATCGTCCTGCGTTACGTAACTAAATAGTTCACAGAAGATAAATGTATTCCAACTGACCTAGAAGCGATATACCTGCCAACAGTAACGGTCGACTGGTATACAGCGGGGCAAGATGACCTTGATCGATAAATCTGTTTTGGCTCGAAACTGGAGACGATCTGCTGCAAAGTAGATGTTGTTTTTTGTTTTGTTTTGTTTTTGTTTGTTTTTTTTCTACAGCGACTCACGTATCTGTATCATTTTATGTTAGTAAGCGTAGTTGATACGCTAGACATGTTGGCATGGTGATTAGAGGAAGGCAGTATAAACACCAAACTATGGGTTGGTTTGAGTCAGTGTTGAACGTGAAATTATGGGTTGGTTTGAGTCAGTGTTGAACGTGAAACTATGGGTTGGTTTGAATCAGTGTTGAAAGTGAAATTATGGATTGGTCTAAGGCAGTGTAGAACGCAAACTATGGGCTGTTCTGAGCGAGACCATTAATTATGGCAGGCCTCAACACTGACCTGCGACTTCGCAACCTGTGGGTAGTTGAGACCAATAGCTCATTTTCCTCGTCACAGGACTGTACGACTAGGCAACGAGCTATTGGTCTCCACTGCCTACAACGACGATGCAGGTCAGTTTTCAGGCCTTCTATAACGACTGGTCTCGGTTTGAGATAGCGTGGAACGTGAAACTATGGGTTGGTTTCGTGAAGTGTTGAACGCGAGACTATGGGTTGGTTTCGTGAAGTGTTGAACGTGAGAGACTATGGGATGGTTTCGTGAAGTGTTGAACGCGAGACTATGGGTTGGTTTCGTGAAGTGTTGAACGTGAGACTTTGGGATGGTTTCGTGAAGTGTTGAACGTGAGAATATGGGATGGTTTTAAAGCAGCGTTGAACGCGAAACTATTGGTAGGTCTGAAACAATGTGGTACACGATTTTATTATTCCCTATGTTTCTATTTCTTTCATGACTTCAACATTTTGTGAGACTCCGAGAAAAGTTAACCTTGAACTTTACATTCAGTCCCATAGTGCCTGTAGTCCACTAATAATGTCGTAGTTCCACTGATCTTCAATTTATTCCATGAAACACTGCACAGGGGTGTCCGAACTAGTCATCTTTCTGGGGCCCCTACACTGTCAATAAGCTTACATACGTGAGAGGCGTCCCATCAACTGACTGAGTGTAAAGTTATCAGCCCTTATAATCCTTGACTTACAATGTATTGTTATTTAGGAACGCTGGCCCACATAAGTTCTTTATTGATCTAAATATTTAAAGCTTCCCAGCTCGACATTTTGTGCCTTCTTTCTCTCTCTCTGTCTCTCTCTTTTTTTCTCTCTCTCTCTCAGTCTCTCTCTATCTCTCTCTCTCAGTCTTTCTCTCTCTCTCTCTCATGCACACCTGCCTCAAGGGGACCACCCTTGGATACTTTGTCCTTTTCTGCCCTCTGGACATTTTGAAAAGTTTTTGAGACATCTGCATCCTGTTGATGATGTCTTTCTTGGTTTCCCACTTTGAGGAACTATCGATACCAATATCGATACCAGTTTGGGTGTATTTATTTGTGTAGAGTATATTTTCGGTGCCGATTACAATAGCTATTTTCTTAATTGATTAGAATGTAACACAAGGAGTTGTTGAAATCAAAACCTATGTTGTTGTTTTACATTGATCTTGGCGAGTATTTTAAAACATTGATACTTGGTTTTTATCCGCATAAAACTATATCTTTCATAAGAAAGTTTTATTTAGAAAATAAATTTATGGGCTGATCATATTGTAGGTAGATCCATCTCTCCAGTCTTTGGCTTCTATTTTATGTGTTACTGCTTTAAAGTTTGTTTGTTTTTTGTTTGTTTGTTTGTTGTTGTTTTTTTTTTTGTTTTTTTAGTATTTTTTATTAAAGTACTAGCCGGATATGAACCTCGAGCCTTTAGTTTGATCTAGTACATTGAATCGAGACCGTTCACGTCGTACAGACAACGAACTATTGGTCTAAACTGCCTACAGGTTGTGACGTTACAGGTCAGTGTTGAGGCCTGCTATAACGAATGGTCTCGATCACCTGAAGTAACAAAACACAGTGATTGGTTGAAACTTAACGGACATGATGAATTTTTGTCAAGACTAATTCTACGTCCCATGCATATCTCGATGAAGAATTCACTTCTGCTATTACAATATAGAGTTATCTGTTCTTTGTACTTCCTATTTTAGTTAGTTTTAGTTTAGAATAATTTTGTTTAAAAAAAAAATTAAATATACTAAACTTATTATTATTTATCTTATCGTGTGCTGTGATATATCCGTATTGATAGTTGTTTTTATTAATATGTTTCTTGCGCGCTGCTAAAGTCATTACTATAAATAGATTGCATGTGATCTAATTATTGTTAGTCTTTTCTATTTTTAGTACGTTTTCTTGTTACAGCTTCTGATCAATAGAATGTGTACATTAAAAGCTATGCCGTATCTCCCCTGTTAATGTCTTAGAACGGTTATCTCCCCTGTCATGGTTTTTCAAATTTTGTTTTGATCTTGTAATCTGCAATACTAAGAATAAACTAGTTTGTTGTCTGCCCCTGGGGAAATAGAAGCGAGAGCAACTTTCTGCATAAGATCAACTCTGTAAGAGCTCTGGTATTTGTAGAGCTATTTTTAACAACCTTGAAAACATTTCTTGACAGTGGAATATGTCGAAGTGGAAACTAATTGAAAAGTCATGAGCGCTACGACTGTTGAATTCTTTCATACTCTGTGGGCTGCTCTGGCAATAGTGAAAGAAACTGGTCTGACAACAGTGCCTTAGTGAAAGAAACTTGTCTGGCAATAGTGCCTTAGTGAAAGAAACTGGTCTGGCAATAGTGCCTTAGTGAAAGAAACTGGTCTGGCAATAGTGCCTTAGTGAAAGAAACTGGTCTGACAACAGTGCCTTAGTGAAAGAAACTAGACTGGCAATAGTGCCTTAGTGAAAGAAACTGGTCTGACAACAGTGCCTTAGTAAAAGAAACTGGTCTGGCAATAGTGCCTTAGTGTGAGAAACTGGTCTGACAATAGTGCATTAGTGAAAGAAACTGGTCTGGCAATAGTGCCTTAGTGAAAGAAACTGGTCTGGCAATTGTGCCTTAGTGAAAGAAACGGGTCTTTCAACAGTGCCTTAGTGAAAGAAACTGGTCTGGCAACAGTGCCTTAGTGAAAGAAACTGGTCTGGCAACAGTGCCTTAGTGAAAGAAACTGATCTGGCAATAATGCCTTAGTGAAAGAAACTGGTCTTTCAACAGTGCCTTAGTGAAAGAAACTGGTCTGGCAACAGTGCCTTAGTGAAAGAAACTGGTCCGGCAATAATGCTTTAGTGAAAGAAACTGGTCTTTCAACAGTGTCTTAGTGAAAGAAACTGGTCTGGCAACAGTGCCTTAGTGAAAGAAACTGGTCTGGCAATAATGCCGTAGTGAAAGAAACTGGTCTGGCAATAGTACATTAGTGAAAGAAACTGGTCTGGTAACAGTGCCTTAGTGAAAGAAACTGGTCTGGCAATAAAAGGCTCCATTCGAGCTCCGTCTCGGTGGGCTGCGACTCAGCTGCGGAAACATGCCCAAATATCTAGGGGTGACCCTGGATAGAAAATTGGCAATGCGCTTGCACATAAAGGAAATTGAAAGAAAAGCCTCGGAGAAGCTTGGGTTAGTAAGAAAGCTGGCCAGCAGAAAGTGGGATGCCCGCGATGACATGCTACGCACACTGTACATTGGGGGCTGTTCGCTCGCTAATCGAATATTCCCTGCCGGTCCATTTCTGTGCGAGCAAGACGGTCCTCGAATCACTCGATTAAGTGCAGGCCCTGGCATTGAGGTTCATAACTGGCACATTTAGGACGAGCCCAACATGCGCTGCAGAAATTATGTGTAATGTGCCTCCTCTCGGCCTGAGGAGAGAGAGGGCAGTATTTGTAGCCCTGAAGCGCTATAAATAGAGAGACCACGGGCTCCCTACCCAAATACTAACTAGTCGGTGGAGAGAAAAACACAGGATCCGACGGCGGTCATTTATGCACATCGCGACAAATTTGAGTGTGCAAGCTGGACTCACCACCGACCGGGTACCAATCCGAAGGATAGGTACTTGCCCTTCAGGAGTCTGCCCAGCCCTCCCATAAACCTTACACTAGCCGGGCTGGAGGGGGCACTAGAAAACACATTCCACCAGACAGACTCAAGGAGAAGGCATTGAACACACTTAAATTGTACCCATCCGATGTCATCTACTGCCACACAGATGGGTCCGTACTTAAGGACCCCGCGAGAGCCGGGTAGGGGCCTTCGTATGTTACTCAGACCTCGACCCAGCCGAATTAACGGCTATCATAAGGGCTCCATAGATCGCAATGTCTGAAAGGGAAATTTTTAAGATGTCTGAATCAGGATGCATGTTTTCTTTTTCTTCGTTTTGTTTTTCTATTTATCTCTGTATGTATTTGTGTAGCTGTCAAGTTCCTCTACATTTATGTAGATAGGATCCTTTTTTTTTTTTTTGTCATATCTGACAACTGAAAGCAGTGGTTCCTATAAACCAACCCCTCTCCCCCCCCCACACACACACACTTTATGTTTCGCTCTCTACGCCACCAGGATACGTGTGTCTGTGAACTTGTGGACGTGTTTCAATTCTTGTACCCATGTGGACACGTGCAGGCCGTCACACGGTCCGATTGAAGTGATTGATTCCGTATCCGGGGGGTTGACCTCACGTGTCCCATCGGGCGACCTTGTCGTGGGCGGGGGGGGGGGTGGACAACTGCTGGTCAGACCTAGAGACTTAGTGCCAGCGTGCACTTTGATCTAAAACGAACTTAATCTACGTGTCATCCACCGCGTGTCGATAGTTCGACGTCTGTGTGTTTCAACCTCCACAAGCTTCTCCCCACCCACCGTTTACCCACAATGTAAACTTACACGTAAAACCAAAATGGTAGCCACTCGAGGAAAACGATAGATGTCACACGTTTGTCATTTGTAGCAGGGCCGGATTTAGACTTCGCAAGGCCCCTAAGCTATTTGAGATATGGGGCCCCGTATACACAAAGCAATTTTTCCCATTGCTCTTTCTCCAAAAAGTTTTAAAACATCCCTTGAATCTTTTATGAGCCCCACACAAATACACACACAGTTAGGGCCCTAAGCTATAAATTAGGTTTGTCTATAGGTAAATTCAGCACTGATTTTACTACATTATAGCTCCGAAGTGTTGCTACTAACCAATTATTTAAAAAAAAAAGCTTATACAAGGACAAGCACTACACCATCACTGCCATATATCAATACTGCAAGGTTTATCTCTCCCGTTTTTATATAAAACAATTAATTAATTGGTTAATTTTTGTTATTGATTCGTGTGTTGTCTTCAACTATGAGCAATTGTCATGTTGATTGTGCAAAAGTTCACCTTGATCCGAGAATGGGAAGCGGGAGAAAAACGTGTTAAAGAATGCACCCAGACAGACAGACAGACAGACAGAAGTTTGATATCTGCTTTGTAAAAATATACTCAAAGTAGTACTAGTATCTAAGAGCTGTGTTATTTTGTTGTTGTTTTGTTTTAATCGTGGCTGCAAATACCGCTTTGGCCTTGTTGTCCCCAGACTAAACATGGCCCATTCCCATTCTGTTATCGTGAATTCGCCAGACAGTTGCGCGGACTGAAAGGTGTCTACGTTGTTCCATCAATTTGGACAGGAACTAGCTGCTCATTGCGCTGTTGTTGTTGTTGTTTTTTTCTTTTGTTTTACAAAATTTCTATCAACTCACGCTTGTCTGTCCGTCTGTCTGGTAAAAACATGTTTAGTTGTTGTTGTTTTTTCTCCCATTTCCTATTCTCGGATCAAGTTGAAAATTTGCATAATTAATTATGCTCGATAACAATACACGAATCAATAAAAAAAATTAACCAATTAGTTAATCGTTCAGTACTAATTAGTTTATTTTCAGGTAAATGGCAGTACTTAACGGTTCCTTTCCATAGATACGTTTTTGTTGTTTTTTGAAGTATTTTTTTCTATTGCTTGTAACAATACCTTTATTCAATTGGTGGAGACAAAAAACTTGGTGGGAACTTCTGAGTGCGAAAATTGTGCGCCTCGTCTTCTAGGTCGATATATAACTACCTTACATTGGAATATTATCAAGTCTAGTAGATTTCTACATTCGATTCTTTCTCCGGGGGATGGGGATAAAATGATCCGTTGTTTTTTAATTTAATATTTATTAGTTATCAAGAAAGATAAATAAACTCTCTCTAAAAGTTGTATAAATTGAGGTATTTGTCTTTTTACAAAAATTATTTGTTAATGTTTTTCTTTAGTTTGTTTGTCTTTTTTACTTCTATTTGTTTTCTCAAAGGCTAACATGACGTCAACAATGAAAACGTCAAAACTTGCCTCCCTTGGTGAAACGTTCTCTAAGACAGGCGCTACTAAACACTGCCGTTTTAAAGGAGAAACAAAAATTAATGAATGTACAATCTTTCTATGAAGACATTTAGAAAAAAAAAAAAAACTTGTAATACAATCGAATAAACTTATGCGATTCTGTTTAAACCCTTAAAACTTCATACCTTTTTTGCGTGAATTCACTTGGTTAATATTTTTTCCTTAATGTCAATATGGTATACTTTAATGCTCTAGTGTCAGGGCAAAGAATCAAAGAAGCATTTCTAGATTATTTTTTTTTTTTACTATTATTATTTTTTATGTAAATTCATTTCCATGAATAATTTGCCATCAGTGTATCTCAATCTTTGTAGTTGGAACACATTCTTTTACTGTAAACATCGTGTAAGCTGTGGTGTATTGGAGGCGGTACCTTCAGGAAAGGGGGATTTAGAACACTTGTCCTCCTCTTTCCCCTTTTGAAAGTTTTACAAATAGTCTATGTTTCTTAGTAAACATAGAAAGCTGTGAGTATTGGTAGAACACTTTTGTATGGCTCTGAGACCTGGGTGCTCTATCGAGGGCATTGGAGACCCATCCAACAATGCCATTAAAGGTGCCTTCGCACCATGATGGGCATACGCTGGCAATACTATATTACAAATCACTTGTGTTCTGCTGGAGGCCGGTGTGGACAGTATAAGTGTTATTAGTGGATCAAAAATTGACTAATTTCAATTGAACATGAATATATAGACCACGTGTTTTGATGATGAGATGTTCGGATGTTGAGCTGTTTTTATGGGGCTGTTGATGAGATGTTTATATGATGTTTATATGATGATGTTGAGATGTTGTTATGATGATGTTGAAGGGACGTTTCTTGTGGTAGTGTACTGTCGCTATGTCTCGATTGATATAACCCTTCCAGACGTCACCACTCTCGTGTCTCTTGTCTTTTCAGAGTCCAGCCCAGTTGTGACAAAGACCAATGAACACACTGAAGAGGACGCCCTCGAAAGTCCTCCAGCCCAGGACGAGTTCGTCAGCGACGCCTTCGGGGAGCACAACATCAGCGAGGAGGACATCCGCAAAGAGATGGAACAGCAGCTGAGGATCTCCCCATCTGGAGCCAAAGCAGGTGAGTCGCCGACCTTGAAAGGGGTTTTATTTTATGGCCGCCTTCAGCTGGTCATTTTGGTGTTAGTAATAAATGCGCGCAAGTATTTGTGTTTGCATTTCAATAATTTATTTTATGCTACAGTATCTGTGTTTTTATGCAAGAAGACCAAAACTATGATTTATGTTTGTATTCTGGCAAATTAAATGTAGCTAAAATTTTTATTTGTACTACCGCTACAAATTGAAAGAGCTACACAAAATATCGAATAGATGATTTTAATGAGTTTTTGTATGGACATGACTTTCAAAAGTAATTAAATGAAAATCTAGTCAAAAATTGACCACAGTAAACATTTACTTGAATAATTATGTTTGATTACTTCAATGCAACTTTGTGTAAAGCGAAGTTGGTATCTAGTAAGCAAGCTATCTAGCATCCTCGACCACTGTAGAAGTTCGATATGAAGAGGTTAACTCTTTCTCTCCGTAATTATTTTCCTCGTTCCGATAGTATTATTCATTTTGCTCATTTTTATTTAACTATCCTGTTCATATTAAACTTCAATAATTTTTTGTTAGTTATCAGAAAATGTTTATATTTGGTATCGAATTATAGGAGAATGTATGCCCTTTTTACAAAACACAAATCAAAGTTAATAAATCCAAAAAATCCATTTAGTTAGGATCGTCAATTAGGAGAGAAAGAGTTAACTAGCTAGTCGTATTAGCAATTCGGACCAATGACATTATAGTCCAAACATGTCCATGGACAACTTGTTGGAATGCGAACAAGAAAAGGTGAGGGGGGGGGGGGGGCTGCTCTCGAAAGTTGAATTTCATTAGTTATAATTGTATAAGGTTTTCGTTTGGACACTGGTAAGTGTAATTCATTTGAGGTTTAAAGATATTATGCACGAATTCATATACACACACACACAGTCTGCGTAAGGTTACGCAATGAGAAACATAAACTTCTTGATTCAACGAGTCTCCAAAACTTTCATTTCCTGGTTGTGTTGTTGTTGTTGTTGTAACATCAGATGTAGACTTTTTGTTTTTCTTCCCCCCAACTGTATCGTAAGTGTTTGGTAGGAAATAGTATTTACCCTGTCAGTTTAAAGAGCTCACGTCCTGTAACAGATCTTTGTTGGGGAGGGGGGGTAACCTTGACCATTTGAGAGCCACTGCTCAAAGCCAAGAGGTTAGTGATGTCAGATGTCAGTGACGAGATCTAGACCAGCTGTTGGTCTACACACTGGCATGTTGTTGTTTTTGTCTTGTTGTAAGTCTTATGCTTCTGTGTTCTGCTACGTGTGTGACGTCACTTTGCAGATGACCAGGCTGTGGACGAAGGCTGGAAGAAAGATCTCGAGGAGAAAATGTTGGAGCAAAGAGGCAAATAAACCTTCCTACATTTTGGTTTTAGTGTTACTGTTACTATTTCTTTTTTTATATCTTTATGCATTTCTGCGAATAATTGCCATTAGCGTTTCTCAATCTTCGCAGTGTGGGCACACTTGTTTTACTTTAAACATTCTGTAAGCTTTGGTGTAGGCGGTACCTTTAGAAAAGGGGGTTAAAAATTGTTTAAGTATTCTGTCTTCCTCTTTCCATTTTGGAAAGTTTGACCAATAGTCATAGCTTTCAATGTTTCTTGGTAGAAATAGTCACATATCCATTCACTATGAAGTTTTTGATTAGATGTTTTTACGATGATAATGATGAGATATTCTGATGGGGATGTTTAAGTGATAAAGAGTTTTGATGAGATATTCTGATGGGGATGTTTAAGTGATAAAGAGTTTTGACGAGATATTCTGATGGGGATGTTCAAGTGATAAAGAGTTTTGATGAGATATTCTGATGGGGATGTTTAAGTGATAAAGAGTTTTGACGAGATATTCTGATGGGGATGTTCAAGTGATAAAGAGTTTTGATGAGATATTCTGATGGGGATGTTTAAGTGATAAAGAGTTTTGACGAGATATTCTGATGGTGATGTTGACGACAAATTTTCAACAGTTCTGTTAAATTTAATATGCCAAGGCAGATTAATATTGAAGACTTGCATTCTGTTCTTTTTTTAAAACCCTTAAAGGGAAACTCTGCGGTCGCGGGTAATGCGGGTATATGTCTGTACAGGCCAAGAGAAAGAAACTTTTCCCTTCTTTTCTTGAATGAGAATATAAATTTCAACAATTCAAAGTTTTATTTCTTTGTTGTTTATTCTTGAAGATTGAGAAACGTTGATACTAAGGAGATCTACAGTCTTTGCTCGCAGTGCCCCCCCCCCCCCAACTAACGCGTAAATCTTCTTTAACTCTTAAAGTAAGAGGCTGGAGGAAAGTCCTTGTGTTATTTCGCCCTTTTGTTACTTCATGTTTCTCCGTAGCAACAAATATCCAATAACAAAAGGCGAGACTGTATTTCTTTATAGACTTTTTTCTTTTCCTGGTTTGTTCTTGTCACAATGATATCAAAGTCTTTCCAGCTAACTGCTACTACCTCTGTTTGGCTTTGACTCAAGACGCTTATCTTTTAGGCCTTTAACTTTGCATTGCCAAACTTAGTAGCGACGCTTGAAAATGTAGCCAGGTTTTCTAGCTTTTCTTCTGTCTGTGCGTGTGTGTGTGTGTGCTTATGATGTATGAAAGAAGTGGCATTTATCACTATATTTATCACTGTATTTATCACTGCATTTATCACTGTATTTATCTATGCATTTATCACTGTAGCCAGCTATTTTTTATCGTGTTTACGTAGCTAGGATGATCTAACATGCACAACACAAACCTGTTGTCTAATACAAATAATTGATTTGAACAAGTCAGACTAAGTTATTTCTGAATGAGTGTTGTCTATGACAGAAAAAAAAAGGGAAAACAAAGAAGATCTGGGGATATTCGACAAGATGTTTTCTTTTGACCTTTAACTTTGTTATGTTTTTTGTTGTTCTCTTATTTTTATTTTTTTTTGGATAGATCTGAACTATTAGATTGCTATATAATGTAAATGGGATTTGGTGGCTTAAGCGGTGTGGAGTTTGAATCCCTGTGACGACTGGGGTTTTGAAATGTTGAGATTTTTGGGACACCGCTGAGTCCACCCACCTCTAATGGGAAGTAACGGCGGTTGGTCGTTGTGCTGGCCACATGACACCCTCGTTAAATGTTGGCTATTCGAACCGACGAGATTCACATCAACCTCACTCGTAGGTCGCAAGGTCTGAGAAAGGAACTTAACCATGTCATGTAAAAAAATGTGTTTGATTTTGATATGGCTTTACTCATGCATTCAGCTTATTTGGATAGTTCCACCAGTCCCTAGATGGAGGGAAAACGTTCTTTTTGTGGTTCTTGGTCAATATTTTGTTTGGTAACATCTCCTTCCAGCAAGACCAGAAGCATCTCTTAACTTCCCAGAAGGTCGATGAGAATCTAAATTCTGCCAATATCTCTTTTCTCTGGGCTGTTGCTTACATTATCTGGTCTTTTCACCTTTCAAAATACCTAATGTCTTTTGTAATATTTTTAGAACATAATCATCTATGCATTTTGAAGTTGTCTTTCGGATTCTTAGTACATGTCACACCAATGACCTCGAACAGAACACTGCTACTTCTCTTATAAATATTTTAAATATTTCGCTAAATGGATCGAATTCGTGTGTACATTCAAAAAACTACCGAGTATTTTCTTGTGATTTATATTTTCCTAATTGCCTAAAGTTTAGCGTCACATTTCCTTCACGTGTTCTTCTTGTCTTGAAGTTTACAAATAAATTCTGTTGAGTTATCTCAATGAAGCCAATTAGTTATTTTCTGTGTCAACACTAAAATAAAGGGAGACAAGCTTTCTGTAACTAACAAAATTCCAGAGTAGCTGTACTTGTAGTTTGTTATTGATGGGCAGACACATTTCCTGATGTAAGTCTTAGAAACTTGCTTCAGAGACGTTGACATTACAAATGCTAAGCTGGTCAAAAAGAAAGTAGACAAATTTTGTTCCAGATTTTTTTATTTTTTTTTTGCTGATGTGCCAAAATGTATTTTTAACCTTCACAGGTAATTTGGCTTGATAAATAGAAGCACAAGTTGCGCGTACTTTTAGATAGAAGTCCTCATTTCACTTTGGACAACCTTTAACGATCTTGTCCTGCTGCACAAAGAATGTCTAATTAGTGCCTACTGTCCGCTAGTCAACTGTTGACATATTGTGTTTGTAAGTTAAGTTGTTTGTTGTTTCTGTTAAAACAGAATCCATGTTAAAACCAGGACTTTAAAGATAAAGCACTTACAGGTGGTGGAGGGATAGCGCTGAAAACAAGAGAATACATTTTCAAGATTCTTCCTTTCTGATCTTGCGATCTATAGGCCAGATGATGTTAAGGTTTTTTGTGTCTTTGGCCAACGGTTAACGAACAGGGTGTTATGTGGCCAGCACAACGACCAACAGGCTTTACTGTCCCCAATAAAAGTCAGGTACCCATTAGAGATGGGTGAACTCAGGGGTGCCCTAAAAATCCAGAAATTCAAAATCCCAATTTTTACCCTGGAATCAAAGTTCGAAGCCAAGCGTTTAACCACTCAGTCACTGCGCCATTTAAGTTCCTTATGAGAAAGACTATTTTGGTGTTATCTTTTATCGCATGGCTCGTTTTAAGGTCGCTGAGAACACACTTGGAGCCCAAATGAAAACCCTTACTGAAGCCAGGCGTATCGGAAAACAATAACTTTAAGAGATCCCCTGTGGACAACTTTTTTTTTTGTCATCAAATCTGGTGAAATACGCAGATCTCTAATGGGTCCGAGCGGTCATGTGAAATACTACGCTCATCTTTAATCTTCGGATTCGAAGACCTGTGTTTGACGTGTAAAGCATGTTTTCGTATGTCGGATTTCTGAATGACCATTCGAGCAATGGCTTGCATGGTGCAATGAAAGTAGTGCGCGAATTAAGTCTAATGTACTCTTTGTTGTCGTAAACTTAATAAGACAAACCTTTGGAAGCCATTGCTTTTTATCAAATGTCTATACAATGCTATTCGATTACTTCAGTGTTGAAGAGGTCATGGCATATGTAACAGTTGAGCATCAATCAATAATTAGAATTCTTGATATTTTTTAGAGCATATCTATGTAGGTAAAAAAGAAATTCATGTCTGCACAGACTTTCAAGCCAATAGGTTATATGGTTAATACACAAATATTTTATGCGCACCTTTATATGACGTAACATAGAAAGTATTATTGGATATTTTTAAACATGGCGGCAAATCCATAAATGGCAATCTTTTTTGGTGTATCCGGTGTACAGAATAAAGAAAGTATTCACAAGTTATACAGAATCAAATTTTCGAAGCTCTTCCGTTTTCTAACTTTTATTTAGTTGGCAACATCGAAGTTCAGTCTAGCGTCCTTGACATTGTTTAATTTAAAGTGAAAATCTTCAAAAATTAGACTAAGTAATGAAATGGACAAATGTATTGGATAAAGTGTTTTAAAATTTGTTTAACGAAATAACGAAATGCTTACATTTACAACCTTTATCATATTTCTTTGTTTATATATAATATATATATATATATATATATATATATATATATCTATATATATATATATATATATATATATATATATATATATATATATATATATTCAAATGTGCCTTGATTTGACTCGTTCCTTTCTTTGCTATGCCCCGCCCCTTTTCTGCCGTCACGTGACTTGTACACTGGCTGGTTTTTACCCAAAAAACGAAAACCAAAAAAAAAAGTTTTGGAGCTGGTCGCTCGTGAAGAGGAGGAAGAGGATGAGGACTTGAACGATGAAGAATGGGAGAAAGAGCTCTTAGAGGAGATCATGGAGATGACAGATTGAAGGGCTCGGAGGTCAGGCTGGTTCAAGGCCGCTGGGTAAATATTTCTTGGCGGTGGGTGTACTTGCTAAGTGAGTCACGACAATCTGCTGCGTCTGCTCACTGTCCCCCTTTTTTTTTGTGGTCGGGTCACTCACTGTCAGGCGAATGGGTTTACCACTATTGCCTTGACTACAAGGGCAGTTAACTCTCGTGGTTTCTAGCGCTTTCTATCACCCTTTACAAATGGACCTCTTTTTTTTTTTTATTTCATATAAAAAAATTTGATTTGTTGGCAAAGCTGTGGGTTTTCCTCTTGTGTTTTTTTTTTAAATAGTGATTTATTATTTTAAATTCATAGTAACTTCTGTTCATGTATTGAACCTATATAAGTCTGTAGAGTGTGTGCGACATAGAACGTATTGGAGAGGTGCCAAATATATACAGATATAGATATAGATAGAAATAGATATATATTGTAGCTGCAGCCTGTGCACGTGTTTACAAAGCGCCCCATTGCGACGTCTCGCTAATTATTTCCTTTTTGTTTTAATTGTGAAGTAATGCATTAATTTTTATTAATTTTTTTAAATTAATCTCTATTTTCCTTTGTCTCTATTTCCCCTCTCTCTCCCTTTCCCTGTTTCCCTCTCTCTCTCTCTCTTTCTCTTTCTTTTTTTCTCTCTCCCTCTCGTTTTCCCTCTTTCTTTCAGTTTCCCTTATTCTCTCTCTCTTTGTCCCCCCCCCCCATCTCTCTCTCTCGCTCGGTAAGCGTTAATATATGTCTAAATGTATCTTTTACTCCCCTCCCAACTCTCTCTTTGTCTCTCTCTCTCTCCCTCACTCTCAGTCAATCTGTTCTGTTTTTTAATCGTCGTACCTTATTTCACAATTTTTCGTCTTCTTTCAATTCACATCTCTTTGTGTTTTTTGTTTTTGTTAATGTTGTGTTTTTTGTTTTTGTTGTTGTTGTGTTTTTTGTTTTTGTTGTTGTTGTGTTTTTTGTTTTTGTTGTTGTTGTGTTTTTTGTTTTTGATGTTGTTGTGTTTTTTGTTTTTGTTGTTGTTTTGTTTTTTGTTTTGTTGTTGTTGTGTTTTTTGTTTTTGTTGTTGTTGTGTTTTTTGTTTTTGATGTTGTTGTGTTTTTTGTTTTTGTTGTTGTTGTGTTTTTTGTTTTTGTTATTGTTGTGGTTTTGTTTTGTTGTTGTTGTGTTTTTTGTTTTTGTTGTTGTTGTGTTTTTTGTTTTTGATGTTGTTGTGTTTTTTGTTTTTGTTGTTGTTGTGTTTTTGTTTTTGTTGTTGATGTGTTTTTTGTTTTTGTTGTTGTGTGTTTTTGTTTTTGTTGTTGTTGTGTTTTTTGTTTTGATGTTGTTGTGTTTTTTGTTTTTGTGTTGTTGTGTTTTTGTTTTTGTTATTGTTGTGGTTTTTGTTTTTGTTGTTGTTGTGTTTTTTGTTTTTGTTGTTTTGTTTTTGTTTTTGTTGTTGATGTGTTTTTTGTTTTTGTTGTTTTTGTGGGGTTTTTTTGTTTTTGTTGTTGTTGTGTTTTTTGTTTTTGTTGTTGTTGTGTTTTTTGTTTTTGTTGTTGTGTTTTTTGTTTTTGTTGTTATTGATTTGTTTTTTGTTTTTGTTGTTGTTGTGTTTTTTGTTTTTGTTGTTGATGTGTTTTTTTGTTGTTGTTTCTTTTCTCCACGTGTCACATCTCTGACAAATAAAAAGATAAAACATTTTGAAGTGTCAGGTCATCATGACACACATCTAACACACACACACATCTAACACACACACACATCTAACAAAGGGAGTCTGTTGTTTTCTCGTCCTTGGATCTCAGCGCAACCTGGTTTTGTCAACCTGATTTTTAATAAGACCAACAAGTGGCAGACGTTCAACTGACAGCAAAATTTGTCACCCCCCATCTCTCTCTCTCTCGCTCTCTCTCTTTCTGTATCACTCTCACTCTCTCTCTCTCTTTCTATCTATCTCTCACTCTTTTCTGTCTCTCTCTCACTCTTTCTGTCTCTCTCTCTCTTTCTGTGTTTCACTCTCTCTCTCTCTCTCTTACTCTTTTTCTGTCTCTCACTCTCTCTCTCTCTTTCTCTTTTTCTGTGTTTCGCTCCTCTCTGCTACTCAATGAGAGATATGGATGTATATATGTATTTAATCCCCTTGTTACATGTTTGACACGTCCATCACTTCCTTTTCTCGTTCGGATCAAGTTTAAATATTATATAATTATTCATTGTCGATGACAATACATGAATCAATCCAAAATTAACCAGTTAATCAATTAGTACTAATTAATTAGTTTTGTATTTACGGCAGAAAGGGGGCTAAACCTTGCCATTTTCAGATACATGCAGTAATTAGCGGTCTTTCCCTTAGATAAGCTTCGTTTTTTTTTTTAAGCAATCTTCTTTTTGTTTGTTTTGCTTGTTATTTGTTTAAACTTTAATGTTCGTCTTGCTTTTTGATCCAAAGCCCAGTGTTAAACTTGTCTGCAAGACCCAAAGACGTTTTCTAATTTTCGATATCTATGCAAATTTGTGACATATAGATCGCTGTTGCCGTGGCTATCAGCTGACGACGGCGCCAGCAGAACCAACTCACGTTCAGTTAACCCTTGTTGGGTAGTCATTATTATAGTTTTTTATAGCGCTACTTTCATGCTTATAACATGCTCAGAGCGCTTTTGGTCCAATCTCATTTGTGGAAAAGTGGGGGGGGGGGGGGGTATCTAGGAGAGGTTTTTCCGTGCTGCCTTTAGGCGCTCAGTAACACAACTCTGCCCGAGTCGGGTGTCGAAACTCGAGCCCCCTTCTAGGTAGCCAAGTCAGGCCAAGTTCAAGCTTCCCACTAGTGGTCATCACTGAAAACATTGGTCATCGTGTTTTTGAAACTGTCACATAAAGAAGAATATGTTGTTGCCAATGTGCTAAACACAGGCATGACCAGGTCAAGATGCTGCCACGCTAATCATTTGAATGACGCGTTGCCAACTCTAAAGTTATAACAGGTTTTGACATGATTATACAATCAAGATGTTTGACTCGTCTGACTCCCGGCACAATGTTGGTAGTTTGGAAGTCCTTGTGCTCACATAGGTTTTTAGAGTTGGTTCTGTTTCCGACAGAGAAGGACTGGCTGTCAAAATTAGCGCTGGCATTAAAATGTAACACCTGGCATTTGATGACCATCTAATTGTACCTGTCCACACATAGAAAGTAATAGAATGCATTCAAAACTGAATAGATTCATATATAGTAATGCGTGTATAATGTGCGACAAGACTCTGGCCCCAAAACCTTCCTATAAAACAAAAACTTGGGTCGGTAATTGCTCGAATGCTGATACAGCCTCATATCTACTGATGTAGATATTAATAATTGCTTGTCAGGTTTCTAACCCAGTTCGTGTTTGTAATTTGTAGTTGTTGTTTTTTTGTAAATCCGTTTAAAATGAATGTGTCGGTGACGTTCTATACTATTAGATTAATCTGCTCTGGTTTTCTTTATATATATATATATATATATATATATATATATATATATATATATATATATATATATATCACTTTTTTTTCCTTTGTAGTCCCCTATATATTACATAGATATAAACTATTGAACACCTAAACTTCCTGGTTTGGTTGTCAATACTAGAGTAGCCTGTTTACAATCGTTGGTTGGTGGTAGCCTGTTAGAAATCATTGCTTGGTGATTGCCTGTTTAACTTTTTTTTTGGATTGGTCTGTCTATTCCTTGCATTTTTTATGTCTAACTCATAACATCTTAAATTTTAACTATTGCAGAAACGATACGTGATCATAAATGGAAACTATATTTACAAATGTCTTATTATTTATCGCGATATTTATGGACAAACTTGCCAAGCACACATTTGATAATTGAAAGGTTTAATTTATTGAATTACGAAACCTAAACAAAATATTGTTTGAATAATTTTCTCTAAGCGCTGAATTCTGTTCATATAAAATTCTAAATTTATCTTCACTATTATCACTGGCCTGAAAAAATGCCTGATATGTTTATTCATAAGAGTAGTTTCATTCTATTGGAGATTTGCAAGATACAATTTAGCACAGTAATCTCCTCTTTGTTTGCATTTCGATTGTAAAGCCTGTTACCTCCATTAAGTAATAATAAAAAACATAGAAAAAGAAGAAATCAATATTGTAAATGTGGGGGTAATCAAAAGTAACTTGAAGAGTAAACGCAAGAAAATAAAATGATCAAGATATGGATAGTTTTAGAAGAAAAAAAAATGTTCAGTAGGCCACATTGAAAGATAACTGTTGCCAACTAATAATACTGGTAATGATTTTTAAAAAAATAACTTTATTTTCTAGATTGATAGATAGATGTGTAAATTTAAATAGTTGTCTAGTTTATAATAACGTATCAAATTTTTATCTTATCGAATTGAATTTTGATCTGACATTTAAAAAACATTTCGGATTTTTATTTTGTTATATTGGTTGACGTCGAAAATTATATATGATAGGGCTAGATTATCTAGGTTTGAGTTTGATCTTAGATATTAGTTTAAAATTAGTTTATATATGTTAGTGCTAGATTATCTAGGTTTAATTTTGATCATAGATATTAGTTTTAAAATAGTTATAAATGTGAGTGCTAGATTATCTAGGTTTAATTTTGATCATAGATATTAGTTTTAAAATTGTTATATATGTTAGTGCTAGATTATCTAGGTTTAAATTTGATCACACGTTAGTCTAAAAAATAGCTATATATGTTAGTGCTAGATTATCTAGGTTTGAGTTGGACCCTAGATATTGGTTTTAAAAGTGTGCCCTCAACGTTTTATTTGTTCTCTCTTCCCTCCCTTCTTGTGTG
>JAZGLO010005540.1:0-109473 GCA_036873155.1 Biomphalaria sudanica | reverse complement strand
TATAGACATGAATGAGAATGAATATAAAATTGTACATATTTATTTTAAAAAAAAAACTTTCTAAAAAAAAAGCCTAACAGGCAACAAATAATAGTGTTGTTGTTGTTGTTGTTTTCTTTTTGAAACGCTTTTATTTTTAGAAATCTAAGCGTGACGGACAGAATAAATTTACAAACAATAACAAAAAAATCCAAGCATTTAATATTAGTTGAACTGTTCTATATTGTATATATTGTTCCTACAGCCCAACTTGTCTCTGTATGAAGACCTTGTTCTAGAACGTCAAGCCGTGTTCCAACAGTATCATGATCTCGTGAAACGTTTCCAACCAAGTAATGACCTTCAGGGCGCAACCTTTCAACTGATTCAACAATTCCAGCCTATCTTGGAGCCGCTGGAGGCAGCACGTCTGCTCTTTACTCTGGACACTTTTGTTCGAGCCTGCAGTCAACGAAACCTTGTTTATTTCATGACAGAGGCGTCTCTCATGGGTGCGCTGCGTCATCACGGCCTCATCCCGTGGGACGACGACATTGACATCGCCATGAGCTCCAGACAGTGGAGGGAAATTCGGGGACGCGCTGGGAAATATTGAAGGCTTTCAGCTCTACGCTCCGCGTGCAAGTCAATGGAAATTTTTTATGTCGTCTGCGAGTTCCTTTCCCGACAAGCCCTTCAAATTTCCATATCTAGACATTTTCTTTTACGCCGAGGACGAGACCCACGCCTGGGCCATAACAAAGGGACTGAAGCACGATCTCATCTATAAGAAAACAGACGTTTTCCCACTACGATTTCGTCCCTTTGAACACTTACTCGTTCCGGTCCCGTGTAACCTTGACCTTTTAGTGCGCTCGTCGCACGACATAGACTTGTGCGTCACCCCGGAGTACATCCACAAAACAAACAGAAATGTGAGACTTCGGGAGCAGACGTCAGTTCCTTGCAGTCTGTTGCACGGTGTCTATCCTTTTGTCTGGGTGAGCAAGTCTGCACGTGCTGGTTACGTTGATGAGTACCTGATGCTTGGCGATACAGTGTTACACAAAGTGTCATTGGTCGATGGCTGCAGTGTCTGCACATGACGTCACAGAACGCAAGTTGTCAGTGTGATTAATGAATTTTCTGTAGACTCAGAAGTCATTGGGGAAAGTTGAATAAAATATATATTCATTCCAAGTACAGCGTGGTCTCTTGAAAATACTCTGTAATGTCATCACGTCTCTAATTGATAAGAAGACAAGAATGTCATTAGAAAATGTATAATAGACGTCTCTCTTTCTCCTTCAAATATCCAACCATGTTATTTTTTTTTCAAGACTGTCACAAAGCTTTCATAAGCTAATAATTTCATTAAAAAAAATATTTGTTCAGTCTATTATATATAACAAACAGCTATACCAACACGTTTAAGCAATAAATAATTATTTTTTTTAGTGTAATAAATAGATCTAGATAAAGTTCAGTTGTTATATTTCATACCAGTCCATTGTTATGATTAAATTCTAGGATGCTTCTATAAGGGAGATAAAGATGATAACCAATTCTAAATAGCGAAAAAACAAAGTATTATTTAAATACTCTTATGAAAATATTATTATTACTATTATAAAACGTATTTCCAATTCTCTGGTTCTTTGTAAGGATTGAGTTTTATTAAATGATAATGACATTTCTTCTAGTTCTCTAAACAACTTTCAAGGGGGCAAAGTATGTTCTATGACAGACCTGGAACACTACTGCTTCTATTGCATAATTCAAATCTACCAAAGGATGCTCAGGCTCAAGAACATGTCTGTGTCTGTTGTCTCCACAATTCTATGGTAGTTTATTGCTTGATAATGTAAATAATTCTAAACCGAATTTAAAACCAAGAATCAGACCGACAGCCTCTAACTCTTGTACTCTCATGGAGATGTCTAGCACTGGCACTGGACACTTCATCACAAGTTGTTGTTGTTTTTTTTTCAAAAAATTTTTATGTCCACCCCCCCCCCCCCCCCAAAAAAAAAAAAATCAAGAATTTTTAAATTCTTTAGTTTTTAAATTCACTATTTGTGATGAAGTACATTGTCACAACCCACAAGACATACAAAGAAAATGTGGTGGTCCTCGGAAAAAGCAAGGTAAACATTCATTGATTGTTTATTATCCTAATAATTTGAATTGCCCGGTAGTTCCAACTACAGACACACTTGAAACGAGTTCAAATCTGTATACATTCCCAAGAAATCAACACAAAACAAGACACCAGACATCAGCAGTTCCCCATTGGTGCACAAAAGAGCGAAGTCCTCGGAATCAGGATCATCGAAGTCACCGGACAGCCAGTGTCTCAAGACAGCACGTATTTTTTTTAAAAAGTTTTCCGTTAAGTGCTGAACACAGGTGGAAAGTTTCACTTGAACTTCTAAATGACAATTTACTCTACGTCATAAGTGTAAGAACATCTGTAGCTTTCTTTATTACATGCTACGTGAGGGTTGTAAGAATTAATATGTATGTGTTCACAATATAGAATAACAAAAAATACAGTGCTAATTTTTTTGACGTGCCGTCTACAATTGTTGCATCTCTATATTGGTGTATATCAAATTGAATAAATAGCATGTCTATCTAAAATTCTAGATTGCAACAACCCAGGTGAGCTGTTCTGCCTCATCGTGGCACCTGGGTGGAAACGGCTACTTGAGGGGGTAGCTAGGCTAAATGAATGGCGAAACATAACTCCCGTGGGGATGCCCACGGGTAGACGAGAGTTTACCCCTTGTACGGGCGGGGTTGTAAAAAAGTCCACACAAACACGTCCCACACCCATGCGCCGTTCCTCAAAGGACCGTTACATAAATGGCGAGTCCCCCACGGTTAGCTTGGTATAACGAAGGAAAATGACGCAGGCTCCCGGTGTCCTCGGCCTTCGGCCATGAGCGGCGAATCATGCGTCGGGGTCCAAAGGCATTGGAAACAGCAATGTTTTTACATAGGCATTGACTTGGGTCGCTCTCAAACAGAACTGTGCGTTCACACAGGTTTTTTTTTTTTACTGTTTCGGCTTGACGACCAAACAGGTTTTTTTTTCAAACTTAGAGCTCGAAGAGCCTTCGGCTCAGCTCTTATGAACATCAACAAAAGCGCAAACAAACAAGTTTGGTAGAATGAGATGGTACGGCAGAAAAACAAAGTGTACTACCAATACATTGTCGCTTCTTCCAGGGCTGCATTTTTTTAAATTGTTCTCTAGACAACCCAAGCCATATCTTAGGGCCCAGAAGAAATGTTAAAAACTGATATATAATATTTAGACTCCAAAATGGCCCCATATCTCAAATAGCTTAGGGCCTTTTCAAGTGTAAATACGGCGCTGGTTCCTACATTTCTTGCTTGGTGGACTGGTACCACAACTGGTCGAGTGTAGGTCATTCTAGGAGCCCAGACCTCCTGGTCGTTCAAATCTAGAAACTCCGAATTAATGGAACCAGCAAGGGGAGACAAATTGGTCTCTCATCCAGTTCGACTCGACCATGATTTGATTCAAGCCTTCTGAGTTGTGTTCCCTCTCGTTTGGTTTGTCTCGTCATCATAAATTAAAACAGGCACAAAATGTGAGGGGAAAAAAACGCTCGTGTCATTGTGAACATGTAAAAGGGGGGGGGGGGGGGGGAATGGGATGGGATGACCTCGTACAAAAAAAGGATATAATTAATACAACTAGTGTACACAAGTGTCTGACAGGATTTTGTCATGATTAATGTACCATGAGAGAGACCAGTATCTACAGTACCTACATGCAAGTTGGTAATTACAGCTTGTACATACAGCTAATTGAGGCAGCGGTGGTTGAGCGGTTCGAATCCTGGTGAAGAATGGGATTTTTAATTTCGGGGTTCCTCTGAGTCCACCCAGCTCTAATGGGTACCTGACATTAGTTGGGGAAAAGTAAAAGCGTTTGGTCGTTGTGCCGGCCACATGCACTGCCCCTCCCAAAAGGACAGCTCTGACGATGATGTTAATGATAATTCAAATCTGAGATTAATAGTCAGGAGACATAATGGGAATGACCCCTATGACCTCTATCTAGATAAGTATGGGATAATTACTGCCAGAATACTAATGACTTTAGGGCAGGGCAATTATTACATTTTATTTATGGATAACAGTTTTCCCTAACTGAGAAATAAATTTAAATAGAAATAATTAAAGCCTAAAGAATGACATTTGATTCCCAAATCAAGCTTCCACTGGAAAGTCCGCATCTTCATGCATGTTGTCAAAATTAAGTTGTCCTATTCTTGTTTGTCTGATCATTGGAAACGAAGTCTCTTTCAGATCAATGTAAAATGTTATTCTCAGTAGTCTTTAAGTTGTCACTATTTTACAAAATGTTTGACCGTTTTGTTTCCTGCATACTGAACGACCGAAACAGACTATAGATTACTACACTCACGCACACCATTGGTGAGGCAACCTTTACCTTGATTTGTTTCCAACGCTCTGGCAATGTGTCAGTCAGAGGGTGGGCGGGGCATGAACTGTCACCGTGCGATCAAGTCCGCGGTCGTTAGGTTCACGCGGTTTCTTGGCCTCGTTTCCATGTCTTCTTCCCCCCCCCTCCCTCTACTCAGCCACCTCCCCTCTCAACACACAGCGATTTTGAATTGCCTTCGTTGTGAAGGGGAGATAAGAGGGGAAAAAGTAGGTCACGCGAGAGCACAGACTGTTCAGGGTTTTACTTGATGTGAAGGGGCGAGGAAAGTCGTTGGGGAAAGAAAACGTTGAAGTAGGGAGAGGTGGAGGAGGGGGTGGTAAGGGGCCTCAACGTCCGGTTTATTGGATCAGTTTTTAACCGGTAGAATGTAAACCTTGAGGTCTGGTTCGTTTTAGACTTAGGCAGACAGCCGAGTTGAGAGAAGAGAGTCCAGGGAAAGAAGACGCGCTCAAAGAAAAATGGCGCTGGTAGTTCTTTGCCTTGTCGTCTGCTAGTAGGGAAGAGCTCTTCACTGAATGTGTTGATGTAGGAATGTGGGACTGTAGCTGGAGAAGTCTTGTTAGCCTCTAAATGAGTAGCAAGGCCCTGTATGTCACTGTATGCTTGTGAGCTCTTCATGGAAGACTTCTGTACGTGTACGCTTTGAGTCGTGCTGTAGATGTCTGCGTACTTTCATCAAGTGATTGTAATCGTTGATTGTTGTTGATGCAATGGGATGATTGAATGTTGACTCAGTGAATAAAACACTAAAGAATAAATAGGATTACTAAAGGATTCAACACCGAGACATAGACGTTATAGACACTTAGAAGCATTTATACAACTTGACCAGCCTTTGTTGACCTTTGCAGACCTTTTATTGACCTTTACAAGACTGTTAAGTGTCATCCTGTGACTCAGCTAATGAACTTATATTGTATTTATTAGTGTATTGTCGAAACCGTTCTGTAATACTATCTACAGGGAGACTACTCTAAGGTTGATCTGAATTTACAGTTTATGTCAAGCGTTCATTTCCAAGCCTTCGTGTGTTGTGGGACGGAAGAAGGCTTTGTACTTTTTGACGTTCATTTGAGTCTGATATGTTTATTTATGTATTGAACAGTAATAAATGGCTACGTTTAAAAAACTATTTCTCATAAACAAACATACACAAGGGGAAAAAAGTTCTAAGGCTTTGTATGAGGACTACATGAATATTTGATCCAGGGACGAACACAGGCAGTTAACTCGCCTGATGGTTGACTTGAGAAGAAAGCCAGAGGGGCTGGTAAGCCTGCACACGTCTAGAATTATATTTTTTATCATTAATTTCATTCCGCCCTCTGCTTTTGGACTAGATTCAATTGAAAAGAAATGAGAGAGAGAAAACACACACACATAAAGAAGAAAAGGAAAAAAAGCAGGTTACGCTGACCTGTAAGTGGTAATTAAGCTACGGGAGGTAACTCGGGAGTGGAGGATAAAGCAAATGGCGGACAGAGCAGACGACTTAAGTCTGGGAGATGAAAAGTGAATTATCGTCAATTTGTCTGATTGGTTTTTCATTCAATGTGCAGACACTCAATAAGTTCCCCGCCATTTCTTCCATCAAACATCTTCAACTGTTACAAATTGTCGTGAAATAAAAAAAAAGGTTTTACTTTGAAGGTCGACCAACTTTACATGTGTCTGGCGTCTGAAGATTTGGCACCAAAGTCGGATCAGTTTAACCCCCTATACCATCCATAGTTTGCACAAGACAACAAACTAATTAAACTAATTGATTTGTTATAAGAAGTGCTGGTTTGAACTCAACTAGTAATAACATGAACATTGTATGATATAAATTATGTTCAAACTACAATACCATACAATACAGAATACGGGAAGGTAATGAATTTTAAGAATAATTTTATAAATTAGATGAACCAAAAGTGCATAATCTGCATGTAGAATGCATAAATAAAATCTATATAATTGTATATTTTAAAATCTAAAACCCTAAGATGATTAAAATCATCAACTTGAAATATTAAAATCTGTCGAAACGGCGACATGACCATATGGCTGCCTGGTCGTGCGGTTTGTGCGCTGGACTGTCGTTTGGATTTATCGATGGTCCAGGGTTCAAACCCTGTCCGCTTCCAACCCCCGTCGGCCTACGGGAGGTTTGGACTAGGAAGTAAACTATCTTCAACTCTGAAGGAACATCCGAAACATGTAAAACATTTTACAAACAATCTCCATGGAAACTAAAAGGAAATAGATCATAGAGTTATGTAACACAGTTAGAAAAGCACTGGCCTAATAGGCTCTAGGAAATCTCAATGTGTTGCAGTGGAACTCTGGGATACTGTATTTGATACTAACCTATAAATCTAGGGTCTCTATACAGTCACCCGAGAACGTTCACTCTAACGCAATTCTATTCTAGTATAAGGGATATAGAGACACATGAGTCTGTGTTTTGTTCTTTAATCACTTGGTGAGTACAAGAAATTGAAGAGATTGAAGTTCACGCGATACATGGGATTCGTATATAGACTATTCAATTATTAAGAAAAATGTGTTACACCAGTCTACTGTAAAATCCATTTTCCGGATAAATTGGTCTGTCCGGATAATCGATCGTCCGTTAGCCGAATGTGGAATATTATAATATAATTTTACATAGAATATATTTGGCTTTTTTCCCCATAAAATCCCCCCCCCCCCCACAGTTTTTACAACTGTTATTTACTATTCATATAATTTTTTTTTTAAATTAAACGCATAACACAAAGGGAATAATGAAACATATTCTTTAAACATTAAAGTATTTAACTAAAAATAATGTTCTAAAAGATATTTCCATCTCTAAACGATGTTGTTGTTCATGTTGTTGTTGTTGATGTTTTTGTTGTTGTTGTTGTTGTTGTTGTTGTTGTTGATGTTATTGATGTTGATGTCGTTGTTGTTGATGTTGTTGTTGTTGATGATGTTGTTGTTGTTGTTGTTGTTTTTTGTTTCTGTTATTTGAGTTTCAAACATTTTTTTTAACGACGTTTATTTTTGTTTAAAACGATGCATTTTGTCTGCATGAGATGCATTTTGTCTGCATGAGATGCATTTTGTCTGCATGAGATGCATTTTGTCTGCATGAGATGCATTTTGTCTGCATGAGATGCATTTTGTCTGCATGAGATGCATTTTGTCTGCATGAGATGCATTTTGTCTGCATGAGATGCATTTTGTCTGCATGAGATGCATTTTGTCTGCATGAGATGCACTTTGTCTGCATGAGATGCATTTTGTCTGCATGAGATGCATTTTGTGGTCATGAGATGCATTTTGTGGTCATGAGATGCATTTTGTCTGCATGAGATGCATTTTGTCTGCATGAGATGCATTTTGTCTGCATGAGATGCATTTTGTCTGCATGAGATGCACTTTGTCTGCATGAGATGCATTTTGTGGTCATGAGATGCATTTTGTGGTCATGAGATGCATTTTGTGGTCATGAGATGCATTTTGTGGTCATGAGATGCATTTTGTCTGCATGAGATGCATTTTGTCTGCATGAGATGCATTTTGTCTGCATGAGATGCATTTTGTCTGCATGAGATGCACTTTGTCTGCATGAGATGCATTTTGTGGTCATGAGATGCATTTTGTGGTCATGAGATGCATTTTGTGGTCATGAGATGCATTTTGTGGTCATGAGATGCATTTTGTCTGCATGAGATGCATTTTGTCTGCATGAGATGCATTTTGTCTGCATGAGATGCATTTTGTCTGCATGAGATGCATTTTGTCTGCATGAGATGCATTTTGTCTGCATGAGATGTACTTTGTCTGCATGAGATGCATTTTGTCTGCATGAGATGCATTTTGTGGTCATGAGATGCATTTTGTCTGCATGAGATGCATTTTGTGGTCATGAGATGCATTTTGTCTGCATGAGATGCATTTTGTCTGCATGAGATGCATTTTGTCTGCATGAGATTTTTAGGGAATTCGAAATCAAGATTTAGGAAGTAGTTACATATTCCCATGGTCTACACCTGATAGTTCGCTGGGCACTCTCGGACACTTCACCTAAGGAAGGACCTCTTTTATGAATGAGACTGGTCATTTACCAAAGTAAGGACTGGCTAAATAAGCATTCAGGCAAATCCCGGTGGACGAGTACCTAAATGGGCCGGTGGGGCCGCCGATTGTACTAATTTTTATAATAATTTAAGAAGCCTACCCTAAATGTGATCGGCGCCTTATCTTTCATAAAAGACACTAGTTCAGGAACAAAAGTCAGCTTATTTGCAGACCACCATTAGTCAAATCACTAAACTTAGAGACACTTCAGGACAGAAGACTAAAAAGTCAAGTAGCTATAATATAAAAAAAAATTAAACCTTAATTTACTATTAGAAAGACAAAACCTAATGAAATATTCAGAAAGACACAAAGATAGAGGCACATTTCTTATTCCATACGCTAGAACAAATTCGTACAAGAGCTCCTTTAGAGACATTTAGAGACTGGAATGGGTTGCCTGAATCAGCCAGGAAAACTAACGATTTAACACTTAGTAGAGTTTAAGTCATTGATTGACATGCATGACTAGATTGACACATGAAATGCGTAGGAGGTAATTATCTTCTTTTTTGAAATAATATAATATATAAGATAAGAAGACCTTCACAGAAGACTTGACTGCCAAATACTAAACACATAATAATGGAATCCCCACTATTCTATACCAGGCTACTGAGTATTTACAATCCTCACTATACACTAAGTAATATTAACAAATAACATACGGTTTATATTCATATTGTTCTGTAGAAGATGAGATAGAGTGTACATACTCATACTGGGGTGAATCTATAACAAGACGTTGAGGTTATAAAGTAACGATAGTATGGAGTAGTATTGCATCAAGTCATCTATTTACCACTGAATCGACTCAACTAGAACATGTCCAGTCAAATGGGCATTCTATCATTGGCTTGGTTCGTCCCAGGATGTTCCTGCTCTACGACTTCAGCTCACAAGTTGGTGAAGGGAAGAAGAAGGGAGGACAGATTAGAATACAACAAAGTTGCTGAACTCCAAGAGATGCAGTGACATGAAATGCAACAAAGTTGCTGAACTCCAAGAGATGCAGTGACATGAAATGCAACAAAGTTGCTGAACTCCAAGAGATGCAGTGACATGAAATGCAACAAAGTTGCTGAACTCCAAGAGATGCAGTGACATGAAATGCAACAAAGTTGCTGAACTCCAAGAGATGCAGTGACATGAAATGCAACAAAGTTGCTGAACTCCAAGAGATGCAGTGACATGAAATGCAACTATGATGACACAAGAACACTTGGATGGTTTCGTTTTGAAGGCTTTTGATACAGTTTGTTGATGACGGACCTTCTTATCTTATTGGATAAATGAATGCATTGCAAGAGCTTTTCATGTTGCTTCATTTCTTAAGTCTTATGTTACACTCTGTTAAGTATATCACATCGTTTCAAAATCATGAAATAGAAGTATTCAAACTAATTAAGGTCGAAGTGTTCGTACACATGAAAAGTTCTTTGAGCCTCCAATTCTAACTGGATAAAGAAATACAATGCGTTAGGCCTATATAAACCCAGAGTGGCAGGTTTGCGTTCAGTTTTCAACTTAATATCGCAATTCAAATTAGTATATTATATAGCAATAAATATACGGGCCGGATGGTGAGCCGATTTGATTACGATGATTACGCCAAGCACCAAGTGAACCACATCTTTGAATACATATGAATATTAACAATGTAATAATCTATATATAAATCTCTTCGTGGCTCAAGAGTTTGGACACCAAGAAATGGAAAAATCACTCTTTTATTTCTGCAAGTAGGACGGACTAGAGTTACCCCACGTAATTTTAGAGGCGAAAAAAAAAGAGGGGATGGGGTAGAACAAGTAGTATTCACCCGTCACTAAATAGCAGGGCCGGACTTAACCATTGTGGGGCTCAGTGCGAAATGGATTTCGCGAGGCCCAGATTGGGTAATAAGTGAAAATTAAGAGTTTATATTAGAAAATATATTCGTCTTTGCATTTTATTCATTCTTTACTACGCACAGAATTACTACACGAGCCTTGCGTGTAGTGAAGTTATACAGTATATCATAAGAATTCTGTTTCCTACATAGATCACGCTCAATAGCAAGAATTACCAAATGTTTCAATCTATCTACGAGAATTGTTAAACCTCAAGTAATTCTTCATTAGTTTCAGGCGCCAGAAGCTTCTTTCACCAGACTTCACAATTATGGGTATTGCATAATGCCGTTTTTTTTTTTTTATCGCGCGAAGGATTGGTATTTTCCATATTGAATGACACCCCAAAATATTATTTTTCGTGTATATATTTTAGGAGATTTGTATGAGTTTTCAAAAGACTTTAATAATTTCCGTATATTTCCAGGACTTTTTCGTATAATTTGCAAGTTCAGAAGATTTCCAGGAGCTCCTGGTAAATCGCATAGGTTTCAGTGGCCTAAGGCCGGCCCTGCAAAATAGCGGTCGACTAGTAATAATAATATTTCACTTCAAGGCCTTTAAGAAGATTCACGTTGCATGTCAGAGACCAGACACATCTCCAGAAAATTTCTCAGTGGACACTGATAAAGAGACTACAACGAATTTTGTTTATCTTTAATGAGACTTGACCCTGGCAGTGTCAGAGAATGAATACTCCTTCGTTTCTAACATAATAATAATAATACTGTACTGGGATAGGCCTATTTTGACTGACAAAACGGTAGATTTTAATCGCCCTGATTTGCTGCTCATCGATAAAAAATAAAAGGCCGCTACCATTATTGGCATCGCCGTACCACTATCTCATAATTAAAAAAAAAACTGAGCTGGAAAAACAACGGAAATATGGGAACCTTGGCTTGGAGATTAAGCGTTTATGGAAATTATCTAAAATAACAATATACCCCATCATATCAACCGAGGGAATAATAACAACTGACCTCACAGATACCTTCAAGGCCCTGTCATTCCTAGGAACATTCTCGTTGCCTGTCAGAGGGCGGTACTTCTGCAGACCTGCCACATCACCAGAAAATTCCTCGGTGGAAACTGATAAAGGGACTACGATGAATTTTGTTTCCCTTTAACGAAACTCGACCCTGGCTTCGCCAGAGAATGAATACTCGCTCTTTTATAATAATAATAATAATAATAACTTCCCGTTCAGACCTTGCGATCTGAGGGGCAGATGACTCAGGGGTACCCTAAAAAAATCCCGAAATTCAAAATCCCAGTCTTCACCAAGATTCAAAAATGTGATCTTAAATCTCAGCCACACCGCCCCCTAATAATACTAATAAAAATAATAGCATGAATATATCTCCGTAGCCTGAAGCATGATGTCATCAACCAGCCTAACAATATGTAGATAACACTTTCAATACCCACATGTCTGTTTAGTATGGCCGTAGGCAGGATGTGGTTTTATTTTAGTTGGCACTTCATGGTTTTTCATAAATCGTGCTGAAAAGTATTGAAACCTTTCTTTTGATGGTGACCGGTCATTTCGTATCCGGTCACTTCATCCACGGTCATTTCATATTTGGTCACTTCAATTCAACCCCGGTCATTTTATCCTCAATTAATTTTTTTTTCTAAGTCATTGTGTAATTGTGTTAAGGCTTTGTCATTAAGCTCTCATTTCATCTAATATATAAATATGTTTATTTAGAATACCTTTTTTGTGTGGATATTTTTAGCCTGTTATTCTAAAGTGTTTAGAGTGTTTCCCCCTCCTCTCTTCATGCTTATTGACAAATGAAATAATAGATGTCAATAAGAAGATATATTGTAAAGTGGGGTTCTAGTGTTTCTATTTGATATAAGGGATGTCAATATTATCCTGCGCTTATTGCGTGATGTCATGATCAAAGGCCAACGTTTGGTGAATGTAGTGAAAATCTTTTGAAATTTGAGAATGATTAGAATACTTATGATCATGCGGCTGATATACATTATCTCCTGAAGGTCACCTTTCCATTTATCTATCTTTATTTGTCAATAGTTCTTTCTTGAAAAAGGGGATGTATCATTTATAATCCAATAAACTTTGACTTCAACCCTCCACTGGCGCCCAATATTACCTGTCTACGTTTTGTTATACATTCAAGTTATCCACTCTGGCACTGAAGAAAGTGCCCAGGAAGATGCAGCACTAGGCAGGACATTTCAAACGATGTACAGTAGCACGAATCAATAGACCTCAGTACTATCAGAGTGATTTAGATGAACACATACACAAACAGTGTCTACATTAGCTCGATGTCTCTGGATGTTACGTTTTTATAGTTTAATGACATTAAATTATATTTTTATTTAATGTGTCACACTTTTTGGCATGTAAATAAAAATAAATATAGGTAATATTGCTGGTTTCATACTTTTCTTTTTTTTTTTTTACAATTATTTTTTTGGATAGGAGGATGAAATGACCATGGGATGAAATGACCATGGGATGAAATGACCGGGAATGAAGTGATCGGGATGAAGTGACCAAATGTGATCGGGATGAAGTGACCAAAGATGAAATTACCGGGGATGAAATGACCAGAAACGGCTTTTTACCCTCTTAGGTGGAACTATTTGGGGACCGTATTTGAGTTTGCGTATCCAGACGACACAAAATCTTTGTAATCTTGTAGATTGAAATAAATATGCCAAGTCCTCTTCTTACTAGAGGAAATAGAGCGTTGTAGTTGCCAGAAAAAAATTAAATGACTCTAAAAATATTTTTTGCAGTTGAATTGTGTTCTTTTAAAATAAAACATTAATGTATACGCTTATTACATCCATTAAAAATGCACATTCCTTATGGATAATATTTTTTTTTCTTTTTAAACCAATATTTATGTTTACGAAATAGATTGAAAACATCCGGAACGTCACCTTTACAGATGTTATGCTCAGTATTTTAATCAGCACAGTATTTCAAGCATGAAACCGGCCTTAATTAAATAATATTTTTAATTGCGCTTTTTGTTTAAGAGATTCAAAAGCCACAGATGCAAGGACGGACAGACAGCACAAAACTAATAACAACATCCAATGACAAACAGTCGTTTTACTTTTTTCTATGCACGTATTTATTTTTGCATGAGCTGCTCAGCACTCGCATGTACAGGAGAGAAACATGTATGCTTGATATTGCTCTAAGCCTGGATGGTTAAATTTACAGAAACAAATTCTTATCCAAATAAATTGTTTACAAAATTTAGAAGACAAAAAATACTTGTGTAACTATAATCCATTAGTCTGAAAATAGTGTTTCAATACCAGACACTATTCTTCACATCAACAACCCGAGCTCAAAATCTGCTGGCTCTTTTCTCTTTACTCACTCTGTCCTGCTTGATTCAAGTCCACCTCGATCAGTCTGTACCAGATGGTGTTCCTTTCATTTCTAATTGTGGACTTCACGTCAAAAACTTCTTTTTTAACAAACCTCTTTTCAAGTAAGAACTTCATGGAACCTGGATCCAGGAATCTGGACTACTGATCTCAAAAACGGCTCTAACGATTTTCCATAAACTGAACAGTTGATATCTATCGCTGATAATTGAATGACTAGCTCGTTGACCACATGGGGAAAACTCTAGTTTGACCGTATTAATTTTTTTAAGTAAAAAAAAAAATGTAAATTTGGCTAGAGACTAAATCTAGGTCTAGATCAAACATCGGTTTTGAAAGCGTTATTGAAAACATTATCGTGTTAGGGCATTTCCGAATGTAAGGCTTTATTAATTCAAGAGTAAAATACTTTAATGTTCAGGAAAATTTCACGCATCGTCTTCTAAGTCTAGATTTAGGAATTATCATTGGAATTATTCACTAATAATAACAATTTTAAAAAGTTCGGTTATGCTATAACTGAGTAAATTTAATGTTTTATTGAAAAAATATCTAAGGTTTTCTAATATTTTTTTACGCAAATCTAATATAGATATTGCTTACATCTAGATTAATTCTAGATCTACAAGTATATATAGATCTAGACTAGATCTTAAGAGTTCTAGATGTGGGGTTTAGGTCCAGAGTCTTGTGTATAGTGTCCAGAGTCCATATAATGAAAATATCCTAAACTAATCGCTGATCTCTGCACTGCCCACTAGCCGAGTAGGTAACGACGCATGTTCCACGAAGCTGACCGTGTCATAATCACTGGTCCTATACCCGGTTTGACCCTTATTTAATTTTAATTAGTTATTTTAATATTTTTTTATATTTAAACTTGCATAATGGAGGTATGTCCTTTTAAAAACTTACGCATTTAAAATCGAAATATTAAAGCTAATAATAACAATAAAAGGAAATTTAAAAAGTGGATTGTATGGGGGAATTTAAAATTCTATTAAAATCTGTCTCTTTATCTACATAAAAACTTGAAGCATTCACGAGACACATAAAGTAGATTAAAGTTGAAAAGTTCAAAGTTCAAATCTTGTGCAAGTTCCAAAAAAAAAAAAAAAAGTGGGTGACAATGAATAAGTTCTTTCACTTTTTAGAAGTGTTCTTGATTTGGAGGATAAAGTTTCATAATCACCTTTCATTTCTTATACTAGAACCTTCTATTTCTTTAACTAATTGTCTGTATCTCTAGAAGAGGACAGGCCACGTTCGATTGAATGTAATTAATGCTTTTGATTCTAATGAGTACTGCGAAGATCGTTGCTAAAAAATATTTGTTGCTTTTTTGTTTCTTATTGTATATATTTTTATCGGTATTTTATTTATACAAGATGCATGTGATTGGAAATGCACTGTGCACAGTGGCCATTACCAACTGCTATTGTGATGAGATATTCTTAAAATATTTATCAAGTCGCTATGATATACTAAGTCCTACAGAGATCTCGCTTTCTGCATTGTTCAATAACAGGAGTCAGGAGTATAGAATCGGACATAACGCTAAGATATTTGTTTACATCAAGGATTTACTTCGTAAGACAAGTTACTAGTAGAGCATTTGTATTCCCTTTTTAATACAATTGTATACATGAATATATAAATAACAGAGAGCGACAGAAGAAGAGAGAGAAAGAGAGAGAGAGAGAGAGGAAGAAAGAGGTGCAGGGAAACAAACTTTTTAGAAGAGATAACTTACAACTGTATGAGTGAATACTTGCACTTGTTAATTTTTGAATGTTCTGTCAGATGTCGCGTTAATTAAACTTTGATTGAATCGCAATATTGGCGTCAACAACAATTGGGAACAATTGGGAATATTTGTCTCACCGTCGATAGTAATCTTAAAAGTGTTTACTTTACATTCATGTTCATTTCGTTCGAGTCTGTACTCTAGTTGCAACAAAAAAACAAATGTAAACAAGATATAACCGTTCTAATTTGTTGTAATAATATTCTCTTCAAATTAAAGTTGGCTTATGTCTTTTATGTTCAGCGGGAATTTCCGCACTCGACTCCAATGTTTCTTTGTAGTTAGAAATAAATGAACGTACATAAACCTTTTGGCACTGCTTAATTCAATAAGGAGGAATTGATTAAAGGACTAATATATATATATTTTTTTTTTGACTTGTGGTTTTGCATTTTTGACTTGTGGTTTTAGGTCTTCGATTTGTGGTTTTGAGTCTTCCACTTGTGGTTTTAAGCCTTCAACTTGTGGTTTTTAGTTTTCGACTTGTGGTTTTGACTATGGTAAAAGTGTGAGCTAACAAAAGGAATTTTAAAAAAAAATGTAGATTTCTTTTTGAAGATGGATATATAACAGAAGGTCATGCTGACCTTACACGCTGACCTCGTTACTGTGACATTCATTGAGAAACTCTATTTCAAGTTGCATTGAATACCAAGCATGCCATTGACCCGGGGATCTGAGCGGAGACTGAACTAGATCTAGAGTAAGGACTATTTTCAATGGGTGCAATGTTCCCCTTCCTCTCTCTGGTATTGGTGGAGTTCTGGTTTCTGATCAACACTGACCTTGAGAAGGTCGATGATTTTAGGATGTTACTAGTTGGAGTCAATGTTTTGTTGAATGCCCTGGAAGTGAGGTGTTTTTTTTTTTCGCTATTTTAAGTTGTCTTTTAACTTGTATTTTTTTGTGTAAGTGTATTTCTAAGTGTATGTGTGTTGCTAGTTGAATAAGCTGTTCAAATACATGTTAGTTTTTGTGTGTAAATGTATTTCTAAGTGTATGTGTGTTGCTAGTTGAATAAGCTGCTCAAATACATGTTAGTTTTTGTGTGTAAGTGTATTTCTAAGTGTATGTGTGTTGCTAGTTGAATAAGCTGTTCAAATACATGTTAGTTTTTGTGTGTAAATGTATTTCTTGGTGTATGTGTGTTGCTAGTTGAATAAGCTGTTCAAATACATGTTAGTTTTTGTGTGTAAGTGTATTTCTAAGTGTATGTGTGTTGCTAGTTGAATAAGCTGTTCAAATACATGTTAGTTTTTGTGTGTAAGTGTATTTCTAAGTGTATGTGTGTTGCTAGTTGAATAGGCTGTTCAAATACATGTAAGTAATAAACGAAAGATGTTCAACCTTTTCTGCTTTTGTAAACACAAGTTCCTTGAAGCACTATAGTTGGGGGCAGGGGGATATTGGCAGGAGCTTGTCTATGAAGTACCTTGTCAGTTTGACCACTTCTTTTCAAACAGTTCTTGTAATTAAAATGTTTTCTTAAACAGGAGGATGGAACAACGATGGACGTCAGAGATATTTAGGACGTTAAAAATATTTAGGATGTCCGAGATATTTAGGATGTCCGAGATATTTAGGATGTCAGAGATATTTAGGACGTCAGAGATATTCAGCACCTCTAAGATATTTATCAGTTTTATGCGGACTGTAGTTTGAGAAGTGGATTTATTTATTCTGTTAGTGTGTGTGTGTTTATTTCGATGCTTCTTGCAAATTAGATATTTAAACAATCTTCAGAAATACAATAAAATACCGATATAGTACACATGATAAGAGAACGGTTAAATACAATTTCTCTTATAAGAAGACAAACTCTTATCACGGGTTCAAAAAACTGGAACCTGGACAAGGATCTCGAAAACTGCTCAAACGATTTTCCGATAAATTTCGGCAGTTAATGTAGGCCTATATTTTGGGGAAAAAAACACTGGCTAATTGGCCTTACAGTAAAAACTCTGGATTGACCGTTATAATTTTTCAAAATATAATCATTTTTTTTGAACATACGTCATTGGAATTGAAATTCCCTCATGCATTCAATAAAGAGTTTGATAAATATATAGACGATCAAGATCGTTGTGCGCACCATCATCTGTAGAAATCATTCGATGGACTGCTTAAATTAGCTTGTAACAATATACATGTTTATAATCCTATAATACTTATATAAGTTATAAGTTATTATAAATCGTGCTGAAAAGTATTGAAACCTTTCTTTTGACGGTGACCGGTCATTTCGTATCCGGTCACTTCATCCACTGATGACTGATGACTCTTGTGACTGATGACTGTTGTGACTGATGACTCTTGTGACTGATGACTAATGTTACGTTGAAGAAGTAAACGTAAAGTCACGAAGTCTGCAGACGAGAATGTAGGGAGCTGTTTGATTTCCCGCTCTTTCTTGCTGCACTTTCCTTCTGCTAGCTGTCTGCAGTTCAGGTGGAGTGGAGGGGAGCTTCATGCAACTCAGTTTTAACTCTCATGACAGTTGTGAAGTTGGTGGATATATTTAAACTCACGCCATTATATCTCAACTTTAGTTTACCACTAAGCAGACGTCTGTGTACCTCAGCGCTACACGTTCAGTCAACTGTTTTATCTTTCAATGAGTTGCCAGTGAAACAGCCATTTAGTTTATCTTGTGAAATTATTGTGAAGTAGTCATTTATTTTTGAGCATTGTGTATTATTGGCCGTTATTTGTGTTTTGAGCAACCAACACATTGATCTAGTATTTAATAGTACGTGTTTGTATACCTACTAACAGGTTGGACGTAAACACATACAATCGGTATGAACCACACATATGCTGGCTACATTGTTCCCCCATACTTCTGCTTCTGACACCAGTAATACTAGATCCTACAAGGAAGTGAATCTCATCCCTTATTTCTCTAGCTATCCAACGTGAGAACCCATACCCCCTTTGGCTAACCCAAAAATATGCACGCGCCATTTCCTGGCCTCTCATTTCCACTCGGAGTTGGCAAGTAAGATCGATTCTGCGTCAGACACTGGGCTCACACAGAGCGCGCTTGTGGATGAGTGCCTTACCAAGGTCAAGGTCAACTTATCGATCGTCTGGCAACCAGCCCGGCCCGGCCACTGCTTGATATCCTGGTAATAATCACAACACTGGAAGAGAGAGAGAGAGAGAAAGATTTAAAAAATGGAGGAAGGAAAAAAAAAAGGTAAATTAAAGTCTGGAATGTAAAGGAGAGGTCTGTGTAAGCCAGACTTTGCTGAGAGGGTAGAGAAGGAATACTGAATTCTAGTACCAGAAGTTTACAATGGTGTGTACCCAAGTTAATGAAACACGAGCTTATTGCTGATGGCACAAGTTAGAGCAGGCCACGCGCATTAAATGACTTGTTTTTCTTAGTAAGCAGGAAATAACTGAAAATCAATCAATTCCTTGTGATTTGTAGTTGAATTTGAAAGGCGAACAAATTCAAAATGACATATCAATGTGTATCTGCAGTCCACGACCTGAACTTTGCACGTTGCATACAGGCATAGGATCGCTCTAATGTGGGACTGTTTAATTCATAGACAAACATGGATATCTCTTGGCATTACCCTTAATGAAATAGCCAGCAGTCCTTATATAATTACGTAACCTACTGTACTGAGATGGCTGCCTGGTCGTGCGGTTTGCGCGCTGGACTGTCGTTCGGATTTATCGACGGTCGAGGGTTCAAACCCTGCCCGCTCCCATCCCCCGTCGTCCTGCGGGAGGTTTGGACTAGGAAGTAAACTATCTTCAACTCTGAAGGAACATCCGAATTATGAAAAACATTTTACAAACAAACATTTTTACTGACAGTTTGGTTAAAGTATGTCATAAAAGAAAAAAAATGTGATAACCTCAAAGCTGAACTAAAACGAACAAGAACAAACAACATACAAACAACATTGTTTGCACATTTCAATAAAGTCCATTAAGTCCAATGATGATAAAGCCATGATTTATTTCCAATGTTTTTACAAATCTGTTTTCATGTCTGTACAAAGTGCGGGACAAACATCCATACTTGGTTGACATCACATTGAGACATCAAATTAGAAATGGGGGTGTGGGGGCGTGGAAGTGGTGCTCCTATAAATATGAAAGTAAATCATAACATTGTGGCTGCAGACCAGTAACCACCACTGTAATCTTGCTATCACCATCCAATAGTGTAAGCCTACTGGTTCGAGCAGAAACGTTTGACTAGAAACAAAGACAATAAGTAGAACTTGGAGGCGAGGTCTTGCAGGCAATAGCATCATTCAATCAAGTGTACCGCCACATCTCTCTAATACATACATCCCAGAACATAAAGAAGACAGACACATTGAACGCCAAGAGATGCAATTCTCTTTTCTCATTGGTTAAATGCATTGACCTAAATCCATTTCATCACGTTATAACATCAACCTGTACAGCAGAAAGCGGTCCATTGGACCGAACACTTTTCTATGGTATTTCAGAATCTGACAATTACATATATAAATCACAACAAAATGACCAGTGGCTACAATTCAAAAAGTAGAATCATCTTCAAAGTGGTACAAACACGTTTCACCATTAGTTGATCATGTATATGAAAGTAATTCCTAGTCCAGCACTGATACTAGTTGACAGCCCTGCAGACACTGTGTATCAACACTATCGGACTATCCAATGGTATGTCTGGTAGCGAGAAGAGAATGGTGTAAGTCCAAACAAGTGATGGGCGAGCAACAAATGAGGGGGGTAGTACCAAGCCAGGGGGCTAATGATCACGATGTTGGCTGGAGGAGGAGGGGGGGGGGAGACCAATGAAAATCGATAGCACTACGCCACGACAAGCACATGACGTGACGGCCAGATGGGCTATCTCCCAGTGGGTGGAAACACAGGTGAAGGAGACAAAACCTCTCAAATCTATGGCTGCTCTGACGTCATGTCAGCCGAGCTACACTTACACAGAAACACGTGGTTACGAATGTGACAGAGCAGCATCTTTAGGAGCTGAATCTGGATACGCTACCTTACATTAATTGAAACTTTGTACGACCAAAGAACTGACAGAGAGAGAGGGAGAGCTATAGACCTAGAGACAAAGTCGTGAGTTGTTTGAAACCAACCAACCAAAAAAAAAAATGTTTATAGTATGTTGATGAGTTTAACACTTGTTTAAAACAAAAATAGTCCTAGTTTTTCTGTTGAATGCCTACATGACAATAACACAGCGACGTGAACGTGGTTATACCAATGACCTCAAGACACAGTGACTGTCCCAGTGACCACACGGTTCTTAGGTAGACCAAGTGAATGCCAACTAGGTCAACAGCCAATCCTGCCTGCTCGTTATCTTGGTAAACTTCCACAGCCTAGGGAGTACCTCCGTGCCAGAGTCGACAACCAATCAATAGACATCATTAATACCAATGTATGTCTTTTACAATGGATACGATCTCCAGTACTCTCCCTCTGATAAGACACGAATTACACAGATGCTGTTATCAGAGAAAGTTGTTTTGTACCAAAGTAAGATAAACAAGTGAAATCTACTCCCCAGTGTGTGTCAATCCCAACCAGTCTCCAGGACCAACCTGATCAATCGTACGTCCTTCTATGATGTCAACATTCGTGATCAGACCAACTTGTTTCAATACCAAAAGATGAACAAAACTGCTCTGTCTTTAGAGTAAACCCAATCATAAGACTATGTTTCAGTCCTGCACGGAAGTGGCCAATCCCAAAACTGATGTATTTCTTATAAAGTAACAACAAAACATGATACAATGTCCATCCAAACATTTAAGAAGCACTGTCAATCTTGTGCCTTCTAATTTGAAAGTAGACATCTTATAGCATGGAGCAAGTACAGCAGTAAGACACAAACCAATAGGGATGTGAAGAGACAGACACTGAGGAAGTCACCATTAAACTAACGCCACCCAACTAGTTGCTACAACGTCTAAGTGCCAGGAACAAAAAATGTGGCGCCACCTGTCTCATGAAACCATCGGTCAGCGGATCAGAACTTCTGGTACAATAACAACAAGCCTAAACACATGTCTGTCTGTTCAGTGACAGCATACTCTGTGTTTCAATGAACAAGCAGGAAACATATTATTGAGTTGAGATGAAACCATTGGCCAGTATGTTAGCAAATAAAACATAGAACGATGGTTCACATACAAAATACGATGACTACAAAAGATCATTTACCGCAAGAGAAAACGTCCTAATAACCTCGAGCTAAACCAAACCTGTTCTTTCTGGAACATTCTCTGACTCCACTAGAACAAGTCAATGCTAGTGTCAGAACAAATGAGAAACAAGATAACGCGAACAACAAAAAACGTTTCCACACACACACGCACGTACTGCATAGCTCATTTCCACAGACCGGTGCTTTACAGCTAACAAGCAATACACAATACACGCCTACACATAATACACTTTGGAGCGCTGTGAGTATATATACAGTTCTAGTCTGCCCATAAATCAATTCATCTGCTATATACATCATCACCTAATTTCTGTTTGGGTTTATCAATGACACCGCGTGTCACTTATTTTCAGCCAATAAGTGACAAGCATAAATTTTAACAATGATAAAGGGAAAATAAGGAAATAGAAACAAATGTCTTCCTCACCCCCAAAGTCTTGCCGATCTGACGTCAGTAGCTATTGGGTTCTTAATGTGAACACAGCTATTAGAAGCTAATCACTTAGGAAAAATATACAAATATTCTACTTCCGGGTCTAGAAGTCATACAGACAAACTTTTCAACATGCGGCCTCACATCTTGATGAACCGGCCCTTGATGTGCCGAGGTTTCATTCCTCATTAAGTATTAACCGACGTGGCATGTTGAAATACCATACATCAACAAAACAAAGGCGTGTGTTCCAGGCCACATTTCCTGCAGCCCTAGGGATCATGTGACAGGCCATCAAGACACAGGCCATCAAGACACAGGGCACAGACAGACACAGGGCACAGACAGACACAGGGCACAGACAGACACAGAAAGCACACACTAAAGCAGTGATACAGGGATACATTAAATAACGAGTATAATAAATAAATAAATAGAAAGGTTCTTTGGACAACATTTGAATAAATAGTGTAGTTTTGGGTTAAAACAGTAGTACTAATGACATCCTTTAGTTCTTGGGCAAGACAATGCAGGTCTTCCAAACATTCACCAAGATGAATAAACTATAGGGCTTGCAAAGAAACAATTGCTAGAGTACAGGAGGTACTGGACTGTTCATTTTGACACAAATTGGTTGAGAGAGAGAGAGAGAGAGAGTGAGAGAGCGCAGGATCTATACAGAGACACGAGCGAGGAAGAAATTAAAAAAACCAGGAGAAAAAGAAAGACAGAAAGCGATAAAAACTTTAAAAAAAAAAGGTATAGTGCTATAAAACAACAACAAATGGGGCCTTTAAAAGCTGATTAAAAAAAGGGGGGAGGGACTCTAGTGATGACAATCTAACATCGTGGACATAGCTGTTATCGTCTATGGTCCTTAACACAGATTTAGAAAGTTTTCCTTGGGTCAAGTTTAGAAAGGTAGGAACATGTTCCCTTTAAAAACATGATGACATGAACTAATCGAAGACGTGGTCACTAAATGTGTTCATTTCTTAGTAATACTTCTTTATGTATTAGTTTTGATCAAACAGAACAACAAGTCTACAATATCAATTGCCATTTACATACTGAGTATATTAAAATAAACGTTTTAATGGTCTTTGACAAAGTCTCTGAAAAGACTTACTAACCTGACACAAATAAAACAATGCTATGTCCCTAGTGCATAAGTAGGTACCTAGTTCCCCATGACTATTGTTTAATGTATGAAGTCCACAACTTTGCCAAGGTGTATTGCTAAATAAATTACAAGAAAAAAACAAGGTGTTCATTTGGATCACAGTTTCTAAATGTCCAGGAATGTGTTTCACAGGTAATGCTGTAGACGTGCTGGAACTGTTCTCTCTGTACATGAAAGTGGTGGACTGGATGACTCTCGTATTGATCGGACTGAACCAATGTCAGAGAGACTCAAGTCTAATCTAACTAGATGCTGCTCCTGTTACACCAAAAGACCCCACCCCCCACCCACAAAAAAAAGTACAAGTGAATTGAAACTTGATTGTTGCTATCTCCTAAATTTTGTAACCACCTAGATAAGTTTGTCACGTGACTAAACTGAAGTAGTCAATAACAGCATCCCTTTATCTGTAATACTGCACATCATTGGCTAACACGTTTTGGCTACTGACAGGTTCAATAAAGACTAGAATACGAACAGGTTACACCAAAGATAATACTAACTCCATTCCAAAAGGAAACAGCCCATGCAGTGGGGGGCACATAATGCAATACAATCGACATACAAGAAAGGGAAGGGAACCAAAAGACAACAAAATAAGAGCATCCTATAAAATAACGTATCACAATAGTATTTCAGTTAGTGTCTTATCCTTGACCTGAAAGGTCAATGTCAACAGTGATATAGTAACAAATCAAGTACAAAGCTTCTTTCAAAGTACTAAACATGGCAGTCAAGTCCAGACAGAATTCACTCATGTAACTCCGAGTACCAACAGATGTTCACGATTTAGATGAAGACTGGGAATAATCCAAAGGCATGGCATCTGTATCATAGTGGAGATCAGGAAACTTGGGGTGGGATTGTGAGGGCAGTTTAAACCCGTTGAACAGAAGGTCAGCTGTGGTGTAACCGTAGCAGTGGTTCATCAACAGCTCAGAGTCCGATGGTCGTCTGGTCTCGCGAGCTGACCGTTCATTCCCAGTGTTGGGCGAGCCGCACTCACTCCCTGCTCGTAGGTGGTTTCGGCTGGATCCATTTTCTACGGGTGCACGCGAACCAGCGGTGGCGGAGCTGTAAGCCCTGTACTGGGGTGTGAGGTGGTTATTGAGACCACTGTCCACGATGATAGGATTTCTATTGATGTCTGATATTTTTATAGTTGGTACTCGCTGTCTCTCACCTCCCCCAGCAGCGTACACACTCTCTTTAGAGGACAGGGCTGGAGATGATAGGGTCCTGGAATTGTGTTTTTCTTTACTGCTTTTGCCCTTTTCCCCACTGTGGTGACCACTTAGTCCAAATGGACTTGCCGCCGGAGCAAAGATGTAGTGGTCAGTGGAGCCAGGCGACCGTTGCAGCTTCAGAGTTGTGCTGCCCAAGGTAGCCTTTGGGATTGTCAAAGGGGGAATACTCTTACTTTTTGAGGTCTTTTCATGTTTACTCTCCCCGTCTTTAGCACCGTGCTTGGTGGACGTTCTTGGAGGATGAGTCAGAGGAGAGGATGGGATAGTAGGTTTGGGGGCAGAGTGTGCCAGAGAGGCTTTGCTCATGGCGCGCTGGTAGTTCACTGCGCTCACAGCGCCGCTAATGATGGCTGACAGATCATTCCGAGGCAAAGAATGCGGCATGGCAGAGTGCAGGAAACTCCTTGAAGACGGAACACTGTTTATGTTGGTTGGGTATGAGAAAGACTTGGTGTACATGCTCGACTTGGAGCTGATGGAATTAGACTTTGGAATCAAAGTGCTAATCTTTGTGGTCTGTATCACACTGCTGTTGGATCTGCTGGACGAAGCTGAGGAGGATGAAGCAGATCGGGCAACAGAGGAGTACGACTTTGACGTTTGAGATATAGTTTTGGGAAGCTGATGCATAGCAGTCAGCTGGGCCTCCACGGAGCTTCGAGGCTCCTCGGGTGATGAAATGGGCTTGGCCTTTAAAATATTCTTTGGCGGCTGTTTTATTGGAGGAGACAGTTCACGTGGTTTTGAGTTCATCTCTGGTTTGGGAGAATCTTTTTCTGAAGGTTTGGTGTCGAATAAGAAATTGTCAACATTAATCGCTTCTTTAGGAATTGTAGATGTATTCTGTTCACAATGAGGTGAAGACCTTGACAATGGTTCAACAGAGGGAATGGGAGGTGCGATGAGGAAAGTGTTGGCTATAGATGGAGCCGTGGAATGGATGGATGAGGTGGGAGCTGATTTACCTGAAGAATGATTGGAGCCATTGCTAAACAAAGCTGAGATGGAGACAGGTGGCACTGAAGACGATCTGGTCATGTTGTCATGCTGTTTCTCTTTACTCTTCCCTGGTGCCGAAGCCATAGATTTGGGCCCTGTGTTGGACAGGTCTTTTGGTCTCTGAACTTCACATGTTTCTGGAGATAAATCCACTTTCTGTATTGAAGTCACAGTTGGTTTTGTGTTGCTAGCTGTGGTGGAAATAAGTGTGTTACCAACCGAAGATATCGAGGAGGTATTGGTGGTGTAAGAACTGGCCAACTTGGCCCCAGAGAGGCTTATGGTGGAAGGACTCACGGCAGTGTTGGATGTTGAAACAATGGAAGCAATGGTAAGGGAAACAGAGCATCCTGCAGTAACAAGTCTAGGAGGTTCTGGCAATGATTGCAAAGAAAGAACCCCATTACTGAGTGACTTTGCCTGACTAGAAACATCAGAGTCTACTTTCTGTAAGCTGACTGTCTGCTTCTTTGGAGAAGATGACTTTACAATGCCTTGAGATTCTAGGTCAGTTGCAGACACTGTGATCTCTGTAGGCGAAACTGAGTCTTTAACAACAGTGATATCATTATTGTTCTCGACTACTTTAGTCTGAAGACAATGTACAGAAGAACCATTTACTAAAAGACTTTTTTCATTCTCACCAACTTGACTCTCTTTGGTTTCCAAAGTATTCAAATGTCCTTTGCTTTCTACTTTACACTTCTCTGGAAACCCAGTTTCCTGCTTGACAAGTTCTTTGTCAATGTATTTTATATCTTGAGGGGATATTTTTGAATCTTCTTTAATGTCCACCTTAATTTTATTGTCTGTATCCAGCCCAGACACTTGGTTGTCTGAAGAAATAGACTGCTTGTTGTCTGCTGAAATGACAGAAAGTTTGTTATCAACAGAACTAGATGACATCTTGTTGTGTTCAGTAGTCAAGGACAACACTTTCTCTTCTATTGGTCTTCCAAACAATCTGCTGCTGTCTGTAGGAATACAAGGTGACCTGTTGTCATGACTCATGACACAAGATTTAGAACTGTTTATAACATCAGATTTTGGGGCACTTTTACTCACTGCTGGGATTCTGTTGCTAATGGGAGTCTCAGACTTTCTATTGGATGTCAAAATGTCTGACTTTTTCTTGTCATGTGTGATCCCTGACTTTTTATCATTTGAAATCACAGATTGTTTGTTATCTAAATTGACAACAGTCATTATCTCATTTGTGACAAAAGGTATGTTGTGTTCTGGAGTGACAGATTTCTGACTGTCAGTTTCAATGCCACTGTCATTGTCATCTTTAACAACAACTTGAGTTTGAGACACGATTTCTTCCTTGAGTGAAAGTTTCTGAAAAACATCTGAGGAAGTTGTTGGGCTTTCAATTTTAGCTTCTTCTTTTGACTTGTTTCTTGCTGTGTTCTTTGCAGACTTTTGAAACTCAGTTGGAGAAGGTTGATACTGCTTTGAAGATAAAACTTCAGACACCCCTTCAGCACCAGTTGAACCTTGTCCATGAATGGCCAAAGGGAGCTCCTGTTTATGACCTGATAGCAGAACATCAGTGCTATCCAAGTTAAGGCACTGAAATTCAGAAGGCCTACTTTCTGAAGGAAGCTCTGGTTTCAGTTCTGACTTGACTGAAGCTGGTGAACAAGCTTCAACTATTTTGCCAGCAGCATCTACTAAAACCTGCCTGTTACCAGGGCTGAGTTTAGTCTCCATCACTATGTCATGTTTTTCTTTAGATTTACCATTTAGCTCTGTATTGCTGACTGCTGACTTGAACTCTTTTTGAGACTTATTACACTTTTTATCTTTCACTTTCAGCTTTTTATTTTGTTTATGAGTTATGTGGTTCAATAGTGTGGAGGAATCAGATGTGTTGACTTGGTCAGTCAGTGAACACTTGGTTAAGGATCCCATTCTTTCAAAGAGATTGGGTTTGTTTGAAAGTAAGGTGGCCTTGACCACCTGCTGCTTCTTGACCTCCTTGGCTGGTTTTAAGTGAGAAGATTTGATCAACATTTTCAGAGACGTTTTGTCTTTGCTTGGCTCTTTGACACTCTTAGATTTCTCTTTTGCATTGGACGAAGACTGGATTATAGAATAGGAGGTGCACTCTAAGTTGGACTTTTGTTTCAATGGCAGCCCTTTAGAATGTACAGAAAGCCCATTTAAACTGTTTTTTGTCAATTTTGGGGGCTGAAGATCAGTCTCACCAGGATGTGTGTCTAAATGCTTCCTTTTCAACTTCTGGCCATTTGGTTTGGTCTGTACCTGGCCAACAGAGTCATTGTTAGAGCTGACAGAATCTGCCACTTTGCACTGCTTGCTGTTTTTCTCTTTCTTAGTCTTGGACTTTCTCTCAGTTTTTCTCTTCTGTGTTTTCTCTTCTTTCTTCTCTTTGTTTTTCTTGTTTACCTTTTCAATGACACTCACTGTCTCCAGCTTTCTAATCTTTGGTGGTATCTCATAGAAGGAGTAGAACAGTCGGAGAACACAGTCCTGGGGAAGAGGGACAAGAAAGGGTATCATTCTACTGCAAAATTAGACAAGTCATCTAATGCATGACTGAATGATCTAAGAAAAGCTAGACAAGTCAACTAATGCATGACTGAATGATCTAAGAAAAGCTAGACAAGTCATCTAATGCATGACTGAATGATCTAAGAAAAGCTAGACAAGTCAACTAATGCATGACTGAATGATCTAAGAAAAGCTAGACAAGTCATCTAATGCATGACTGAATGATCTAAGAAAAGCTAGACAAGTCAACTAATGCATGACTGACAGATCCTACAAACGTACCCTCTTCCACATGTGAATGTAAGCTACATCCATCAAAGTGTAGGTGTCACACAAGGGTTCTTTCTCTTGAAATAAATCAATCTGAGGGCAAAGCAACAAAAAAATTATTTGTAAACAACTATAATTAAAAACATTTTTTTAAAATCTAGATCACAGGCACATAATGAGGTGTTTTTATTATATTATGCTACAAGGTACCCAGCAAATCTAAGTAACTCTGCCCTTGCAGGAGTTCATCAAATCTAAAAAAATACTTATTAAAAAGGAAAGACAATACCTCCTTTATACAACTTATAGAAGAGCAATATTTTGTTCTTAATAACAAATTAATTTTAGATTTTAAAAAAAGGAAATTTTTTCTTCATTGACCCATTCACCCCCCCCCCCCCGCCCCAGAAGACATAGAGTCTATTGAAGATAAATATGTTTTTTTTTAGTCCTTTAGCCGAATTATAATAATTTTTTTTATACTTTGAAAAATTGTAATGGTCGAACTAGAGTTTTCAAAGTGTGTCTAACAAGCAAGTCATTCTTTTCCCAACTATATACATCAACTGTTACATTTCTAGAAAAATTGTTAGAGCTTTTTTTTTTTTTTTTTGAGAACCATGCCCAGCTCCCCATTCCAAATATGTGACTTTAATAGAGGTATTGTAAAAAGATAAAAACTCTTTCATTGCTTATAAAGTGTAGAGAGTTCAATAAGAACACACTATAAAATAGTTTTAATTTTTGTCCTAGTAACTGTTACTGCATACATTCAAAGCCGAACTCAATGTAATCTTCACAGTTTTATGTAGTGCTAAAAAAAAAAAGGAGGGGGGGGGGGGGGGCTGAGATAACTGAACATGCCAGGAATGCAACCCCTTGCTTCTAACATTACCTGTATGTTTGGAGGTAAGGAAAACTTGGACCCAATGAACTTTTTCAGGTGTTCAACTCTGAGAGCTGCAGGGCATTTAAGGTAGCGTTTCTCAGGCTGGTACTAAACAACAGAAATAGAATAAAATCAACTGTTTAACATAATGTAATAGACACAGTCTACGTCATGACAAACCAGTAGTATTAGTTCAAAATACAGTGTCTAGAGTGACTAGCAACTTACAGTGCATTTGTGTTTTTTCTGTAAGGTTGTTGTAGTTTCTTTGACTGGCTGCCCACTGAAAAAGACGAATACATAGGATTACTTTTTTCTAAAAAAAATTTTTTTTAGAATGTTCTATCTGATCTTGCTGAAATGTTTGTTGAAATTCAAAATGTTTCACTTACTCGGGAGAGAACTCGATAGAGATACTGAACTCTTCATCCTGGGAGAAGATAATCCTGTCTCCAAGCTCTCCTTCAGGTGAACTGCATGTCCAGACTTTTTTGTCTGTGTAAGAAACAAAGAAGACTTTAAGTAAAACTAGACACAATCTCAATCTAAACATTAGGGAAAACAAAAACTGACTGATGTTTTTGAAGGGCAAAGGCACCAGAGAGACAGAAAGATAGAGAGAGAGACAAAGAAAGAGAGGTAGAAAGAGAGAGACAAAGAAAGAGAGAGACAAAGAAAGAGAGAGAAAGCAGCAAGAAACAATGCAGCTCCGCATAAGACAGTTGTTGGACATTTCAGTCTTATAAACTTGTTTACTTATTACAATGTAGTCACAAGTAACACAATATGTTGTCGGTAAACTCATGAATCAATGTTTTTTGGATGGACACTGAAGAAGCCAGATCTGTCTGTTTTTAAGTCTAAATCTCACAAACTAAAAGTTCACCTTCAATTACTTTAGGTCCTCTGACAGCCAATTGTTATGTTTTCAAAATGAAATGTGCAAAGCGTATTTTTTCAGTGTTTCAACAAAAGTGTGCTGAGCAGTTGGTGTGTTGACATTGTGTATGAGTACATTTTGTTACGTCCCAATGTTAACCAGTTCAATCCTTCGACCACTGGCTTAGAGTAACTATCGACCTACAGCGGTCAAGGAGGAATGCACATCTGATTATAGTGTTCTAGAAGCCGACAAGGAGCCCGCTAAGATCCTACAAGAGAGCCATCCATGTCACGAGGAGGGGAGAGCAGAGGAGAGGATCCAAGACAGATGCAAAGACTAGCCTTGGTTCGAACTACGTGTTTGAAAAGGAATCTTATTCCTCTAGGTCAGGGTTTTCCTTGACACAACACTTCGCACAATCTGAATATTTAGCGGAACACTTCGCACAATCTGAATATTTAGCGGAACACTTCGCACAATCTGAATATTTAGCGGAACACTTCGCACAATCTGAATATTTAGCGGAACACTTTGCTTATTTGTTTTTTAGAGAAATTAATTCACGTGGTGGCCTACTAGTTAATTATTTCAGTATTTTGTGGAACACTTTGGGTTCCGGCGGAACAAAGTTTGGGAAACACTGCAATAGATTAATTGAAACTTATCTTCACTAGCTACCGGTGTGAATAATTAAAATGAAACAAAAAACAAAAACTAAAAAGTAGAAAATAAAATAGAAAAAAAAAAGCGTTGTGTGTGAATTTCCCTTTAACACATTTACTAAACGTTTTACTGTAAGCGTTGTTGTTGTCCACAGGAGTTCTATAGTCTATTGGTCCACAGGAGTTCTATAGTCTATTGGTCCACAGGAGTTCTATAGTCTATTGGTCCACAGGAGTTCTATAGTCTATTGGTCCACAGGAGTTCTATAGTCTATTGGTCCACAGGAGTTCTATAGTCTATTGGTCCACAGGAGTTCTATAGTCTATTGGTCCACAGGAGTTCTATAGTCTATTGGTCCACAGGAGTTCTATAGTCTATTGGTCCACAGGAGTTCTATAGTCTATTGGTCCACAGGAGTTCTATAGTCTATTGGTCCACAGGAGTTCTATAGTCTATTGGTCCACAGGAGTTCTATAGTCTATTGGTCCACAGGAGTTCTATAGTCTATTGGTCCACAGGAGTTCTATAGTCTATTGGTCCACAGGAGTTCTATAGTCTATTGGTCCACAGGAGTTCTATAGTCTATTGGTCCACAGGAGTTCTATAGTCTATTGGTCCACAGGAGTTCTATAGTCTATTGGTCCACAGGAGTTCTATAGTCTACTGTACATCGATGACCATAAAAGACAAAATACAGGAGAATAACTTGCTCAGCTGTAGATGTGTGTGTGTGTTACAGAGTACAAAGTATATACATGTGTGTGTGTGTGTGTTACAGAGTACAAAGTATATACATGTGTGTGTGTGTGTGTTTTCCAACAGAAGAAAAAAAAGGTATTTACCTGTCTGCTTTAACTTTTCGTAAAATTCACGTCGCCGTTTCATTTCATCTGAAAACAGATCAAACGCGAAAATTCGTAAATACATGACCTATCGTAAATACATGAGCTATCGTAAATGCATGACCTATCGTAAATCCACGAGCTATTGAGACAAGAGCTGAGTTCTAAAGGCAGAAACTATTTCACCAGTCACCAATGTTAACGTTCTGTTAACAGGAAACAATTTGAATTGCCGCTTTGGCTCTACGATATTGACTTGCAAAGATCTAACTCAGGAGCAAGAGTCTTGTTGAAATCAACGCACACAAAATTAAAATACGTTTTTTTTATTCTAGCCAACCTTTCACTCTGAACAAGTTCATTATTACTACAGCAGTTCCATCTAAAACGGATGTCTGGATTTATAAGACACGAGCCTATACTACAGGTTGTACAAACTGACTTTTTATAAAGCTTATATCAACTCATTCTGTTCGGTAAAAAGTTTGTAACTCTGACACAAAAGAATCAAGCTGAAATTTCGCACAATTATTTCTTTTACCTGATAATACAAGAATAAATATTAAAAAAAATAAAAAAAAAAACCAATTAACTATTGGTAATTAATTATTTTGTTTGGCATCTCAAACAAGGGAAAGAAATTTTCTTGACTGAAGTGGTGGTATAAGCTTAATTAGTCCTTTTTATAGGTCGCCGCTTCTAAGTAAGTTTTTAACAAACAAAAGATAACTATACAATCTTCTATTTTCATAGGCGCACAGCTAACAGAGTCGGCTTGAGTCATGAGTTCGAATTCAGTTCGTTCCTTCCCAGTTTTTAAATGAATGCTTTCAAAAAGGGAATATGATAAATTCAGACAGATATCTTTTTTTGTTGTTCTCTTCCCCTCCCATTTCCCCAACTGGTCCAGATAGGATCACAGCGTAGTGAGAAAGTGATGGGATCACAGCGTAGTGAGAAAGTGATAGGATCACAGCGTAGTGAGAAAGTGATGGGATCACAGCGTAGTGAGAAAGTGATAGGATCACAGCGTAGTGAGAAAGTGATGGGATCACAGCGTGGTGAGAAAGTGACGGGATCACAGCGTAGTGAGAAAGTGATGGGATCACAGCGTGGTGAGAAAGTGATGGGATCACAGCGTGGTGAGAAAGTGACGGGATCACAGCGTGGTGAGAAAGTGACGGGATCACAGCGTAGTGAGAAAGTGATGGGATCACAGCGTGGTGAGAAAGTGACGGGATCAAAGCGTAGTGAGAAAGTGATGGGATCACAGCGTAGTGAGAAAGTGATAGGATCACAGCGTGGTGAGAAAGTGACGGGATCACAGCGTAGTGAGAAAGTGACGGGATCACAGCGTAGTGAGAAAGTGATGGGATCACAGCGTAGTGAGAAAGTGATAGGATCACAGCGTGGTGAGAAAGTGATAGGATCACAGCGTAGTGAGAAAGTGACGGGATCACAGCGTAGTGAGAAAGTGATGGGATCACAGCGTAGTGAGAAATTGATGGGATCACAGCGTAGTGAGAAATTGATGGGATCACAGCGTAGTGAGAAAGTGATGGGATCACAGCGTAGTGAGAAAGTGATAGGATCACAGCGTAGTGAGAAAGTGATGGGATCACAGAGTAGTGAGAAAGTGCTGGGATCACAGCGTAGTGAGAAAGTGATGGGATCACAGCGTAGTGAGAAAGTGATAGGATCACAGCGTAGTGAGAAAGTGATAGGATCACAGCGTTGTGAGAAAGTGATGGGATCACAGCGTAGTGAGAAAGTGATGGGATCACAGCGTGGTGAGAAAGTGACGGGATCACAGCGTGGTGAGAAAGTGACGGGATCACAGCGTGGTGAGAAAGTGACGGGATCACAGCGTGGTGAGAAAGTGACGGGATCACAGCGTAGTGAGAAAGTGATAGGATCACAGCGTAGTGAGAAAGTGACGGGATCACAGCGTAGTGAGAAAGTGATGGGATCACAGCGTAGTGAGAAAGTGACGGGATCACAGCGTGGTGAGAAAGTGATAGGATCACAGCGTAGTGAGAAAGTGACGGGATCACAGCGTAGTGAGAAAGTGATAGGATCACAGCGTAGTGAGAAAGTGACGGGATCACAGCGTAGTGAGAAAGTGATAGGATCACAGCGTAGTGAGAAAGTGATAGGATCACAGCGTAGTGAGAAAGTGATAGGATCACAGCGTAGTGAGAAAGTGACGGGATAACAGCGTAGTGAGAAAGTGATAGGATCACAGCGTAGTGAGAAAGTGACGGGATAACAGCGTGGTGAGAAAGTGATAGGATCACAGCGTAGTGAGAAAGTGATGGGATCACAGCGTGGTGAGAAAGTGATAGGATCACAGCGTAGTGAGAAAGTGACGGGATCACAGCGTAGTGGGAAAGTGATGGGATCACAGCGTAGTGAGAAAGTGACGGGATCACAGCGTGGTGAGAAAGTGATAGGATCACAGCGTAGTGAGAAAGTGACGGGATCACAGCGTAGTGAGAAAGTGATAGGATCACAGCGTAGTGAGAAAGTGACGGGATCACAGCGTAGTGAGAAAGTGATAGGATCACAGCGTAGTGAGAAAGTGATAGGATCACAGCGTAGTGAGAAAGTGATAGGATCACAGCGTAGTGAGAAAGTGACGGGATAACAGCGTGGTGAGAAAGTGATAGGATCACAGCGTAGTGAGAAAGTGACGGGATTACAGCGTAGTGAGAAAGTGATAGGATCACAGCGTAGTGAGAAAGTGACGGGATCACAGCGTAGTGAGAAAGTGATAGGATCACAGCGTAGTGAGAAAGTGACGGGATCACAGCGTGGTGAGAAAGTGACGGGATCACAGCGTAGTGAGAAAGTGACGGGATCACAGCGTAGTGAGAAAGTGACGGGATCACAGCGTACTGAGAAAGTGATGAGATCACAGCGTAGTGAGAAAGCTAAAAGCGCTAAACAAAAACAACAGAAGGTCACGATATTTCTCATCGTACACATTTATTGTTGTTGGTCTAGATCTTCTACAAAATTTATGACATGACTGACCCAAACAAATTGATACAATTACATTTCGTATTAGCTTTTTTTTTAAAACAAGAAAATATTTATTCTGTTTTTCTTGTTTACCTTGATTACATTGTCTTTGAAGAATTGGCTGACATTAAATGACATCGACTTATTATTGTATTTGTGTTCAGTACCCTTACAAAAAATATTTGCATTTCTTATAGGACATGCCTCCATGAGACTGTATGTTTGTAAAAGAATCACTGTGTTATGAAATTAGATTTCCTGAAGTGCCTCTGGTGACATTCCCCGCGGGTTGTAGTATTTTGTTGTCGACGTGTATTTCGCCTCAGCCTCTTGTTTTAAATATAGACACATTCAGGATTTGCATTCACCGATTGCTGTTAGTCTGAAGACGTTAGGTTATACTTATAAAGACGAGGTTCAACTGTCCCATAACAGGAGCTAGGTGCAGTGATAAGGCAGCTAGGTGAGGTGTCCAAGGTGTCTAGGACACATTTGATTAAGCTTATAATGTAAAGATTGGCTTCGACATTTTCGTGTCGCTACGTCGCCCTTGGAAGTAGGAGATAGATGGATACAGACATAGAACAGATTTCATGTCACACCGCTCCAGTCAACGTTTTGTTGTCCATTGAGTGTAGTGTGAAACGTATCAATGGATGAATACATCAGAATGTTCATTTATGTGACATTTATTTTCCAAACAGTTCTAAGAACATAGACCTCAACACACTTCTGGGAATGTAACATATAGACATTCAACATATCTACTTACTTTGAAATAAACCAGGAACCATCTTATAAACAGCATTTTGTAGGGAATGGTCTAATCTGTCAAGTAGAGATGAAGGTAACATTGTCAATATGACTTGTAACTAGATTATCATTGTCTAACAACATATGGGGAACAGAAATCATTATAAGGAAAGCACAGACACCGTTCCATACACATTACTAGCTGGCATCACCCGTGCTTGCCGAGTTCAAATGTCAATAGTGCAAGTCTTTTAAACACGTGTAGAACTGTCTACTTACCTAATATTCTGCCAGGGTCGTGTTTTGTGAATTAAAACTTCACAGATAGGGCAGTAGTTGCTGGTCTCCAAATAACGCAAGATACAAGTCTTACAAACTGAGGAAAATAATATAATTGTGTCATTAACTGAAGCATACATCCTGTTACGGAATGTGGAATAGACTTTACAAGTATTACGAAATAGAGAAGAAGATCGGATTCAAACTGTGGACGCTACAAATGTGAGTGTTGAATGAAATGTGAACTTGCTCAAGTAGATATACTTTTAGGATGACATTAACAATAATAAGAAAAGATCCTTAAGCCTATCAGGAACTGGACAAATTAATCAAGTGGCTACAGATCTCTTTCAATAGGCTATGACTATTTCAATACTGCCTGGTCCGATTGTAATGACTAGATACTGTTAATACAATCCAGTACAGGATAGTGAGTCATGCCCTCTCTGTATCTCTCCACTCCGGCAAACAAACAGCATGTTGGATCTTGACACGGTACGCTGTAACAAGGGAAGAAAAGGTCAACAACTTTGTCATGAGTAACATTGGACTTAGCGCCAAGAAGACACGTGCCGCTCAGGTGAGTAATAACTACTCTCTCGTGCGCGCGTCTTGAGAATAGACAGGTTGTTGTTGTTTTTTCTAACACATTTTGTCCTCATCACCACCTCTTGAAAATCAATGACACACAGTAGAAATAAAATCTTTATTTAATATGGTGCTGTGAGCCTCGAGAACAGAAGAGAAATTGACCTCAGAGAGTAGGGACATTGTTGCAAGTCCAGTTTCCCACCCAAAGGCTAGTACCTCCGCCGTACCACGCATCGACTCCCTCCATTGTTTCTCTGCCTGTCCGAACGGATGTCCTGTGGTCATTATGACCGCTTGCAACCCCGAGAGCTATTAACTGGCACGGGCTTGATAGGAGGCCATTATGGCGCACAGGATTGGATGATTGCTGCTAATCTTGAACTTTTTGACTCGCTCAAGCGCACGCCCGTCCCCTCCCGCTCTTGAACTAGCGGGCGACACTGATGTATGCCTTTAATAGTTATTGCTGTAATTGGCTCGTTTCAGGAGCAATGGGGACAGGGGCAGTAAGGAGAACATACGACAAACAATCAAGTAAGTAGCGGCGAGATTGCACTAACAATAGTTCATCCCAAACAGGATGTTAAAAAGCAGATAATGGTAATATGTATATCCATGTGTATTCTTCTTGGTCTATATTATATTATGTCTATAAGTGACACCGAGACGGCAATCAGCTGAATGACAAAAAGCACATTGGAAAATGTTTGATGGGCTCATGAGATGTCAGTGATGACTGGATGAACAGGAAACAGATACTTTTCTTTACCTAGAGGCTGAGTTCGAGTTCCTGGTTAAGGACAGTCGCTTTAAGTCATTGTAACTATTTCTTTGTTTCACCCTTGTGTAAAAGTTCTACTTTGTCTCTGCAGAACTTGTCACTCTCAACTAATACTCGCCATTTCTGTTCCACATCAAGTAGTGACATTTCCCTTAAGTGTTAGCAAGAATTAGCAAGATTTGATGACATCTACTTGAAGAGTCAAATAGCTGAAAACGTTCAATGAACTGATTGAGATGTGTAGGCTTGTACCAATGAACTGATTTATGTGTGTAGGCTTGTACCAATGAACTGATTGAGGTGTGTAGACTTGTACCAATGAACTGATTGAGGTGTGTCGGCTTGTACCAATGAACTAATTGAGGTGTTTAGGCTTGTACCAATGAACTGATTGAGGTGTGTAGGCTTGTACCAATGAACTGATTAAGATGTGTAGGCTTGTAACAATGAACTGATTGAGGTGTGTAGGCTTGTACCAATGAACTGATTAAGATGTGTAGGCTTGTACCAATGAACTGATTGAGGTGTGTAGGCTTGTACCAATGAACTGATTAAGATGTGTAGGCTTGTACCAATGAACTGATTGAGGTGTGTAGGCTTGTACCAATGAACTGATTGAGGTGTGTCCGCTTGTACCAATGAACTGATTGAGATGTGTAGGCTTGTATCAATGAACTGATTGAGGTGTGTAGGCTTCTACCAATGAACGGATTGAGGTGTGTAGGCTTGTACCAATGAACTGATTGAGGTGTGTAGGCTTGTACCAATGAACTGATTGAGATGTGTAGGCTTGTACCAATGAACTGATTGAGGTGTGTAGGCTTGTACCAATGAACTGATTGAGGTGTGTCGGCTAGTACCAATGAACTGATTGAGGTGTGTCGGCTTGTACCAATGAACTGATTGAGATGTTCAGGCTTGTACCAATGAACTGATTGAGATGTGTAGGCTTGTACCAATGAACTGATTGAGGTGTGTAGGCTTCTACCAATGAACGGATTGAGGTGTATAGGCTTGTACCAATGAACTGATTGAGGTGTGTCGGCTTGTACCAATGAACTGTTTGAGGTGTGTTGGCTTGTACCAATGAACTAATTGAGGTGTGTAGGCTGTACCAATGAACTAATTGAGATGTGTCCGCTTGTACCAATGAACTGATTGAGGTGTGTTGGCTTGTACCAATGAACTGATTGAGATGTGTAGGCTTGTACCAATGAACTGATTGAGGTGTGTAGGCTTCTACCAATGAACGGATTGAGGTGTGTAGGCTTGTACCAATGAACTGATTGAGGTGTGTAGGCTTGTACCAATGAAGTGATTGAGGTGTGTCGGTTTGTACCAATGAAGTGATTGAGGTGTGTCGGCTTGTACCAATGAACTGATTGGGATGTGTCCGCTTGTACCAATGAACTGATTGAGGTGTATAGGCTTGTACCAATGAAGTGATTGAGGTGTGTCGGCTTGTACCAATGAACTGATTGAGATGTGTAGGCTTGTACCAATGAACTGATTGAGGTGTGTAGGCTTGTACCAATGAACTGATTGAGATGTGTAGGCTTGTACCAATGAACTGATTGAGGTGTGTCGGCTTGTACCAATGAACTGATTGAGATGTGTAGGCTTGTACCAATGAACTGATTGAGGTGTGTAGGCTTGTACCAATGAACGGATTGAGGTGTGTAGGCTTGTAGAAATGAAGTGATTGAGGTGTGTAGGCTTGTAGAAATGAAGTGATTGAGGTGTGTAGGCTTGTACAAATGAAGTGATTGAGGTGTGTAGGCTTGTACAAATGAAGTGATTGAGATGTGTAGGCTTGTACAAATGAAGTGATTGAGGCGTGTAGGCTTGTACAAATGAACTGATTGAGGTGTGTAGGCTTTTACCAATGAACTGATTGAGATGTGTCGGCTTGTACCAATGAACTGATTGAGGTGTATAGGCTTGTACCAATGAACTGATTGAGGTGTGTCGGCTTGTACAAATGAAGTGATTGAGGTGTGTCTGCTTGTACCAATGAAGTGATTGAAGCGTGTCGGCTTGTACCAATGAAGTGATTGAGGTGTGTCGGCTTGTACAAATGAAGTGATTGAGGTGTGTCGGCTTGTACCAATGAAGTGATTGAAGCGTGTCGGCTTGTACCAATGAAGTGATTGAGGCGTGTCGGCTTGTACAAATGAAGTGATTGAGGTGTGTCGGCTTGTACAAATGAAGTGATTGAGGTGTGTAGGCGTGTACAAATGAAGTGATTGAGGTGTGTCGGCTTGTACCAATGAGGTGATTGAGGCGTGTCGGCTTGTACCAATGAAGTGATTGAGGCGTGTAGGCTTGTACAAATAAAGTGATTGAGGTGTGTGGGCGTGTACAAATGAAGTGATTGAGGTGTGTCGGCTTGTACCAATAAAGTGATTGAGGCGTGTAGGCTTGTACAAATGAAGTGATTGAGGTGTTTAGGCTTGTACAAATGAAGTGATTGAGGTGTGTAGGCGTGTACAAATGAAGTGATTGAGGTGTGTCGGCTTGTACCAATGAAGTGATTGAGTTGTGTCGGCTTGTACCGATGAAGTGATTGAGGTGTGTAGGCTTGTACAAATGAAGTGATTGAGGTGTGTCTGCTTGTACCAATGAAGTGATTGAGGCGTGTAGGCTTGTACAAATGAAGTGATTGAGGCGTGTAGGCTTGTACAAATGAAGTGATTGGGGTGTGTAGGCTTGTACCAATGAAGTGATTGAGGTGTTACGGCTTGTACCAATGAAGTGATACATGTCCTGATCTCCGTCATTCCTCTACAATTTCCGGCAGTTCATGTTGAAAAAGTTTTTTAAAAGTTTTGTTCATTTTGAATGAATGTTATTTACACATTCTTTTTTTTCAACTAAATATTATTTTTTTTAGTTCTCAAGATGAACACTGCACAAAGAATACGTCTTATTAAACCCAATAAAAACAAAACATCCATTGTCTGTGTATTAGAGAGAGTTCTACAAGCCAGGAAGTTGCAGTGCAATCATTTCGGTTCGTTAGGAGAATAATTCTATGGGATTATAGGTTCAAATAGATAACAAACAAACGAACTAGTTCTCGTTAAAAGCCAACATTGTTATAGGTGACTGTTCAATTGTCCAGTTTTTGATTAGGATTAATGAAGCCACACGCGGTTAACTGAAGGACGCCAAGGCACACCCACCCACACAATTAATAGTTCCAATGATTTCCTCTACAAACGTTCTCAATATTTCTTTCCAATCGATGCGGCACTAAATCGGTACAGCGGCACGTGACGTTCTGTGCACCGATGCACTCAAGCGGTACACAGGCACGTGACGTTCTGTGCACCGATGCACTAAATCGGTACAGCGGCACGTGACGTTCTGTGCACCGATGCACTCAAGCGGTACACCGGCACGTGACGTTCTGTGCACCGATGCACTTAAGCGGTACAGCGGCACGTGACATTCTGTGCACCGATGCACTCAAGCGGTACAGCGGCACGTGACGTTCTGTGCACCGATGGACTAAAGCGGTACACCGGCACGTGACGTTCTGTGCACCGATGGACTAAAGCGGTACACCGGCACGTGACATTTTGTGCACCGATGGACATCAAATCTAAATTGAAAGTATTTAGCAATGTTTAATAGTTTGACACATACAAGTTTTTCTGAATGAAAATGTGTATAATGGGAACACAAAAAAATAAAATGTGTGTTTGTTCATTTAAAACAGCTTTAATCAAGGAATTGAACGTGATGACTTATCCCTCGCAAACAAAAAAATAAAATGTGTGTTTGTTCATTTAAAACAGCTTTAATCAAGGAATTGAACGTGATGACTTATCCCTCGCAAACAAAAAAATAAAAATGTGTGTTTGCTCATTTAAAACAGCTTTAATCAAGGAATTGAACGTGATGACTTATCCCTCGCAAACAAAAAAACAAAAATGTGTGTTTGTTCATTTAAAACAGCTTTAATCAAGGAATTGAACGTGATGACTTATCCCTCGCAAACAAAAAAAAAAAGGTTCACCACAAGCATTGGAATGCCGTTGGCTAAATATAGCGATACATACACACTATTCGATTTTTTTTTTATCATACTGAATTTGTCTTATGGGCTTTGGGAGGGCACCAACATATTCTTGAACCAGGGCGCAAAGGTACCTAGAGCTACGCCACTGTGCAGCAGCTTATTTAGAGGCGTGAAAAGATCAAATGTGACTAAGTATTAAGAATCAAAACGTGAATGTCATCGTATGACCTCCAGCTCATTTAGAAACACTGCATTACTCTAAGCTACTCACTCTCAGCCTAATGACCACCAGAAGTGGACCAGCCAGTAATGTGACGACGAAGCGCTGATGTACTCATACAACACTGATTGAAAATTAAATGCTAGTCTCAAATTATTACACGATTTAAATTAGAATAATACTAATGATACTATTATATTTGATTAGTTAGCAGGGATAGATAATAATAGCGGACATGCTTACAGTGTATGTAATATTTTAAAGAATGGTTGGCTGTAAGTATAAAAAAACAACAACGTTAAGATTATAGTTATGGTCAGTGCCCATATAAACAAGCCTGGGGCTCTACATCTACATTAAATTAAGAAAAACACTAGATTTAGTCACCCAAATGTTTACATTAAGTAACAACCCATTTCTACATCAAGGGTTTACGGACAGGGGCCTTTTGTTCACGCCCAGAGATATCAAAAGCCATTTTGTGTGTATGGATCTATAGTTCGCCCCAGTTATATAGGTTGATGATACGAAATGAAAAACATAGTATTACTATTATAGCCTATTAAACGATTCATCCTTGTTCGTGCTGTTAACACATTGACTCTAGCTACTTTCTAATAGTGTTCCAAAATCTGCAGTCTCTGTCAACGAGTGACTGTGATGGCGTGATAACTGTATACTGATGTAGCTGAGTCAACAAAAGGAGAGACAACTGTAGTCTACGTCAAAGTTGTCTCTGCCTCATGTTGACGTTTTTAAGTATCAGTTGAACAAGCTAAAAATGTTTGCATGACTGCATCAAATAAAAAAAAAATCAATCAATTGACAGTCTAAATCCAGGTTTCAAGATTCTAAAAATGTAAAACATATAGCTAATAGAACAAAAAAAAAAATCAAGAGCTAATATTTCAATAAGTTTGTCAAATGTGACCAGAATTTCAATTGTCATTTACCTAATCATCAAAATGTGTATGTATTAAATGAACTCAAAGACTAACGTACATATTCATCATGTAAACACACACTCAATAGTTCCAGAGTAGTTTCCCTTTGCCTTTTTGTGTCTTGCAAAGATAAGTTGAACAAAAATGTTTAAAAAAAAAAATCACTTTAGTAAAGCTCTTTACCAATTTCTCTTTTAATGGCTTTGTTAAAACGTCCATTTTACCGAGAAATCCATTTTAAACCATCCACTCGAGTTCAGTGTTGGTGTAGAGACAGTCTACAGAGATTGAAGTTTTCAAACAAAATTGTTGCTTGAAGTATCAAGTGTCTAGAGAACTTGGCCTGCGTCCATCTCTCTCACCTCTCCGGTAGTGTGGAATGTTGTGTAGAATGAAGGTAACCCTCCGTCAACAAACCACTTCAACAGTGACATTGTGCCAAGTAGAGAGGCACAGACAGGAGAGGCACAGAGCCCGTTCCTCCTATGTCTCTTTGTTCGGCACCCATGTCATGCTGAGTGGCTTCAAAGTGTCACCTGATCAGACCCAACAGTGTTTGCCTCATCATGTCTTTTAACAGTTAAAACAATAGGCCCTCAGACAAATAGAATTGGACAGAAGAGATGTCACCCAAAAAATGTTGCTGCCAAAACGGTAAACAATTATTAAATGCAAGCGTTCACTTTTCAAGATTTAGCATTTGCTTGTAAAATTCAAATTGGGACAAAAACACACTAAATAATGTGCCATTGACTGTTTGCTAATAAAACAAGATGACCTCTCGACAGTTGGTTCTAGGACAAAAGATGAGTTGTAGACAATGGTAACAACTTTTCATTTGATAAGCACACACACACACACACATGAGTTGTAGACCATGGTAACAACTTTTCATTTAATAAGCAAACACACACACACACACATGAGTTGTAGACAATAGTAACAACTTTTCATTTGATAAGCACACACACACCAACACACACAAACATGAATTGTAAGGTGTAGATGTAATGTTGAGACTAGAAACTACAGTCTAGCCTTTAATCATTGATTGATGCTCATTGACAGCCAGTTATAGTTAGGCAAAGTGTATTTGTTTTTTTTATTGACAGGGGTACAAAAACAAAAAGAACAAAACAGAAACATTGGAACCAATTTTCTTTTTCTTTCAACAATATCCTATACATTTTATAGTTCATATAAATTGTTGGGGAAAAAATAACCAGCTTCTTGGCCATAAAAGAAAAAAATCTAATTTGACTTTTATAATTTTTCAAAGTATACAAATAAATACATTTAATTTGTTTTTTTTAACTAGATTTAAATCTAGATCCAACATTGATTTTGAAAGGACGAAGCAGGACGAAGCAGGACGTTTTGGCGCGAAGGTCGTTTTGTCGCGAGCCGTTTTGGCGACGGGACGTTTTGTCGCGAAATACATTATGTACGTTTATTGTATTATTTCTTTTAAAAGAATGATTCATATCTATGTTTTGCATGAGTGTTTGTGTTATGACATATTTTTCACGTACTAAATGTAAATGTGTGTTTGTTTTTCACATCATTTTCTTTAATAAACATTTTGGCTTGTGTATGTGTGTTTATTAAGAGACACACTTTTATTTTCAAAAAAGTATTTTAAGATGATACTTTAAAATTAAAAACAAATTAAAAACAAAATGAAACCATGATAGACTAAAAATTGATGCAATTATTTGTTTACATTAACATTTGTTTATTTAATGACTGTAAGGTATCTCCAGCTATACATATCAAACACTTGCTAATAATAAGTAAAAATATAATACATGTACCATGTTTCTCAAAGTTAAGTATACATAGACACCATGGTTATTTGCCTAAGTCGCTGGAATTTGTCTTACGCGTGAGTGAGGGGAGGGGTGGAGGAAAGAGTATATACAAGGAGTGAAATGTGAGCAGAAGAGAGGGGGCGGGATAGGTGTCACATGTAATGACCATTGGCAAGGAGATGATCGCAAGACGCATGACGCCAACGACCAGTGCTCGGTTCTGGTCTTGTCTTCATTTGCTTAACTCTACCTGCCTCAATGCGAGATGTGAGACCCAAATCACCCGTACCCTATTTCTCAAAATATATCTTTTCAAAGTATCTTAGCGTCGCCCCTAGTGTTTGTTTATATTTGTGGATTCACGTTAGAGTTTGTACTGACCACATTCCGTGTCTTGATCTTTACTATGTGTGGAGTTATTGTCGTCATTCAGCGTAATAGAGCTTTAGATGTTAACAAGGTTTTTGTTATATTAAAGTGTGACACTTAGCTAGTTCGTATATTACACAAATGTCAAATAAAAAAAAATCTTTTGGAAAGAACACAAAAAATGTCATCCAGTGCGATTAGCAGCTCACATATAGCATGTCATTACCATTCAGGAATCTGACTTATTATAGGCTTATATTCATGAAATAAGAAAAACCTTTATAATAAAAAAACAACAACTCGCTGAATGGTGTTAGAATTCATACTATACATACACTATTATGGTAGAGTGAAATAAACATTGTTATAAAAGCTACGTGCTTATTAAATTATCGTCACAAAAAATGTCATCCCGTGCGCCAAAACGTCCCGTGCGCCAAAACGTCCTGCTTCGCCTCCTCCGTCCTCCACCCCATATCTCGCGCCAAAACGTCCCGTCACCATAACGGCGTCGCCAAAACGTCACGTACCGTGAAAGGACTATCCCGTTTGGGAATTTCAGAATGTAAGGCATTATTGATTCAAGAGTTTAATAAATTAAAGAATAATTTTAGACCCCGTCTGCTAAATAACAAAGTTTTGATGACGCAATGTAACCTACATCTATGCAAAATAATTGCTCTATAAGAAAAAAAAAAGAATATTGAACCAACTTTGACGTTCTCTTAAATCTTCGGACTCGATGACAGGCCTTCTTATAAGTTGTAGAAAGGATTTTTGTTTTGTTTTTCTTGTTGTCATTTAAATAACAAAATGAGGAACACAATTTTTTTTTGTCATAAATGAAAAGTTATCAAGGAACCCCTAAAGCAATGACATTATTACAACATCAACAACGAAACTAAAATGCTACTTATCTTGTTTTATATAATACAGATGTTACTTCAAAAAAGAATATGATTACGCCCTACGCGTCATGCATGATAACGAATGAGTTAAATTCTGCCAAGTTACTGGTTTTCCTGTCTGGCTCAGGCAACCCATTCCATGCTCTAATAGCACCAGGGAAGAAGGAGCATTTCTACAAATTTGTACAAGCATATGGAACGAGGAATGTGCCTTTATCTTTGTGTCTTTCTGAGTATTTTATTAGATTTTGTTTTTTGTATTTGAAGATTTAGAGACGCTTCAGGACTCAAAAAAAAAAAAAAAAAAAGAAACATTCAACCTTTATAAATAATAGAAAGACAGAAAGAAAAAGCACATTTTTTATTCTATATACTAGGGGTAATTAGTTATATTGCTTCTTTTTTTCCTAGTGCTATTAGAGCATGAATCAGCCATGAAAACCAATGACAGAGTTTTAAGTCTCTAGTCGACAGGACCGACACATGGATACGTGTAGGACGAAATTATTTTCTGTTAAGAAGTAACGTCTGTAGTTTATAAGATAAGATAATTACCAACTTAGAAGCAGACGTATGTGTGTACCAGAACGAGAAGAGAAACCAATAGGCTACACTAGAATGATGTTAATTACGGATACGCGAAATTATAAATAAACCAAAAACAATACACCCCATTATTTCTATACGCAGCCATTAAAACACTGTTAAGTTGTATGTTGGGTTTTTCCCAGGCATTGTTTTATTCACATAGTCATATTAGTACACTGTGTTTAACAGTGCAGCCTATAGTCATATTAGTACACTGTGTTTAACAGTGCAGCCTATAGTCATATTAGTACACTGTGTTTAACAGTGCAGCCTATAGTCATATTAGTACACTGTGTTTAACAGTGCAGCCTATAGATCTCTAATTGTCATCATCGTTAGCAGCTATTAGCTAGGACCCCAATGGTGTGCTTGTGTCCCACACAGTCAAGACATGGAAGTTACAAGATGGGGCAAGCTAAGGAGAGCAACCAACCAAAGTTCAAAGGTAACAATATAAAACTCAACTTACAAGCATGAAGACACTCTATTATAGTAGTGGCGTCTATCAGATATCCACCACACAGTGCACACAAAAGGTGCGGGTTCAATTCTGAGATGCGTAACCGTTTGGAGCTTTGTGGCTCCACTTTACGTTCTGAAAAAGAAACAAGCAAAGTACAGAACAAAAACAAAACTTTAAATAAAAAACAAAGCTTATATTAAGTGTATCAATTCGATTGCATGAGTCATGTCATTAAATGTGTAATAGATCTAGACTAACAATAATACATTGATGTGATTAGAAATATTTCTTTCGTGCCTTTAGCTTTCTCAGTACGCTATGATCCTAGCACTTGCCTGGACCAGCTGGAAAGGGGGTGGGGAAGAGAGAGAAAGCACGGGGTATCTGGGTATTCGCTTTTTAAATGTATTTAAAAAAAAAAATAATAAAAAAAAATACCTGAATTCGAACTTGTGGGCTAAAGCCTTCTCAGGCTTCACAGGCGAACGCGGTAACCGCTCTACTAGCGAAGAATCTATTAACATAAAAGATTGTATACTTATCTATTGTTATAATTACATGTTTGTGTTTACTAAGCCTCAGCAATCTATAAAGGGAACAAATTGAGCATATACCACCACTTCAGTCAAGTACAATTTTTTCCATTGTTATAGATACCAAATTAAAAATAATGATTTATTACCAATTAACTAATTGGTTAGTTTTTTAAAATTTATTCTTGTGTTGTCAGGTAAAAGAAATAATTGTGCAAAATTTCAGCTTAATCATTGGGTGTGGAAGAAATAACGTGTACAAACTTTTGGACAGACAGACAGAGTGAGTTGATATAAGCTTTGTAAAAAAAAAACAACGTGAACTCTCTAGTGAAGTATCTAAACACTAACTCAGACCCAGAATGCAAGTGTATGCAGACAAAGTGAAACACGATGTACAACTGACACCAGAGATACGGGTGACAGCTGGCAACGAGCAGCTTGTCTACATTGGATACAGACTCGACATGATTCTAATCTTCCCCTATGTATGCACATAGAGAGATCTACAAACCAACTTGCACACTGGCAAACATCGTAGTAGTCCATTATAACTCTTAGTGCTTACAGAGAGTAAGTTAAAGTCTTTTGGGGTTTACCTTAATATAGGCTAGAAAACAAAATATCCGATGGTATCAGAAACCAGCAACAACAAAAAATCCACTTTAGTAAGAAAAAAAAGGCCAAAGTTTGTCTAACAGTCTGTGAGAAGATAAATGTCTGAGGCTGTCAATGAGTGTAGTAAGGCTAGCGGCACCCGATCTGACAGACGTCGTAGTTTTCATCGCGCGCAGCGTATAACGTTACGCCGTCCAGTGTTTACTTACATGTAGACCTACACAACAGGATGACTGCGGATTATCCTCTGCTAGAGTCGGCCCAGTATCTCCCTTGTCTACGCCAATAGTGAAGACAGTCTCAACCTACTGAACGTTGGCGTAGTTTCAAATAGAATGTCTTAGTTCAGTGCGTCAACGGTGAAGTGAGAGGGGGGGGGGAGGACAATAACTTAAGCAAACTATGGTAGCACTTAAGACCGCCCCAAATGCTGCACTCAAGTCTTGCATGCTGTCAAATGTCTGGGGGGGGGGGGGGGTATCACTTTTGATTGATAGACAAAGTCAGAGACGGTGCAACTACTACACGAGATCCGGAGGCTAAGTCAAACTGAGGCTGGAGAAAAAAAAATGCGTGAGAGGGAGGGGAAAGTAACTGGAGCACGAAGTGGCGGCAGCGGAAACTCCTGGCACTGGCTTAGTGCTGGAAGGAACAATACCAGACAGTCCAGGACTATGCTCTAGTGTTGGTACATGTGCCACTGGAGGCGGGGTGCTAAGACTGTGGAAGGGGAGTAGCAGAGGACAACTGAACAAATACAAGAAAACAAAAATAAATGCCTCTATATGTAAAAAGAAGTAGTCAAGAGGTTTGGTTAATTTTGACCAAAAGAAAGCTCACTATTAAAACGAATGCCAAACTAAAATAGTCGCACAGATCTAGTTCAATCTATTTTCATAGTTGGGCGTACACATTTTCATGCAAAATACATAATTACTAACAGCTAGGAAATGTTGAGAGAGAGAGACAGACAGACAGACAGACAGAGACAGAGAGAATGGGAAATGGGATTGATAGGGACAACGATAACTATTGCTTTTAAAGGAGTCTTTTATTATATTGCTCGCCATATTTAAAACACTCACACTTTCCTCTTTGCCAAGAAGTAGAGCTCCATCCTCTTACCATTGCTGGTAGCTCAGAAATAGGTACACTATTAGTGTGTGTCCACACATTACTTGGGAAAAAGTAGAACCGTGGGTCGTTGTGCTAGCCACATCACACCTTAGTTAACCGCCGACCATAAAAACAGATGACCTTTACATCATCTGCCCTATAGAAGGCAGGTCTTAAAGGGGTAGTTTACTTTTTACTTTACATAAGACCTCTACTTCGACCAAAGTGTTACACAGTGGCAATCCATTTTCTACTCCGGGCATTACGAGTAATGGAAAGCTAATCGGATCAGTAAGGAGCTGTGCTCTGGGAAGGGGAGGGGGGGGGGGGTGAAGAGGCCATTATTCCGAGAGGAAGGTCACATCCGTTGGGAGACAGATGAGACTGAACAAGGTTTTCAATGCTCCGTCGCGTGCTGGAGACCAAATGTAATATGGAGTCAAATACTACTTGGCGTTCATAGCGTTTACTGTTTGCGTCACGGCGTCATTTTGTTTTTTGTGCTCCTGATGGTTTTTTTTTCCTTTCCAAGTAGAAAGACACCATATGCAAAGTTCAACGGCAGACGGTCTTGCGAATGAACGTCTAGTGGAGCCTATTAGTACTGCAGGGGACATAGCACTTGATAGTTAAGTACAATCGGCAAGAGAAATTGTCAGGCTCGTACGTAAAGTAACTGTGCAATAATTAGCGCTGTTTTCTTGTCCAAGAAGCTTTTTTTTTAAATCTGCCCTCCCCTTTCAAAGTAGGTGGGTGGGAGAGAGGGTGGGGTGGGTGGGGGGAGGGGGTGTAGTAAAAAAAAACCGAATAAGTAGGGCGTTCCAACAAGAGAATGATGAATGTTTCAACAGGGCCCCCAGGGTTTATACCCCTCCCCAGAAGACAAAACGCTCTGCAGTCGCGGGCCAATTTCCACTGTCATACAAACCAATAGAACAAGCAAACCGCCGTCTGTAACCAGGTCACACACTAAAAAAAAGAAAAACAGAAGCCAGACAAGCGGAAGCACCAGGTTTGCCCGCACCGACATAAAATAGAGAGAACTTCGCCGCATGGACAAGATTTTCCTTCGCCCTCACTCACGCTGGCACACACACACACTCAAAGTAGGCTAAACTGTTCTGAAAAAAAAAGTAACATGTGGCATTCAAAAAGCCCTGATATATATTTATTCGCGCAATGAAAATGGCGGCCTACTTTCAAAGAATAACAGAAAGGCGCCTGTGGAGATTGTAATACATATATATAAAACGTATCTAGTTGGCAGGAACTTTAGTTTAGGGTAGAAGTGATTGTAGTGGTATATTGAGGTGGAATAAATGTTTGGTTTGTCGTTGTTGAACTAATGGGCAATGTTTCTGCTTTAGAGCTATTGTGAATAAGATTGATGTAAACACGAATAGTGCCTCGCCTTTATAAAATTTTACAAGAGCGCCTTCAAAATTCCTGAGATCGGGGGATTTGGGGGGGGGGGGGCGAGTGGTTTGATCCCCCAGAAAATATTAATTTTTAAAAGTTTAACCTTTAAATACCTTTTTGTTTCTTTAGTTATGTAACTTTTGGTGTCACGTTTGTGGGAGAGGGGGGGGGGAAGTTAAGTGTTATAATAAAACATGTGTGCTAAAGTGCTTATATGAGAGGAGTAGGGATGAAAGAAATCCCGAACTCTAAAGAGAGTTTTGTGATGAGTTGAGGATAATCAGCAGGTTAGGTTTTCAAACGTTTGTCTTGAAAACCTCGATGTGAGCTCCATGAGGTTGTTACTAACATACCTCCAAGATCAACAGATACTCAAGGCACGATCTAGGCACAATGTAGATGTTGCTTAGTTTATCTACACGGCCTGCTCTATGTCAACATACTGCAATTTCCTCGCCTATACAAAGATGCAATGAATACTTTTTTTTAAAGTAAAAAAAGATCAACCAACTTTTCAAATAATCTCAAATTTCAACCCAGTTGAACTTAAATACAGACCTTAAAGTCAAGATTAAACTTCACAAAAGTGTCTCACAAAGTGTCTAAGTCTCATTGAGTGTCTGACTAAATGTCTTACACCATCTGACAAAGTGTGGAGTAAAATGTTTCACGGAGTGTGTGACCAAATGTCTCGCAGTGTCTCATTAAGTGTCTCGTAGAACAAATCTCTCCCTGAAGTTTGACCAAATGTCTCGCAGTGTCTCATGAAGTGTCTCACAAATCTCTCCCTGAAGTTTGACCAAATGTCTCGCAGTGTCTCATGAAGTGTCTCACAAATCTCTCCCTGAAGTTTGACCAAATGTCTCGCAGTGTCTCATGAAGTGTCTCACAAATCTCTCCCTGAAGTTTGACCAAATGTCTCGCAGTGTCTCATGAAGTGTCTCACAAATCTCTCCCTGAAGTTTGACCAAATGTCTCGCAGTGTCTCATGAAGTGTCTCACAAATATCTCCCTGAAGTTTGACCAAATGTCTCGCAGTGTCTCATGAAGTGTCTCACAAATCTCTCCCTGAAGTTTGACCAAATGTCTCGCAGTGTCTCATGAAGTGTCTCACAAATCTCTCCCTGAAGTTTGACCAAATGTTACACTTGTCTTTTAACGTCCCCAATAAAACAACAAAACAAAAACAAAAAGACAGATAGTCACAAAACATTCGGGAACCTCTGCCATTTAATAAAGTCATCCCAAAGAAATGTAAAGTTGACTATACTAGTCATCATTTTGCTCGTGTGTGTGTGTGTGTGCCGTGTGAATAGTAGGTATTTCCATGTTTACATTTTTAAAAGTCAAACCTAACGCTACCAATGAATAGTTAGAAGAAAAAGTGGAGAGAGAGAGAGAGAGAGAGAGAGAGAAAGAGAGAGAGACTGAAAGTGACGGCACAAATAATAAAACTTTCTACCTTCCTTCTATTTATGAACCTAACAAACAGTTCTATCAACGTTTTAAGCACAAAAATCGTGAGTCACATTAGAATGTTGTTTTTAGTAACATGTCACAAGTGACCAATTATAGGGATACTTCATGTCTAGATATCAGGAAGTATCAACTACAAACTATAATAACCACAATCCTCCGTGTACCCAGTACATTTAAAAGATTTTATTGAGCAGGATCTGTTAATAAAATGCTTCAAGACAGTCTGAATATGGCCAGAGAGCGGAAAGAAAGAGGAATAGACAAAAGAGAGTTGGACAAATTGCTATTCACTCTCAGCACTAGTCTGACTATCGAATAACACGTAGTGCCCATGAAATCTTTTATTTTTAAATATGTGCCTACAATGGGCAGACGTTTTGGTTAAAGTATGTTGATACACCCAGAAACAGATATGTCATGAATAGAGTGTTATGGAGTGTGTGAGAGAACTGCTGTGTGGGCCACATCGTTCCGACCACTGAAGTGGGTCACAATATGGAGTGTATGTGTGTGCGCGTGTTTCTGGTGTAACTATGAGTATAACTATGGATGATAATTCGTTTCTATTTTCTCAAGAGATTCTGGTGTAACTACGAGGAAATCTGTGTCCTAGTTGAGGCGATAAATAAGGGATTGAACATTGAAGTGGGGAGTACAATCTAGAGTTGAGGTGATAAATAAAGGATTGAACATTGAAGTGGGAGGTACAATCTAGAGTTGAGGTGATAAATAAAGGATTGAACATTGAAGTGGGAGGTACAATCTAGAGTTGAGGTGATAAATAAGGGATTGAACATTGAAGTGGGGAGTACAATCTAGAGTTGAGGTGATAAATAAAGGATTGAACATTGAAGTGGGGAGTACAATCTAGAGTTGAGGTGATAAATAAAGGATTGAACATTGAAGTGGGGAGTACAATCTAGAGTTGAGGTGATAAATAAGGGATTGAACATTGAAGTGGGAGGTACAATCTAGAGGTGAGAGTCGAGTAGCAGAAAGATGTGTATTTGTGTTTCTACCGGTTTACTTGTGTTTGTACAAAAGGTATGCTCGTAAGTCACGTAATGAATCCGTTGCACCAATTTATTGTAGTACGCTACAGAATAGGATGAAATAGGATCTTCACTAGTGCTTTTAGTCTGGAGCTCTAGTCATGACAGACAGGCGTACAATTAGTTTGGAATTGGAAGCCCTGTTAACAATTAGAACTACCAGATGTCAAGAAAACGTATCAAAGTTAGTATAAATTGATCATCTCAAAATGGATTAATCAATTTAAAAAAAAAAAGTTATAGATGTAGAACTGAATTCACAAGAAATGGTTGACATTGCATGATTAACTTTCTTTCTTTCAACCCACCTTCCATCTTACTCTCCCTGTCTCTCTCTCTCTCTCTTCTCTCCCTCCTCCCCCGGTTCTGAAAGTATCTACACAAAAGAATTGTCAAAGTTTATCTAATTCCGATACAACAAGCTACACTGTAGCCTACAGTTGAAGACTTCGTTGAACGGTTCAATAACGATGCTACACTAAATAATGATGAGAGAGAGAGAGGAGACAGAATTGTAGATGTGTCTAAGAAAGAAATACAGGCAGAGAATCAGTCTTGCAAAGGAGGGCTTATGTTACATGAAAATGAAAAAACTAATTTTGTGGATGTAACAAGAGTTCTAAACGGATACTTCAATAACCCTAACTCTCTTCACTTGATCTTGATTTTTGTAATAGAAATAGGCCCCCAAGTCATTTCGTCAATGGAATTTTCTGAACATGTATATCTAGCACCTATAAAGGCTAAAACATTGAAACATGAATCTCTTGAAAGTTGAACTTCAGTGTGGCTGTGTTCAGTTGGTACTTTCAAAGTCAACTAACTGCATTAAATTGAGTCATATCATTGGCATCAAACAAACCCCACTTAAGCACATGTTCAAGAAAAGCATTGCTAAGGAAGCAATAAAGATTGTTATGGAGTGTGTGTGTGTTTCTATGGTGACGGAGAGATACAGTTAGCGATTGGTTGGTGGCTAGGCAGGGTGATTGATGCAAGATAAGCGGTACAGTCGTAAGCTGTCTAGGGTACGCGTACCCCAAGACGACTCTAGAATGCCAGAGACAAGAGACTTTTTTTTTTAGTAGTGAGTTAGATTTAGTTCAAAATACAATTTACAAATACTACATTTATTTCATTCCATCTCAAGTTCAATTTGTAATCAAAGTTTTAGTTTGTATTGTTCACAAAGAAGTTTCGTGTCATTCCAAGATAAATACGCCTACAGCGGTTTAGTTGTCCACCAACAGTTTGGTGCTACAGGTCAACGTCCGTCAACAACAAGCAATAAAACAAGCAATAAAAATACTTTTAAAAAGAAAAGACAATATCTCCTTTATACAACTTATCGAGGCGATTATTGATCTCCAAATCATTCTTGAATGTTAGATTGAAATAATAATTGGAACATTTTTTTACTGCCCCCCCCCCCGCTTTTTTTAAAATCATGGTTAAGCGAATACATTGATCTACTACACTTTATAAACTCCAATAATAGGCCTTAAGATCTAGACTTACAAGACGATGCGCAAAATGTTCACGAACATTAATTTATTAAACTTTTGAATTACTAACACCTACATGTGAAAATAACCGAAGTCGTTTAGTCCATGCAAGATAAATATTTTCTCGCTCTCTAACCAAATTCAATTCATTTCTTTTTTTTTTTCTTTTAGTTTGGAAAATTATAACGGTCAAACTAGTGTTTTCTGACTGTGGCCATATTATTTTTAAAGTTAAATTGTTCTTAGACTTAAGACACTACAGTATGTCATGATCCACTCGATTCTCTAACGAAGCATCGACCGCTCTACAAATCTCAAAGAAACAAGCAAAAAGTCACATCAAATAGACATTTACAAAACAGAGTCAGCCCAACACCAAAACGTGTGCTCTGGAAATGTCTACATTCTTTTGGCACGGAGTTGGTGAAAGATTGACTTTGTCACAGTCCAGTGACTTCTTTGAAGGACTCACGCAATTCTTCACTTGACTGCATAGAAATGACACGTTACTTACTAAATGGTGACTAAATACTTGTTGAAAGCATGACAAAGTTTAGGGAAAGAAGCGAACACCAAAGCAAGACATAAGGGCCTCTATTCACAAGAGTAGCGCTGGGTAGGTCAAGTCAACGAGCAAAGAGAGTCTCTCTCTCTCAGTATATATATATATATATATATAATGACTAAGGTCGTCTCCAGGGTTGATGACTAATTTAAAGGACTGACATTATACACCGGCTACACCCGTTGATTTGCTCCCAGGCTTTATATAGTTTATTATGGTCGGTATGTCTTCAATAATCGAGTTACATTTTAACGATTCCCCTTAAAGTTTTTAGCCCGTGAATTATTGGATCTGCTCTCTTTCTTTCTCATCTCCTTCTTTCTCTCTCATCTCCTTCTTTCTCTCTCATCTCCTTCTTTCTCTCTCTCTCTCTCTGGAACTCCCATTTCCCTTTTTTGTTTCCCCTGAGAATGGTAATGTCCATGACATATACTTTTGATTTGATTTGGAACGACCCACTTTATAACGCTCCTGCCCGTATCACACACATGCTTTTGGTCCTTGAATTCTAATATCACTTGTACTTCCCCCTTCTCACCCACAACAAAAAAAAAGTTAGTCAGATGTTACAATCTTTGACTTTTCTTCGGCTTCTCTATTCAATATTGAAATAGTTCACATACATACATGTTGCTTTTCGACCGGCCCTTCACACACACACACACACCCGCTTTCGCACATTTCGGCTTTTTTTTTTATTACAATGACAACCTTTAACTTTTTTTTTTGCATTGTCCAATTGATCGACCCATCACCACAGACTTTTCAGCTTTTGAATTCTAAATATAGCACCTTTGATTTGTTTTATCTTTGTTTTTTCCACTGCCTCCTTTAATCATCAGACAAGCAATGTACGGAATTGTCTTTAGACCATCAGCTTCAGACCGAGAGGGAAAAAATGATGCATTTTCCGAAGTAACCTATTAAATTTCCATTTCCCACAATGCATTTATTTTGGCATTGTATCCTCTTAAAAAAAAAGGAAATACTAATTTGGTTTAATTAACTGTAATCGTTTATTTGACCAATGTTTAATACACAGAAAAGACTGTGCAACAGAGTATATAGTAGTCGTATCTACAAACGTCATTAAGCGGAAATACAAATAAAACTCTAGATCATAGACTTCTATATTAGATCTAGACTGGAAAACGGAAACAAATTCTTATCCGCGATGGATCGATTCACAGACCTATATATAGGCCTATAGATTTTTATGTACGTAACTCTTTTTTCAAGCTTTAAGGGAAGTCGCCCCAATCAATCTTTTCTATCTTAGAAAAGTAATGATCTTTAGTTTTCAAAGTTTAGAAATAATGCAAAATCATTTCTCGGATTTTGTTTAGAATGGGCTATTAATCACAGAACTATATATTCACGCTAATATATTAAACAAAGCCATTTCCTGTTAGTTTCCATTGAGATAATGTTTCAAAAATCCTAGATCGAAATAATTCATGTCTGTTGATTTCAATCATCTTATGTACATTTAAATAGATTGATTACCTAGATCTTACTAGATTGTGTATCTAAAAATTGCAAAATAATAATTATGAGACGAGAGTAGGCCTACTCTATTTTTGATGTTCAATTAGGCCTACTAGATCTAGATCTAAAAATTTAATTATATAGGTTATATTACATAGGTTAGGGTTGAAAAAAACAAACAACTTTACTTCTTATAACTATTATACAAAACAACGCCTTGTTTCAACTTTTTAAACAAAATTTCATTTTTTTGTAGTTTTAAAAGATCTCCATGTCCAGTCTAGATTCAATATATATGTCTATGCTCTAGATTTAGTTTAATCTTTTTCATGCTATTAGGCTAAGTTAAATAGTTTAGACTGTGTCTACAGGGAAGCGGAAATGACGTAAGACAACTTAAAATAAGTCGCGACTTATGGACAATCTTGATTTTTGTGTTATTTCCTATTCACACTTTCTGTACAGAAGACGGTCTATTGGGAAAATGCCATAATAAAATACAAAGGTTTAATAGAAAGTTTGCTGTTTTTTCGCGGCCTTGAGGTTGCGAATCTGTCTTAGTGAGGAACCTGTGCACGAAATTTCAAGTGAATACATTTGCTATATTAAGAGATCTCTTGATAGGTGGGTACATAAATAAATCAGTGAGTGGTACATAAATAAATCAGTGAGTGGGTGTTTTTTTGTGCACAAGACTTAATAATTACGATATTCAATAAATCTATCAAATTGTTATATGCCTACGTGTGTGTGTTTGTGTACAATACAATTTGGATACTATTGACTAATTACAAAGCACACAAAATTTAAATTTATTTTTTTTATTTAATTTTTAATGCATCTGAATCAGTACTGAAGTTGACTAGAGTCGCAATAATCAGTTTTGATGCTGGCTGTAATCCTGTTAAAAAAGGTAACAAAGACAGTTTGTGTGGAAAATCGGCCCCCGAAGTGGTCCACCCAGGCAGGTAAAAAGGCAGGTTTCAATATTTTCAGAAAGAACATCAGAATGAAATTCTATCAAAGACAAATGACAGAGAAGAATGGAGAAAGAAGGTTGACAGATCTTGTGTGGTGCCCCAGCGGTCCAGCAGACCAAAGAATAGGTGAAAGTGAATGTGAAGTTACATGTGAACCTGGCCTAACTGATGTCTTATAAGGAATATCTAATTGATCTAATTGTTTTGTAAAAAAATCAATCTCTTATTCAAACCCTCGAAAAAATTTCCGTAAAAAAAAAATCCTGTAAGTGTTCAATGTTTGGTGTGAAACAATGTAGTTTATGCGATAATATGAAAAACTTATTAATTGTTGTTTTAAATTATGTCTAACTTATATGCATACTAAATAGTGTAAATCTAGTAGTTAGTATGACAGAACTTACTTAACTTAGCAATACAACTGTAAAAGAAAATATTTTTGACAAAAAATCTAAAACCATTTGAACAAATGTGTTGAAAATATAGTAAATGATGACCTTCCATACTAAAAAGACTCTAGTGTTTGTTACTATTAATAGTGAATAGTTGTAAAAGTGGTATATTTTTATGAAAAAAAAACCTGCTTGCATAAGTGATTTTAAAAAATTGATTTTTCGCTTTCAGAAAAGAAAAAAGTAGCCGTTGCATAAGCAATTTGAATGGTCTAAAATATTATGATTTCGGATTTACAATATCTTTTCTAGTTTACGAGATCTAAACGGGACGAACAGACATTCCACACAAAACTAACATAGTCTTTTCCCATTTCGGGGGCCGCTAAAAATGTTTAAAAAAAAAAACGCCGGCTGAATGTACAATTAAGTAAAAGCACAGCACAGCTGCAGTAGCCTAGAGATAGTGATATAGTCTACTACAAGTCCAGTACACGTTGGTAGGGCTTGTGTGCAATGTGTGCCCCCGTAAATGTTTCTTCTTTCTGTCCGTCTCTCACTCTTGTTTTTTTTATCCCGTACTCACTTCTGGATGTATTAAAAGGTATTTTAAATGGATTTATTTTAATTTTAATCGCTTTCGCTGTTCCGAGACAAAACCAAATTTACAACCAATTCTTCCTACATTTCAAACTGCAAAATGAAGTCCCAACAGCCCCCCTACACTTGGCTATGGAACTAATCCCGCGCGCAGCTCTTAAACCTTTAATAACGTACTAACCCGTCCTCACTTTCACGGTACTTTTTTTTTCTCACAGAGGGGATGAGCAAAGCAGGCAGAAGAAATCATGCGTGACAAACAGCATCAATCAACTGCCTGGCTATCAGTTCGCGCCCACCGCCTCTCATCACGTGGTATGCTTTCAACCAATCACAAACGAGAGTGAGTGCACTAACAGATTCTACCTCTACTACACCCAACTTTTTTTTCTCTCTCTAAAAATAAACTAAACACGCGCATCAAATGTCGACAGTCCACCCCACCACCACCCTTTTTTTTTCGCACGTGCGAGCGCGTGCGATGATAATTGAACGGACACTGGGGTATTTCATTGCAATCTATGGTCTGAACATTGCGGGCCAGGTCATTTAAAGCGATCACTAGCCGATAACAAATATCGTTTATCCCACATGTAATTTGAATTGAAGTACATTGGAATACACAGCAAACAGAAGCCTATGGGACTCAAATTATCTTTACATAAGCAAGGACCGGATCAACTCTTGACTGGTCTTCACACAGACACACAGAGAAACACAGATCAATAGTATGTCGAAGTTTTGCATTATCATTTTCTAAATAAATGGTCCTAAGGCTCGCTTCTCTTGGAGTTGCCCAGGTACTGTATACTGTTAGTATTTATCTGCCTGCATTTCATCTTAACCAAACATAATTAAGACTGAAAGCCAAACGATTAAAATAGAACGTAAAGATTCAGTCTAATGTCTAGTTTACTCATTTTTCTCTTGGTCCTTGGAAGTAAACGCAACTTTACTTCTTTTTTTAATAATGGATATATCAGCTTTAAAAAAAAAACTTGGAAAAAAAAAAGCAAACATGGGTTAAATCAATGGTCACACTAATTTCGTTACTTTGCTGGATAGAGCGCTGTCTTGGTCATATGTGGGCTACGGGTTCAAAACTTTGTTTTAATCTTTTTTAAGCTATGTTTTGTTAGGCATAAATCAATTCCAAAGTATGTAATTGGCTAAAAAAAAAAGAAAAAAAAAAAAAAAAAGAGAAAAAAAAAAAAGGTTCCCTATGTTTGACCTCCAGTTACACAGTTGGCACTATTGTTACTTGTACAATATTCAAGCGGGGGCGGAAGGGGAGGGGGGCTTGTTGGTCGGAGAGTGCTGTAAGAAGTGGGTAAAGGGCGCCAGGCCAGGAGTGCACCATCTGTCACGTGACCAGCAGCTGTGTGGCTCATTGAAAACTATCACTGTCATCTTCATTATGAGACAACTCTATGTATGTGTATGCCGTGTCGTGGGATGGGCGAGATATAAAGGAAGACACACAGCAAGAGCGAGGGAGAAAAAGAGAAGAGGGAGTGAGAGAAAGATAGGCAGTAGGAGAAACAGGGAATGGATGATAACTAGTTGACTTCTGGATACAATTTCTTCCACTCTCTAAACTCTAAAGCAGCGCCAAAAACTGGTGTATGATTTTCACGTCTTTCAGTTGACTTTTGACAAAATTAGTTTTCAGTTATGAATGAGTTTTCACCCATGGAAATAATATATTGCTCCGTTTAAACAACCCATCGTTCAGATCCCGCCCAACAGAAACACACAATTTGCTGCACAGGCAACAATTAAAGGCCACAGCCCAGACGCGATTTTGAAAGGGCAGACTCACCTGCTTCTCTCTAGGTAACAAAACTTTAGACACTACAGAAAACGATAATTTTTCTGTCCCCTTGTTGTTGGCGGCCGTTGACTTATAGCACCGAACTGCTGGTAGACAACTAAACCGATGCATTCTATTTTAACTTATAAAATTTCCATTAATTTGAATAACTTCTTCGTGAACAAAAATGAGTCTAACTTTTATTACAATAGAGACAAATGTAACATGAGATGAGATGTAAATAATCTGATATTTTAAACAAATCTAACGCACAATAAAGCACGTCTTTACACTCTGGCATCCTGGAGTCGTCTGGCGTACCCAAAACAGCCTACGACAGTGCCGCTTATCTTGCATCATTCACTCTGCATAGCCTCCAACCAATCGCTTACTTCTCACCTTCATCATAGAAACACATACACACACACACACCATAACACCCCTGGTCTTGGAACCTGAGATGAACTCCAATTGGTGACAAGGCAGGGAGACCTAGGACTCCCGTAGTGCCCTGGTAAGGAACTCTGCTGTTTGGCGTAGTGCCTCATAGCTTCCATACAAACACAATGAACCACTGGATACGTCTTCCCGCAGCTCGCGGAGCTGCGGACACTCTTGCAAGACGTGCGCCACCGTCTCTTCTGATTCCCCGCAGTGTCGGCAACGGGCATCAAAATTTGGTCGGAACCGGGCGAAGTACGCACGGTCTTGGAACCAGAAACGTTCACCGTAGCCTTGAACAACATGACATGTATGCGTCTTCGCAGACCTAAACCAGGGGCAGATAATTGGTCCCCCGAGGGGGAGATTATTGCAGCGTTATCCCGTTACCAGCGACTCATGGTGCATGTCACAAATTGCTCTTCAACATTACTTCACACGACTTTAATGACTTGGAACAACACAAAAGGGGAAAAGAAAATGGATTGGTGCCCACAGAAACTTCTGAAGGACCGAACGGAGGTTGTAGACGTGATCTGAAGTCCAGCTATGATTTAATGCTTATCTATTTATACTAACAGTACACATAGGCTACGCCCGTTGATTTGGTACCAGACTTTATAATGTGGCCGAAACACCCTTTATTTCTTTGTTTCTTAAATTGTAATAAACGGAATTCATTTTAACGATAAACCTAACATACTTTGTTACCCGTGAATGACTGTCGGCCTATCTCTTGCACAAAAGTTTACGGAACGCTCTCTCTTGTTTTCTGTCTCTCTTTTTCGCTCTCTGGAATGCCTATTTTATTTTTTTACCTGCGCTTCGTAATTTCTCCCACATAGACTTTTGACTTCATTTACAAAGACCCGCTTCATAATGTGCCCCCGACACATATATGTTCTAATAGTTCAGGCCCGTTTATTTTAGTAGCACTTTTACTTATCCCTCCATGCACCCCCAACCCCGCTAACGAAAAAAAAAAAGTTAGTCCTCTTTACACATTCCCGCTCCCAGATCTACATTTCTCTTAGTATTTTGTTCTCTAAATAATAACAAAAAATATCATTTGGGTTTTATTCATTATAATCGTTTATTTGACAACTTTTGAATGTAGCCAAATGAAATGACAAAAGATTTAGATTTATCTTTTCAATGCTATTAGGATTACTTTTTTTAAACAATATTACAAATTAACATTACTTGCTCTCTCTCTCAAAAAAAAAGAAAGAAAAAGACTCTAGATCTATTTTATTTATGCTATTAGGATTTTGTTGTTGTTGTTGTTTTTATTTGGAAATGACGTAAGGCCTATTAAAAATAAGTAGAGTTAGGGAAAAAATTGCTTTAAAATACGAAATGGTGTGTGATTTGTTTTTTTTAAATATAAAGACTATATATGAAAAATGATAACTATTCTGTTTTAAAATGCAGCCCGGTAGCTCCAGCAAGTCCTCATCCCCACATCAAAGCCTGCATCTATCCTGCCCAAACTACTTTCACCCTAACTTCACGACGTTGCCGAGACAAGCCCGGGGGACAAGAACGTCTCCACAAGGGAAAGTAACTCTATTCAATTTCATGCCATTTATTTGTAGGGGGAGACAAGAAAGAATACCAGAGAGAGGTGGAGGGATTGTCAATAGGCTGTTAGAGGAGGGGGTGGGGAGAGCTTGCCCATGATGCGGTATTGATTACTACATGTTCGGCTTGATGGGTGGCTATCGAACAAATGTAAGAGATGGACAGAAAGTATGTCATAGCAAGATGTTCATGTGTTCAACAGAAAAACATACATTTTGTTTCAATGGCCGTTCTACATTCTAACACCAATTGTATCTATAGGATTTTGTTTTTGTACTAAATACCTGAGCAATAGGAAATTATGAATTGAAAACTATATCTATTCAAGATTCTATAGAGATTCATATTATACATTGATAAGTAGAGAGGTGATATTGATATCAAAAGACGCAATTTATTTATAAATAAAACTCACTGATTAAAGTCTACGTTAAATGTAATAAAAGAATTTAAACAAAAAATATGTGTCTTTTAAAAGTCTTTTTAATGTAATGGGCTAAACAGACACTTTTTTAAATGAACGTTATCACAAGAAAAAAAAATATACTTTTTAGAAATAGAAGGAGAAAACTAGAGTCGTTCTACCCTCCCCCCCCCCCCTTTTTATTCACCTTTGACTTTGGTCTCCTTGTATAGTGTTAAAGAGTAAAGCACCATTGTACATAATACAGACAATATTCTGTGCAGGCTCTCATTTTTCAGATTTAAAAAAAAAAAGCCTTGCAGACCGAAAGCGCGTGCTTGCGCGTGCCAGTGAGCTTACTAGCCAGCCAGCATTGTGATGTGGAAAAAGTTTGTATTCAAAACAGGTGTCAGCCTGCTCTGGTTTAGTCACTTCCTTCTGGTAGGGGAGATCATGCCAGACACTCTTGGTAGAGAGTAGCTTTGGAAAACAGCACGTCTTGCTACAGAAGCCTCCATCACAGCTATTCCTCTCTCTCTCTCTTGGTATATGAAATACCGCAACCCATGACCAAGGTTATGAAGGCAGGTATTCGTGTTCAGTGTGACTTAGTCAAGTTTGACTTAATGACGGGCATGCTAATTCACTGAGGCAAGTCAAGGTGAAGAGAAAACTTAAGAAATAACTCAAAATCTGCACACTGTCTATCCAAGACTGTAAAGAGAGCGGTGGTGAGGTACATTCAATAGCTACAGATTCTCAAAAATTCCATTGTTTCAGTGTTTAGAGTCAAGCATTCAATAGCTGCTAAGTTATAGCTTCTGTCTTAAGATCGATGTCATCCTAATGACTCAGAGATATGGTATAGTACAACTGTTTGTGTAAATCACCCTAAACACATTTAGTGAAAATAGACAAATTAAAATCTATCATTGCTTGAGAATAATAAAAAATGATATCAAACAATATTCAGACTATGCACGTTAAGATAAATGTCTTAATCTTATACACGTAGGTCGTAAATAAACTGAAAGTGGTCAGGTGTCTAAAGGCGGCAAGAGAAAGTCACTTAGAACAAGACCAAATAGTCTCCAACACAGACAATCCGTGACTACAAAAACATCAACCTAAAAACTTAATGGTTTTGGTAAACAATAATAACTACGACATGGTAAAGCAAATGATCCCAGCCCTTAAGTCCACTTTTACAAAGCAGTTAACCAGCGACAAAGGAATAAAAAAAAACAACTTCAAACTGATCTCTTTTCATTTTATGTCCAATGAAGTTGACGACTCTGAAGGTGTCATACAATAGTTCAGTGAGAGCAGACGAGAGTCCTGCTAGAAAAAATGAAGCTTTAAAATGGGGTGCAACAGCAGACGATCACAAATAAATTATGCATTTCGTTGGCTTGAAGACGGACAGAGCGAGAATTCAAAGTAGAGGGGCACAAGGAAAAAAACAGATATGGTCATGTGCTTGTTTCTTCCTAGGGCACACTCGATAGCTGTAGGACACACTTGGTAGCTGTAGGACACACTTGGTAGCTGTAGGACACACTTGGTAGCTGTATAACACTTTAAAAGAATCAAGTCTGTATGTGCTAGCAAACGTTCAACTAGACTTTGGAGTCAGTCATAGAACAACTAAAATGTGTATCACTCACTAAATCAACCTGTACAAATATGCAGGCCTAATACTTCAGTGTTGAAATAAACAATGCAGACATGTAGCTACGTAAAATGAGACTACTGTTACAGTGTGGTCGAATAGAAACAAGAACTTTGTGTCAGTTAACTAGACCACGAAATAGATTATATTTCTCATCTGTGGATTAAGTACTCTTGTCCTTTAGATAGATTTTTTTCTCCATTCTAAAAGGAATGCATGTATCATCAGAATGACAAAGTGGTTCAATACATCTAGACAGGTGTCACGTGTATACCCACCGTAAGAGAGGAACGGAAGAAATAGCTACAGCGAGACAGAGTGAGCCTAAGTCATCAAACAATGTAGGCAAATATCTCCCACAGATAGAGCCCTACACTAACTAAATGTTTGGCGTCAGTAGACATGATCATATCATGTCTGGTAATTTTGACATTACTACTACACTATAATGGATATATAGACAGAGCGAGGCAGACTGGACTATATATATATAGTGCTTTATAAAAAAAAAAATGTGCCGGTACTCAGTGATTAGGTGCCAGTACTCAGTAGTTGATTGCCTAACTTTTACCTGCTAAAAATTAATAATATACGTTAAAATACAAGAGAAGTAATTTTTTTTTCAAAAAGGTGCCAGTGGTACCAGTGCGTACCATCACAAAAAACGATAATATATATATATATAGGGCTTTAATATATCGCAACGAAATGCCTGACACTGATATATATTTTTTTAAATTAAGCTAAAAACTTCTTTAATTATAAAAAAAGGAATGCCCCACAAAATTAGAGAATGCCCCCCCCCCCAAAAAAAATACTTAAAAAACTAGCGTCTACATTGTTAAACATTCGGCGATGTGACACTAAGAGACGAACAATTACAAGGTTTGTATTCAGTATCGTGAGTCAGTTCTGCACCCCCCCCCCCCACTTCAGTATCATAGTCAGACAATGTCCATCTGGCTTAAATGTGGTCTGTGTCAATAAGTTTAAAGTGTGGTCTTATCAAAAAATGAAATGGTGGAAGGGGCAGAGAGAGAGAGTATTACAGAGCTAACCGTGGGAAGTACCGATGCCCTACGCTGTGTGTGATTGCGCACACAACTTTCCAATTGATTCTAGAGATTGCGCCACAGCCGAAGCAGACGTCACACCATAATGATTCGTCGCTTATCTCTATTTTTACGTACGACCTTTAGTTGTATTTTTTTTTTGTTACTTTTGTTTTTCTTTCAAGGTCTTAACCACAAAACGAAACTGTACTAAAGATGAAAGCTACACTAGATTGTTGGTAACCAGTGCAACTTGAATGTGAAGGGCCAACAGTTCAAAAGCGTCAACGATGAAATTTACTGTCAAGTGCGAAGCGACTATGGGAAAATGGATCGATTCCCAAAGTCCCATAGCCTCGCCGCGCAAACACAAGTCTCCAGCTCACCGCGCAAACTTGCTGAATATCATTAAGCCTAGTCCCCCCCCCCCCCCACATTTTTTTTCTCCCCACTCACTTCAGCTTTTTTTTTCTTCTTCTCTCCCCTTTTTCTTCGGAGGGGAGGGGTATCGGCTTAGAGCCACAAGTGCTGAAGTCACAAATGGGCGGAGACTAGCGATAAGATTGGAAGGTCGTGGTGTCAGGCTGGCTAGATTGATTTTAAGGGCGATAGGCCTTCAGGCACCTCCCCCTACCCCCCAACAGCAGGTGAGTAGGGGAGGGGGGATAAAAGGGTGGGGAAGTTTCTGTCTTGTTTATCTAGTATCTATCTCTCAGTGATACTTGCACGAAGTGTTTACTTATATATGAATGGCTTCAAAGTCTAAGGACTTAGTGCGTTCTGAATATTTGAACACAAGTTAAGCTACCTTTAGCATTATTTAACTAATAATTTATACTTTTTGTCAGTCCCAAGAATTTTGAAGAGTTTCGTAATGGTGACCTCATTTTAAATATTTTTTCTTCTAAGATAGCCAAATGTCTTTAGAGTTTCTGTATCCATTTAAGTATTGTATTATTATTATTGAAAGGGGTAAATAGAAACACTGGAGTCTACTACAGAAGTTATGGAGGACGAGTGGTGGGGGGGGGGGGGGGCTGAGCGAAGATATACATGTATTCATAATTCATATAGGTCTACATTTCTTACACCACTAAATAAAACTCCCTTGATAAGAGTAGATATATACATATATATATGGGTCCGATGTAGATCTAAAGATCTAGATCTAGTAGATTTACATTAAGATCTAGATCTAGTATTTACTTTTTTAAAAACATTTTTGTTTTGTTTTTGTCAAAAAAGAAAGTGTAGACCTAGACTCTAGATTAGGCACATCTAGAGCTTTAGCCTACTAATATAGATCTAGACTAGCCTATCTGGAATTAAGATTAGATCTAATCTGCATTCACTATTTTAGATGCATCTAATCATCTATGTTATAAATCTAGATCTAACCTACATTGGTCAGATATCTATAATTCTAAGAAATGAAGACAGGGCGGGTGCTAAATCCAAAATCCTTCACAATTTGTTTACTAGTCTAAATCTAGATTCTCTGGCCAGAGTCTACAGTCTATAAGTATATAGACTATATATAAGACCTAGATATAGATCTATTTATATCTAAATATAGCTCTAGATCTACATACAAATGGTGTGAGGCAAGGCAATCAACTGCATGATAAAGAGTAGGCCTCCGAACGACATTTGTCTGAAGTAGATCTAGTCAATCTAAATCTAGAGACGAGTAGAGTCTAAATTAGAATTGATTAGATCTAATCTATATAGACATAGACCTAAACTCTAGACTGACTATATCTACTTTTGACTTCGGTTACAAAAGTAGATATAGACTAGACGTCTATTTCATATAAAATTATAATCTACAAGGACTAAGATCTAATAGATCTAGATTCTATCTAGACTCTATATACTAGATCTATTATAATCTATACTTAGACTTAGTACTATAGTCTATAGATTTAGAATTTAGAGAAGGATTCAAAACACTAATGGTAGAGGGGAGAAAATGTAGAAATTACTCTAGATCTAGACAAGTCTAAATTACTCTAAATCTAGATCTAGATCAGTCTATAATTACTCTACTCTAGTCTAGATCTATTCTTTTCAAGTACAGGAAACAAGAAAGAAAAACGTTAGTTTTAGTAAACAACGATCTCTATTCATTGCGCTCTACTAGCCAAGGCTTCGAGATAACGCCAGCAGTGCTGGGGAGACGGTTGTGTAGCGGTACGCACAGCGTTAGGCTCAACACGATCGATAACTCTTCCGACCCCTACACAGCACTGTTAGCTGGCCGCCATCTTGAAATTTCTTTTCTTCGCCCTCTGATGTAGGCAAAACGAAGTAAATGCATTATACTGAAAGGCTAGGCAAGATTGTGTGGTGGGAAACGAAACAAAAATGAATTTAATAATCAACTTACCACACATTTTGATGTTAGGTCACTGCTAAAAGCACAATTTAGTAAAATGTCGGCATGTCTGTGGGAATATCACAGCAGAACTGTACAACGCACAGCCTAACGGGTCACGTGACGCTGGGTAATTGACACTCCAGCAAACGGCATTCCTTCAAAGGCTGTGGCTTGCGCGCAGAAAAGGGGCGGGACGCCAGTGCGGGCTTATTTGCTGTCTCGCTAGAGACGACGATAGTTTATTGCTCTGGTAGTAACTCCGCTATTTTTCATTTTGTTCTCACATAAAAACATACTGTTAGCCTAAAACATGCAATACAACTTTTTTAGTAGCCCGCACTTTTTGACCATAACAACAGCCTTCATATCGACATACTATTAGCTTACAATAAATCGTGTGCCATTTTTTAGAATATTATTTTTTAATCCCATTTATAAAGAAGATGACAAAGTTTGTTGAAAGTGCTCGAATTTTTTAATTGTAGGTTAATTTTATAGAACGAAGTCAACTCTACTCTACATTAAACAAAACTGTGTAGAACTATTATAGTACAAAGTTAGTGTCTCTGGTTTACTATAAGTAACAAAAACAATTCTAACAATAATTAATCGAGACATGTAGATCAGAACACTATATGAAACATAACAAATAGGTAATATCTAGGCCCGTATGCTAGGACGAATTGTATAAGTGCTTCTTCTTTCCTAGTCTTATTAGAGCATGGAGCGGGTTGCCTGGACCAGCCAGGAAAACTAATCATTTAGCAGAGTTTAAGTCTCAAATTAACACTAACATGGATACGCGTCATTGTGTACACTTTTGAAGGGGCGTCTGTAATGTATAAGATATAAACAAGAAATAAACAAAAAATGTGAAGTCTGTATCAAGTCACTATCAATAATATCTTCAAAGGAAATTTGCACCAAAGCTTTATCTGTAGTGTAGTGTGTTATTTAACTGGAACTGTTTGAAAAGACACACACAATACAAAATAAATATGAAATGCGTTTTGTTGAGTAGGTCAAGGACATAGAGGTTGTTTGAAGAATTCACATAGAGGTTGTTTGAAACTAAAATAATGTTTAAAAATATGAGCTAAAATAGAATTCGTCTTAAGTAGTTCATTTCTACGAAACAAATCTTTACACACAGCTTCTAGACTCAGTGTTGCCCAAGCCTTTTCCTTAACGGAACACTTCGCACATTTTGAATATTTAGCGGAACACTTAGCTTATTTTTTAGAGAGATTAATTCACGTGGCGATCCACTAGTGAATTATTACAGTAGTTCGTGGAACGAAATTATTCTGGCCCCGCGAAACTCTACGGATCTGTGGAACAGAGTTTGGGAACCACTTTTCTAGACCATGTTTGTAGGATTTTCAATTCATCTAACGTGCCGAACTGGTCAAGAGATTGTTGTATTTTTTTTTTTATTTTTGACATACACTGAAAACTGATCACATTTTGTTATCAATCAGATGTTTACATCCAATCAGAGTAGACTTGCACTTGTGTGCATCTATTGGTCTGCGTTGATGGGCATTCAGTATTTAGTAAAGACAAAGTAAATATTGTTGCTAAATACTAAATCGCAAAAGTGTCTTCCTAAAACGTGCACAGTATATTGTAGAAACCAGTGCGTTGAATACAAGAACCAGTTCATACAAGATTTTTTTCCTACTTACTAAACGAGCGGGGATCATGAAATTTCTAAATATATATATTTATAATTTATTTTGTTAAAAAAATATTTTCCGCCATCAGTAAATTTAAGATTTAAACACAATGACAATTAAAGTATATTTTAGATTCAGTTTACAATAAGCTCACACACACACACACGTACATACACACCCATACAGAAACAAAATGGTTGCTTAACCAGTAGAGCTTGATCATGTCTCAGGTGTCTGGGCTACACAATGTCTTTGTTATGTTGTTCTTTTATTAGATTATACAAAATGTGATTTTGAAACGAGTCTGTACAGTTGTAGTCATGTCAATGGATGTCTTTTAACTCTGCATGTGGGTGTCTGTGCTTTGATGCTGCAGAGTGGTGCAGAGTGGTGCAAACGTTGTTATACATTGGAATAAAGAAAAATGAAGACAGACGCAGATACAAACACAGACACAGATAAAAACACAGAGACAGACGCAGATACAAATACAGTTACAAACACAGACTCAGCTACTATTGGAGATGTTGACACTAGAAGTTCATCACAGTAATCTTATTTCGTTCTCAACACTTTGATGTTTAACATCCTGTTGACTTTCTTGAAGTTCTAAAAAAAATAAAAGCGATACGAATAAATGTGGTGGCAATATAATGAAACCGAAAGAAAAACGGAAGGAAATTAAAAGAGGAAAATAACAATAAAAATTACTTTTCGTTATAGCAATAAAGCTTGCAGAAAAGTATACAGAAATATATTGATGTTTTTTTTTTTAAATACTTCGCATATCAATATTTCCCGATAAAAAAAATTCACAAAAATAAAAATCTCGTAGTTTATAGATTTGACTTCCTGTATTAGAAATCTCCAATAAGATCTAGTCTCATGACAATCGTTTCATTTTAATTTTGGTACTAAATTACAGCAGAAAAAATTAATATAATAATTTTATAAATTTGCAATCGAATTCTGAGCACGTTTTGAGAATGTTGTTTGAGAAATACAAACATAGAAGATCATAAAAGATTATTTTTGTTTCGATACACGTATTACACGTGTTCATAAGCATCTTACACGTAAAGGGAATCTATTTGTTTGACTTCGTGTATACACTTACAATATTTCAAGATTATATATCAGCGTAGAACCAGTTAGTAACAAAAAAAAAAAAAAGTAATTTATGTTAGTTATCTCTACGCAACTTTTTTGTTGTTTAGAGTCAGTAGGCTATTTGTTACAGGAGTTAATATAGTTGTAATTAGCTTGCATATGTTTATGGTCAACTAAAGAGACAGTGTTTCAACCGCTACAAATAAAATTGCAAAGCAATGGGAAAGAACCAACAAATAGACATTGTACCTCCATCAACTGCTATTCAAATGTAGCACTAGTAATTCCGTTCTAGTGAAATTAGTAACTATACATTATATTAATCTTTTTTCTGTGTAAGTTACAGTATAGTATCTACCTATATTAAAAATATAATCATTTGAAGGTATAGACAAAAATCAGTGTTCCGGTTCAAGCAGTAATTCCGCGAACTTCTGGAATAATTAACTAGTATGCCACCACGGGAATTAATTTCTAAAAAAAACAAAACAAAATAAGCAAAGTGTTCGGCTAAATACTCGGAATGTGCGAAGTGTTTGTTGAGGAAAAAAATTGGAAATCTCGGGTTAAAGGATTCACTTTACTGGATAGAACAAACAAATAAATTTCACACTTGATTGCAAGTATCAGAACTGAACATGTTTCTAGGTCACAGGCCAGTACATGGAACAGACAGACGTAATGTATACTGATCACCCTGGACGGACTAGCCATATGGTCTAATGTCTGCGACCAGAGATTGATTAGACTATTTGGAAAGGCTAGTAATACACTTATACACTGTAATAGTTCTAGAATATACTCTTATAAATAGGGGGCCACCGAGTTTCGCAAAGTTATCTGCCACTAAAACAAAACTTTTGTACAGACTTAACACTATAGCACTAGAGTAACTAGCAGTATAGTAACTATCAGTAGAGTAAGTAGCTCTAGAGAAAATAGCAGTAGAGTAACTAGCACTAGAGTAACTAGCAGTAGAGTAACTAGCAGTAGAGAAACTAGCAGTAGAGAAACTAGCAGTAGAGTAACTAGCACTAGAATAACTAGCACTAGAGTAACTAGCAGTAGAGTAACTAGCACTATAGTAACTAGCAGTAGAGTAACTAGCAGTAGAGAAACTAGCACTATAGTAACTAGCAGTAGAGTAACTAGCAGTAGAGTAACTAGCAGTAGAATAACTAGCAGTAGAGTAACTAGCAGTAGAGTAACTAGCAGTAGAGTAACTAGCAGTAGAGTAACTACTCTATCACGTTTTTCATAATAATAGTAATAGTCTTTATCTGTATACTGGACATCTGACCAGTTCCGATCCTTTATACATACTAAGTAATTAATAAACATCTCAACGACTTTATTTCATACACAAATATTGAATTCCCTTTGGCGTGAACGTACTCGGATTCAAATAACGTATTCAAGTCCAAATAAGTCATTATCTACTGAAACAAATTGTTTTAGTGTTTCGTTTTTTGTTTGTTTTATAATTAAGGTTAGAGAGATTGAGTTTTGAATAGTAAATGACATACATTGGTTACATATAGCTTACACCCTAAAGAAATATAATAAAACGCTCAACTTAAACTTACGTATGCAAGAGTTCAGCTTTCGGTGCATTATCATAAATTATAAGGACAGGTAGTGTGCATGCCCAAGATATGTCACGAAATTTTGTGGCCAGGATTGTATGATAATGTCCAGGCCGATATAGACACCCCCCCCCCCGTCCTTTCCTGCTGATGACATGACTACGAATGGCATCGGAAATTTGTAATTTAAGTCTAACATTTATTTGTTAAAAAAAGAAAAGAGGCTTATATCTCTAATTAGACTCTTTTTTTTTTCAGCAACTAAGCTGAGTTCTTTGATTCCCATTTTTTACAGAGCTATAGTAGGATCACATCACGAGTGGGGAGTTAGAGAGCTATATACAGAATGAAGAGTCTGCTATTAAAGATGAATCAGACAGATGAAGGTCGTGACTTAGCAGTCATTGATTTCATTCCTTTACCCATGGGCTCAATCAGTTTCGAACGACGTTATATTTAAGTGTGGTAGCATCAACTAATTCACTATAACACTCATCCATTATTCAAAATTAAAAACAAGCCATTCATAAGGGCTGGATAGTAAAACCTAACTTCTTATCTATATTCAAAGATATAGAATGCAGGAATAAAAAGTCTTTAAAAAAATAACAGATCTTAATTTATACTCCTGTATCTGGGATTATGCAGGGGGATAATGTATCGTCTCTCATTCTAAAAAGGCAAAAAGTAATCTTTCGTGCAATTATATAAGGTTTTAGAGTAGATTCCATTGTGAAATAGTGAAGAGCCAAAACGCAGTAACAAATATTACACATATCTTCAACTCTCGAATGGTTTACAACTTTGAATATTTCCTCTATTTTTTTTTAAAATTTAATGACAATATTCCATGAAGGAAGAAACAAAAAAACACAAAGACACACCCACTTCCATAGACACAGAGACACACCCACTTCCATAGACACAAAGACACACCCACTTCCATAGACACACGGGTTAAATACACAGACACTCTAACAAACTAAGTAATCATAGTTGAACGTATCCATTTCCTTTCATTCATCGTGTGAACAGTAAATTCCCCCCCATCCTTTTTTTTTTTTTTTAAACTTCTCGCCACCCCCACTCCCACCTCCGAGAAAAAAAAAACACTTCAGGTTTAAACGTCTTATAGAAAACGTTTAATGTTCGATTCATCAAATCTACATGTGTTTACATTCTCTCTCGTGTCGAACTGCTTATGAAAACCGGAAATCATAAAAGTGATTCTTCAGATGCACCTTTTAACAATACACTTTGATATTTTGTTTTATGTAGATCTAAAATGATGGCCTTACAGAAGATGTACTGGGTGAATGTTTTCTTTAGAACAGTTAGCTCGAGTAAAAAAAACAACAACACTAGTTTTCTAGTATAGATGCTTCTTGCTGTGTTGTCCGTAGCTCTGTATAAAACGCAAAGATCTTATTAAATATATCTCAGCCATCATAGTCCCGTTTATTTACTTGATTGCAGCTTGGAATTGGGTCTAGTTTAGAGAACACAGGTTCGAGTCTAAACCAAAAGTAAAGAAGCACAACACAACAATGTGAATGGTTAGTGGTCGAGACTGTCCATGACAAATAGTAAAGACTAACGATGTTAGAACTAGCTTTTAAATTCACTCTCAAACTTGGATAGAATCGGACATTTGCACACACACAATAAACAAAATTTGGAGGCAAATAAAAAAAAAATAGCAAGCGCTTTGGTGTTTCCGGTTTCCGCACTAATGATAAGCGATACACATGGCTATCCATTTCTAATACCATAGAATAATTTTGTGTATTTTTTTTTAGCACTGTTGAATCAAATGACAAATGAAAATGTAACCAATGCAGTCAGCAGATGACTGTAAGATTGAGTCATCAAATCTCTAAACCAATACACACGTTCTCTTTTCCTACACAGCTTCATTTAGTAGACAGGAAGTTTGTTTACATTTTAGTTTGTACATGAGACTCTTTCGTATTTATTTCTACACCTATCAATGTCTACCTGTCAAGGTTTTCTCCTTATAATAATAAGTTGCACTGAAGAAAAAGATTAGTTGTCATCCATTTTGTCCTCCTCTGGGTGTGCTTGTGTCTGGTAAGCCTACATTGGGCTGATTACCCCCTTTTTTTTTCTCTGTCAAAATTATCTTTTTTTTTAAAATTATTATTTCATTTTTGTGATAAATAATTACCGGTACCTGAATCTATCAATGAGTTTATTAGTAAAAGAACTTACTTCTGAAAGCTGCAATATTTATGAATTGAATGACAAAACTTCAATGTCTGTTTGCTAAATCTGTAATATAGAAAGCAGACTTTATCTTTATCCAATATCTTTATGATTATTTTTATTTCTATCTTTATGCCTATATATTTATTAGCAGTACTTACCGGCTTCGCCCGTTGATTTGGTCCTTTATATTGTTTAGTATGGCCGGAACACAACCTTTTTTTTTTTTTATAAGAACGGACTTCATGTTAACGGGCAACAGAATGACATACTTTTATTTAGCCCGTGAATCAGTGTTTTAACTGTTGCAATGACATTTCACGGCCCGCTCTCTCTTTATCTCTCTCTCTCTCTCTCTTTTTCTCTCTCTCTCTTTCTCTCTCTCTCTCTTTCTCTCTCTCTTTCTTTCGCTCTCTGGAACCCCCATTTTGTTTTGTCTTTTTAACCTGCCCGTTGTCATTTCTCCCTCATAAACTTTTAGTTTGATTTGAAAAGACTCGCTTCATAATGCGCCCCTGACATATACACGCTCTCATATTTTGGGTCCGTTAATTTTAGTATCACTTTGACTTACGCCCCCCCCCCCCTTTCTCCTCCCACCACCAACAACAAAAAGTGAGTCCTTGGTACACATTCCCATTACCACATCTACATTTCTCTTGGTAGTTTGTTCTCCAAATAAAAAGAAATATCAATTGGGTTTTATTAATTGTAATCGTTTACAAGACCCCCATTTGAGTGTAGAGAAATGACTATAGAATCAGATTGCAATACTTTATTTGTTTTGACAGTGTCACAAAGTGCCATTACTTGCTCTCTCTCTCTCTCTCTCTCTCTCTCTCTCAATCGAAAAAAAAAGAAAGAAAAAGACTCTAGATCATTAGATCTATCTAGTTAATGCTATTAAGATTGGTTCTGGTTTTTTTATTTAGACGGCGTCAAAAAGGGAGATGAATATGATGTAAGGCATATTAAAAATATATACATTTGGGGAAAAAGAACAAAAAATGCTTTCAAAACACTGAATTCGTGATATTTTCAAAATCCTTTATAATTAGTCTGCGGCATTTTGGGGAAATACCGAAAATAAAATACAAACGTTTTGATAGAGCTTGCGGTTTTTCGCGAATAGCGTCGGTCAGGTTTCGTATCTTTCAACAAGTGTTCTTAGTGAGCATTTAGGAGGTCAAAGGAATCTGTGCACGAAATATGATGCGGATACGTACCCTAGTGAGATCTCGTGATAGATCCGTGGTAGTTTCACGTTTATATAGTAAAATTCAATACTTTAGTCTTATACCGATATCTTTAGATCATTATGTCTATCTTTTTTACACTAGTTTTTATGTTCCTATCTTTAGATCATTATGTCTATCTTTTTTACACTAGTTTTTATGTTCCTATCTTTAGATCATTATGTCTATCTTTTTTACACTAGTTTTTATGTTCATATCTTTAGATCATTATGTCTATCTTTTTTACACTAGTTTTTATGTTCATATCTTTAGATCATTATGTCTATCTTTTTTACAATAGTTTTTATGTTCATATCTTTACATCATTATGTCTATCTTTTTTACACTAGTTTTTATGTTCATATCTTTAGATCATTATGTCTATCTTTTTTACACTAGTTTTTATGTTCATATCTTTAGATCATTATGTCTATCTTTTTTACACTAGTTTTTATGTTCCTATCTTTAGATCATTATGTCTATCTTTTTTACACTAGTTTTTATGTTCATATCTTTAGATCATTATGTCTATCTTTTTTACACTAGTTTTTATGTTCCTATCTTTAGATCATTATGTCTATCTTTTTTACACTAGTTTTTATGTTCCTATCTTTAGATCATTATGTCTATCTTTTTTACACTAGTTTTTATGTTCCTATCTTTAGATCATTATGTCTATCTTTTTTACACTAGTTTTTATGTTCCTATCTTTAGATCATTATGTCTATCTTTTTTACACTAGTTTTTATGTTCCTATCTTTAGATCATTATGTCTATCTTTTTTACACTAGTTTTTATGTTCATATCTTTAGATCATTATGTCTATCTTTTTTACACTAGTTTTTATGTTCCTATCTTTAGATCATTATGTCTATCTTTTTTACACTAGTTTTTATGTTCCTATCTTTAGATCATTATGTCTATCTTTTTTACACTAGTTTTCATGTTCCTATCTTTAGATCATTATGTCTATCTTTTTTACACTAGTTTTTATGTTCCTATCTTTAGATCATTATGTCTATCTTTTTTACAATACTTTTTATGTTCCTATCTTTAGCTCGATAACGGCTTCCACCGAGGTGGATGTTAAATGTTAAATCACCTGCATCAACAAAAAAAAAAATTTAAAAAAATCAGAAGATGCGTTCTCGAGACATAGTTACAAACGCGATGACATCATCCTTAGTCCTTTGAGAAATATCTAATACAAGCAGAACGCTAAACAGGCCGAACTCTTTGGACGAGGATGGAGCGTCGCTCTGTGCGCTGATCTAAGGAGATTATGTATAGAAAATATCACGAAAAACTTGACATTGTTAGGAAGGAACATCCACTCTCTTCTATATTTAGACAGTTATTAATTGCCTGGTTTAGGCACTAGGAAGAAAGAACATTTTTTAAAGACATGACCTATATATACAAGTATAAAGTGTCTACTAGATCTAGATGTCTTGTTTTTTTTATTTTACCATGTTTAAAAGTAAAAAACTATAAAAAAAAATAAAGAAAAAAAAAGATATCCATTCTTTTATGTCCTTACTGTTTGATATGCGCCAGGCACAAATGAACGCGAGAGCGGGCTAGAACTATTTAAAAAAAAAATTTCTAACGAAATCTTGATCTAACAATAGCAAGAGATGCTGAGACACGTCGACCATATTTTTTTATTACGATTACCAGGAAATCATAAACATAAAAAAATAGGATGATAATTAGGTGTTTTTTTTTTTTTTTTGTAATTTTCTTTCCGGGCGATATCTCGTGAATATGGTGTTTACCATGAAAGTTTTAAAACTGAGAATCAAGTGGTTTTTTATTGTTTTGTTTTGTTTTTTGTTTGTTTGTTTTTGGTGAGAAGTATACACACATATTCTTTAACAGTCATTTTGTGTGTGTGTGTGTGTTATAGTTTTAAATTATATTTAAAAAAATAAAAAGATAGCTTACTAAATGAGCGAAAAAAGCACAGTTCTTTTTCCATATGCTAGGACGAATTCGTACAAGTTCTTCTTCCATAGTGCTACTACAGTAAAGAACGAATTACCTGAATCCGCCAAGAAAACCAACGATTTGGCAAATTCTAAGTCACTGATTAGCATACATGACTAGATGGACACTTAACACGCTGAAGACGTAATTATCTACTATTTTGAAGCAACGTCTGTAATTTATAAGATAAGATTTTTAAAAATCGTCTTGTCTACATAAATCTTAAATTTCGTGTTTTGAAAAGCGTATGTTTTTCACATTGTAAAACTGACTAATGACGTCATAATGTGGGTAACTCGAGATCAGGAGATAACATTTTATTTTTAATTTAATGCCGCAATCCATACTGTACTCGCTGTGTTAATAATTAGCTAATATTTCAAATTATATAGGGGAGTTTGATAAATGTACTCTAGGCTGCAGCCTGTTGTATAATGTGTATTATGTTTGTACACTTTTAAGCTATTCCGAATCAAAGTTCCCAAAACTTCCCCTTTTGTTGATGAAAATAATTGTGTATGTATTGTTGGCAACAATGATCTTTTAAAATGGCGTCCTTGACATTGTTTATTTTGTCTATTTTCTTCCAAACTTCAACTTTTTTTTATTTTCACAAGTTTTTCTTCAGTTCCATTATATTACTATCCTATTTCCACATATCGCTTTACTCTTCTTTTCTTACACTTATTGACTTTATTGCTGAAATCAAAAGCGTAAAGAACGAGCAGATTAACTTCTGTTCAGATTTGTTTCAGAAGTGTGAGTAAACTTTTGGCAGGCGGGGAGGGGGGAGGTGATATCACCTCAACTTTGTGTGTGTGTTTTTATTCGGCGCCCTCGTCTCTCTCCCCCTCCCACCCCCGTTTCTACAGTGATGTCAGAAAAAATCATTAACTCCTTACAGCTAATTTAACCCTGTCTGATGGATTTAACTCTAACACTACTAACAGTAACATCAAGTCTTATCTAAGCTGCAAACACGATATTTCTGTAACAATACGGCTTTGACTTACTAGAGAATAGAGTTTTCACCATCTCATCATCTCATCTCTGCCTTTGGTCCCTTCTGGGGGCCACCAACCAGCTTCCTAAAGGGGTCTCGTTCTGAGCGAGTCTCTCCAACTGTTCCAACATCTTGCCCATCTGCTTGGTATCTGCTTCCAAATCGCGGCGCCATGTATTCCTGGGCCGTCCTCTCTTCCTCTTTCCTTGGGGGTTCCAGGCTAGGAACATGGAACCCGAAACCGGACTTTCACCAAAGACGCAAAAACGTTTTTCAAATTGCTGCTAAGGTGCAAGCAATATGAACTGGTTCCTGCTACAACAGGGCAGTTATTTCCCTTGTCAAGTGAGTTTTTACACAATGAATTGTTGAGAAAGAGCAGGGAGTGCGAAGATAGTGCATTCAATAAACAGCGGAATGTTTCAAGAGTAGAAAACTAACAATAATCTACTAACAAATAAGATAAGATACAAGATAAAAAATAATAATATCACTTCATCAACATTTTCAAGGAATGGAAAACAAAATGGAAATGTACTTATTGGAGTTTACTTTTTGAAATGAAAAGTTCAAGGTAGAAACATTGACAGACAGAGCCTGCAGACTGTTAGACCTGGGTTCTATCCTACACTTCATTTGTTCATAGCATTGAGTCATGTCTTTAGTCGCGGAAACTTTAGAATGTTAAGATTTTAAAAAATTACTATTAAAGCTATAATCTTTACACATTACTTCAGTAGTGGCTAGTATCGTCTGCAATAACGAGCAGAAAGCTATTTTGTCTTGTTTTAGACAAAACATTTCAAGCAAATAATCCAAACCGAAATGAAGTTCTGTAAAATTTACGTCAGGTCTCACTTCAAACCGCGGCAAGTGGGATACTACAGACTAGTATCACTTACCAGCATCACATGTAAAATCCTAAAACACATAATATGTAGTAACATCATAAACCACTTAGACAAACAAAATGTCCTCACACCATACCAACATGGCTTTAGGAAATATAGATCATGTGAAACACAACTAATGGGACTAATTGATGATTTTTTTAAAGGTTTAGATAATAGTGAACAAATAGATGCTATCTTACTAGATTTTTCTAAGGCTTTTGACAAAGTTCACCACCATAGTTTGTTTAAAAAATTAAAATATTTTGGCATTAATGGTCCACTGCATCAGTGGATTAAAGATTTTCTGATAGGGAGATAACAAACTGTAATAATAAATGGCTCTAAATCAACACCGATAACAGTAAACTCAGGTGTACCTCAAGGAACAGTCTTGGGTCCACTACTATTTTTAATTTACATAAATGATTTACCTAATTGCATTACTTCAGGAACAAAAGTCAGATTATTTGCAGACGATTGCATAATATATAGAACAATAAAAACAACACAAGACACAAATATTTTACAAAGAGAATTAGATGAATTACAGAAATGGGAATCAAATTGGAGCATGTCTTTCCACCCAGAAAAATGTCAGTTGTTAAGAGTAACAAAAAAACTAAAACAAATTAATTCCACTTATCTTATTCATGGCAAACCAGTAACACAGACTAAAAACGCAAAATACCTAGGTGTTATAATAAATGAAAAACTGTCATGGAATCCACATATTGATGAAACTATAAAAAAAATCAAACAAAGCATTAGGATTTATTAAAAGAAATTTCTATAACTCAAATAAGAACATAAAACTAAAATGTTATTTAACCTTGGTTAGGCCAATAATAGAATATACATCCTCCATTTGGGATCCCTCAACTCAAGAAAACATTAAGAAACTGGAACAGACACAAAATAGAGCAGTGAGATTCATAACAAATGAATATTCACATTTGACTAGAGTAACACCTATAGTAAAATCACTAAATTTAGAAAGCCTTCAGGACAGAAGACTCAAAAGTAAAGTAGCAATTATACATAAAACACTGAACCATAATCTTCAAATACAAAAACAAAATTTAATAAAATACTCTGAAAGACACAAAGATAAAGGCACATTTCTCGTCCCATATGCTAGGACAAATTTGTACAAATACTCCTTCTTCCCTAGTGCTATTAGAGCATGGAATGGGTTGCCTGAGCTAGCCAGGAAAACCAGTGACTTGGCAGAATTTAAGTCATTGGTTAATATGCATGACTAAATGCATGACGCGTAGGACGTAATCATCTTCTTTTTTGAAGTAACGTCAGTATTATATAAGATAGTAGAGCAGTGCACAGGTGAAGAGAAGGGTGGGTGTTGGTTCTCAAAACGTCGGACCCTGAATTTATATTTTGTCAACAAATAACGAAGAAACAAAACTTGCAACTAAAGTTCCAAGAAATAATCCACAGAGTCACACAAACATCTAGAAACTATGTTTCTGTGTGAAATTATAAGTGAAAAACGAGGCAAGATATGAGGGCAGTTGCTCCTAGATCGGTGGTCATTGGTCATTAGTTTTCCGGCATTGCTCTTACACACTCACACTTTTAAAAGGCCATTATATTCACTGTCACAATTTGTAGGATTTTTATTTCGTATTTAGAATAAAGGCCTACTTGTAACCACTGCAATGTCGATTGTGAAAAAGGCTTAGTTATTCTCAGCTTAAGTTAAGTAATTAGTGACTACCTGTGGGTCAGTCGGTTACCAGGACTTTGAAATTTATTTATTGATCTTGTGTCAGAAAAATTGGATCTACACTTTGAGAGCGAGAATTTAAGTTTAAATTGTTAGGAAACGTTTTTGCTAGATCAGGTTTGCAAGCGAGATTTTGAAGCATGCAGTAAGCACAATTAACAAATACATCTAGTGTATACTCTTATCCTGATAAAAAAATATCAACATTTTAAAAATGTATTCGCTTCTTTATACCTACTAGACATGCCTATACGAAACTCGGACTTCCTTAAGTATATTTCTTAAATAATCTTCTTATTAGTTACCACCCCCCAACGCATTAAAGTACTATTATAGTATTAATGTAATTTCTGATACATACTAAAATGCTGTATAGGGTTTATTCCTTTATAACTGTAGGTATAACAGTGTAATATGTAGTTTATATTAAATAGTTGGAGCTTTCAAAAAATATGAGTTAAATGCTATGTTTGAGTTTTTGAATATTTGATTAGCAATCGTTTTATTTTTCATTGGCTGTATATTATAATACTTTTCAAGCGTTTCTTCAACGTTAAAGTTTCAATTAGATCTTTTTTTTTTTTAAATTATATTGTATCTTTTACGATACTTAGATATATCTATCTCTCTTGAATATAAAAAACAAAACACGAACAATGTAGGAAAGAGATTAATTCACAGGCCTACAATGAAAAAATTGTTTAAAAACTAAATGCTGAATCTTATGTAACTTTGGTCGCTGATTTCAGTAAAAATAAGTAAAAAATTCCATCACCCTCAGATTTTTGCCAAAATCAGCATTTGTCTTCTAAAAGGAGAAAATTGTCTTATACCGCTTCGCTAATAAAAAAATATTTTTTTTGCATGCCATTATATCATATTCATTATTTTTCATTTTATTATTATAATTTTAAAATATATTAAACACTAAGCAGTATAAAAAGTTAAAAATCCATGCGAAAAAATGTGCCAAGTTGACATTGAACTCAACGTATTACATCATGCATAACACAATTTTGATGTTGTACATTTTTCAAGTCTGATATCATCTGAGTCTGATGTCATCTTAGTTGATGATATCATCTGAGTCTGATGTCATCTTAGTTGATGATATCATCTGAGTCTGATGTCATCTTAGTTGATGATATCCTACTTGTAATAAGTATTTAAAAGAGAGCTTATAAACAAATCTAAGTTAATATAAGTTGAGCAAAAGTCTGAAGTACATATCGAGGAATAGTTGTTAAATTTCTTAGTCAAAATGGCTGCTAGAGGTTGTCGTGTTTCGCCTGATAGTTTCTGCTATATATGTGGCAGTTTTGTAGTGAAAAAACAACAGCGAAATATTACAGATTTTGTAAAGAAAGTATATTTTGCTTATTTTGGTGTTAAATAAGGTGACCAAGACAAGTCATGGGCACCGCATAGAGTGTGTTCTATTTGTGTAGAAGAACTTCGTCAATGGTTTCAAGGTAAAAAGAAATTTTTTCGTTTTGGTATTCCTATGATCTGGAGAGAAGCACGAAATCATTCTGATGATTGTTATTTTTGTACATGCAATGTGGATGGTTACAATTTAAAAAACAAAAAAGAAATTTTCTATCCAAGTCTTCCAAGTGCTATTCGTCCTGTGCCTCATGGTCCAGATGTTCCTATACCTTCTGTTCCTGAATCACTAGACAACATTGTCATATCAGATGAAGAAAATAATATATCTGAAGAAGAGTTTAGTATTCCTAGCAATGAGCCTCAACAATTTTCACAACAGGAGTTAAATGGTTTAGTCAGGGATTTAAATTTATCAAAAGAATCTGCCGAGTTGCTGGGTTCTAGACTGAAAGAGAAAAATCTTCTGGCTGCAAACAGATCTTTCTGTTGGTACAGAAACCGCGAAAAAGACTTGACTTCATTTTTTAGTCAGGATGAGGAATTAGTTTACTGTAACGATGTAGCAAAGTTGATGAACATGTTTAATATTGAATATGATTGCAGCAGCTGGCGGTTGTTTATTGATGCATCAAAAAGGAGTTTGAAGGGAGTGCTTCTTCATAATGGTAACAAGTTTGCATCACTACCAGTTGCCCACTCAGTCCGCTTAAAAGAGCGTTATGAAAATTTGGAAATGATATTGTCTAAAATCAAATACAATGAACATCAATGGACCGTTTGCGGAGATTTGAAAGTAATATCAATGCTATTAGGGCAACAAGGAGGGTATACAAAATATCCATGTTTTTTATGTGAGTGGGACAGTAGAGATAAAAACCAACATTGGGTTAAAAAAGAATGGCCAAGAAGAGAACTAGTGCCTGGTGTACAAAATATTCTAAATGTAAATCTCATAGATCCGAAAAAAGTTCTTTTACCTCCACTTCACATTAAACTTGGAATTATGAAGCAGTTTGTTAAGGCATTGCCAAAAGATGGTCCTTGTTTTCAATACTTGGTAAAAAACTTCCCTAACTTATCTGAAGCAAAATTAAAAGAAGGAGTTTTTGTAGGTCCAGATATTCGCAAGATGATGAAAGATACTACATTTGAAGCTACAATGAATGTTGCAGAAAAAGAGGCTTGGTTATCATTTAAAGAAGTGGTAGCAAAATTTCTTGGGAATTATAAGGATCCAAATTTCAAAGACATTGTTGAAAGCATGCTCAGAAAACTAAAAACATTGGGTTGCTCAATGAGTTTGAAACTCCATTTTCTCAACTCCCACATTGATTTCTTTCCAGAAAACCTCGGAGCAGTAAGTGAAGAACAGGGTGAAAGGTTTCACCAGGATGTCAAGGAAATGGAAAGAAGATATCAAGGGCGTTGGAATGTCAACATGATTGCTGACTACTGCTGGATGTTGAAAAGGGAATTAACAGAAAAAGTTTATAAACGGAAATGTCAAAAAAGAAGTTTTGAAAAAAAGAGAACAAGACATAATGGAAAAGAATAAAATAAATTTAAATTTTATTACATTTATTAATTGTTAAATCAATATTATGTGATTTTTATACACATTGAATGACGTGAAAACTATGATAAAATGCAAATATTTTTCATGACAATTTTTTAAATTTCTCATTTTCGTATCATTTTTTTTTCTTGTTTTGCAAAAAAATCTTACGTGATAGAAAAAAACGGGTTTCAATTTTGAAATCAGCACATTAAACTACATAATATTCAGCATTCAAAATTAAAACAATTTTCCAAAAGTTAAAAAATGCAGGCCTGTGAATTATGTGTCCCTTACATGAGCCAACAAGACATGACGAGACACCAGTTCCATGGAGATCTAGGTTCCATTGAACTCTCCATAATCAAACTGTCCAACGTCACTGCAACCTCCGCCGTTGAAAGAAATGTACAGAAGCTCAGGAAACACTTATGCAATATGTGAAGGGGATAGGAAGAAAAGAAGTCCAAAATTGTGTCACATCTAAACAGTTCAAATGGTAGACTCTGTTTTGAAACACAAAGTTGAGTGACATTTCATTGAGTGGACCTTAGCTACTGTATCTTGTTCGATTCTCTTCCTCGTTGTCTAGAACTAGTTTTAAATACGACAATTTTGTCTTGAAGACCAAAGAGATTTTAGGCTCAGACAAAACTGACAGACAGAAACGTAAGGAAAGAAATAGGGAAAATAATACGTACTAAACACACACACACATACAGAATGTACACACACAAACACACACAATATACACACACAAACACACAGAATGTACATAAACAAACACACATAATATACACAAACAAACATACAGAATGTACATAAACAAACACACACAATATACACAAACAAACATACAGAATGTACATAAACAAACACACATAATATACACAAACAAACATACAGAATGTACATAAACAAACACACACAATATACACAAACAAACATACAGAATGTACATAAACAAACACACAAAATACACACAGAATGTACACAAACAAACACACACAAAATACACAAACAAACACACAGAATGTACATAAACAAACACACACAAAATACACAAACAAACACACAGAATGTACACAAACACACAAAAAATACACAAACAAACACACAGAATGTACACAAACAAACAGAATGTACACAAACAAACTCACACCAAATACACAAACAAATCTTTTTTTTAAACAAAAGCAGTATGCTAAAGTTAATTCACAAACAATAATTTCTTTTATTATACTGGAAAATCTATTTTCTATCATGCATTCGGGCATCTAGTTTCTTTCTTGCATTCGGGGACATAGTTTCTTTCTTTCAGTTGGGCATCTAGTTTCTTTCTTACATTCGGGCATCTAGTTTCTTTCTTACATTTCTTACATCCAGTTTATCTTCAAAATCAAGCTAAATGTCTCCTCGTCTGTATTCGGCCATAGTCTTGTAATTAAGTTTGTCTATATAAAGTCAAGTACCGCTCTCATACCTTACGATCTATACAGAAGATGATGTAAAGCTTTTCTGTTTCCGTGGGCCACAATTATCAATGATGTCATGTTGCCATCACAACGACCAAAAACTTTAATTTCCCAACTCATGTCAGGTACGCATAACCCATTAGAGTTGGGTGCACTCAGAAGTGCCCTAAAAATTCCATTTACCGGAATTCGAACCAGAGACCTCTCGGTTTGGAAGCTTTACTGTTCAACCACCGCGCCCCAATGTATAGTATGGAAGTAAATTTAAGGTATAAGCGGATAAAATTTAGCTACAGAAAGAATTCAATTTTGTATATAATAATAACAATGAAAGTTTGTTCAAAACGAGTTCTTGTGTCTATTTGTTTTTGTGTTCTAGCAATGTTCGTCTCGACTAGGTGTCCAATGGCGGCTCGTTTGTTACCGATGGAAAGGTAATGGTGGGGGGAAATCCCTTTGAGCCTTTGCTACATTTCACCGTTCTCCTTCTTAACCACCTTCGGTCTCGCTTCGAACCCGAGTGTCTTGGGATACGAACCATCGGTAATAAGGATGTAATAACTTACATCTGCTTGGATTTTTCCCAGACAGTTTGTTCAGACAGGCAGATGGAGACAAGCTTCCATAGGCCTAGAGTTTCAAGAGTCTTAGAATTAACACTTAGGACAATTACGAAGAAGTTTTATACTGTATAGCAAGGGTGGGCAAATTACGGACCGCGGGGAGGGGTTATCTAGGAGTTGGTTTTCCGTGCTGCCTTTAGGCGCTCACAACTCTGCCCGAGTCGGGTGTCGAACCTCGAGCCCCCTTCTAGGTAGCCAAGCCAAGCCAAGTTCAAACGCACTTGGCCTCTCGACCACGCTTCCCACTGTCACTGTAGTTTATTTATCCATATCAACTGTTCCGAATTTTTTACTTAAAACAAATTTATGTCAAATGACTTTATCGACAATATGTTGTTCAGGATTTTAAAATAAAAAAGTAATTTACTAGAAACGATATTGAAAATCACTTTTTAATTTATTTTACAGTTAATTTTCTTGCCGAAACATAATAAAAGTTGTTTAATCGGTAAAGAATGTTCCGGATTTTGTTTCGAAATGTTTGAAATCCCTCTTCTAATAAATAAGGAAATAAATTTCTCTTTTACGAAAATTGGTTGTTCCGGATTTTTTATGAAAAATATTTTAACTCTATTTATGTAAAATCGCACTTCTCTCTTTCACTACATTTAACTTTCTAGCTAAAACGTTAGAAAATCTTATTACCGTTAATATAATGTTCCGATTTTTAAGGAAAACAACTTCCTAACACCAAAGTATGGTTTGAAAATTTCTCCATAAGGCTATGGTACATCTAATTTTCAAAACAGACCATCCCACAAATTTAATTAACGGTATCTCACTATAAATACATAAACATCCGGAACAATCTATATAGAAACTTAAAACTAATGCAATGTTTCGGAAGGGAAATTACATTTTAATCAGATTTTCAATAACTTTTAGTCTTTTTTTTTTCTCGCTATTAACATGACGGACAGACAGACTGACAGACAAAACAAAAAAAGCGTCTTTAATCCCTTTATATATATGTTATATACATATTTAGTCTAGCTAACCATCAAATGAATGCTAAAAGAACTCACTCGGTGCACCAATGTCTATCAACACTCAACAAGCTGCTCGTATAGATGATATTTTTTAGTCTAACTAGGCCGTGTGACGTATTGGATTTTTTCCTCTGACGTCATATGGAATAAATTCTTTAAATGAAATGCTTAAACAACTCAGTAAAGTAATGTTCATTAAACCTCGTAATGTGACTCGCATTTTAAAAATATAATAGCTAGATTTAGATCTAATCTAGATTTTTTATACTAGATCTAGATTTTTTTTAAAAACTAGAACTAGATTTTTTACACTAGATCTAGATTTTTGTTTTACACTAGAGCTAGATTTTTTTAAAACTAGATTTAGATTTAAGTTCTAATTAAAATCATTGTAGAATCTAGATCTAGAATTTCTTGGTCTAGTTTAGAATGTTTGTTGTTTTACATGTTTCGGATGTTCCTTCAGAGTTGTAGTCCAAACCTCCCTCAGGACGACGGGGGATGAGAGCGAGTAGAATTTGGACCTGGGACCATCGATGAATCCAAACGACAGTCCAGCGCGCAAATGCACTACCCGACAGCCATGATTTAGACTAAAAAAATTTTTTTACAACGTCAAATGAATCTTTGAAACATTATTACTTTTAACAATTAAAACAAAATCACGTCTTGGATATTCCTTGCGAATATGCGGATCCGACAGGGATCCGTCTCCCACGGGGGCCGCCTCTGAGTTTGTGTGTCAACAGAAACTCTCTTTGTAATCTTGTTTTGTATTGTGTTATAATGACTTGTTTTTTGTGTTTTTTTTTCACTTTTTGCAGTATTGTATTGTATTGTATTGTATTTCGTTGTATTGTATAGTATTGTATTATATTTTTGCATATTGTATTGTATTATATTATATTTTGTTCTGTGTTATTGTACTATATTGTATTGTAGCCTTAAAATTAAATTTTTATATATAACTTATTTTATATTTTAGAGTTGTTGCAACAAAATATGTTCCTAGACCATCAGAAGTCGAGTCTTAGAAATAAAACAGAATAATTGACACTGCGACCTTTTCTGTTCGAGTGTCTGCGTGAATGGTGGATCCAGGTGGCCAATTCATCTGGACTAATGAATGTCAAACAATCAATTAAGATTTTTTTATTATTGGATTTTAATAAAAGGCCTAATAGTACCGTCATAATGATTTAAATAATCAAACTGCTAAAAATCTGTTTAATTAAAACAATAAAAAAAAACATTTAAACGGCATTATAAACCAAAATATGGCGACATTCTTGATTTTAACAGAGAATAAAAATATCGTTAAACTGCGCTTCTAGATAGGAGGATCGATGGGAATACTTTACCTAAAAGAGACAAGAAAATGAGTCGTTGTTAAAGCGAGCTAAAATATTGCTCACATTTTCTTGTAGAGAAAAGAAGCAGCTTCCCAACGCATAAAAAAAAAAGATAACTTCCACTATCCCAATAATTTATGCAAGTAGGGGCTACTAGATCCACAAGTTTCTAATCAAACTGTTTCAGCTCAATTTCATTTCGTTTTTGTACATTCTCGGTCATGTGGCCCGCGACATGAGTGTCGGAAATTATAATGGCCCGTAGGTTGAATATGGTTGTGCATCACTGCTCTATGCCATTGTGACTGTTGCACATACTTAAGGGGCTCCAAATTCACGTGAATACATCGACAGTCTCGTAAAATGAACACTTCTCGCTAAATTATCAACATCGCTTATTGAAAACAAAGGTTTCAATAGCCCTTACTGAAGCTTATCATACCAATAGCCCTTACTGTCCGCTACTGTATCAATAGCCTTTTCTGCACGATATTGTATCAACAGTATATACCCCAACGCTAACAAGCACGTCTATATCTCCCTCTAACGTATCAGAAGTAGTAACCCAGGCTAAAGTATCGACAGCCCCCCAACCCAGGCTAAAGTATCGACAGTCCCCCAGCCCTAACGTACAAAGTATTGAGAGGAGTAGAGAGAGCTGGGGGCCAGACACATGTTTATCTCCAGAAATGTCAAAGTTCAAACTCACACAATCCTAGACAGACAACCAAATGAAGTGAACTTGTTTCCCAACCAGAAGAACATTCTGGGCTTTGTCAAGAGAACAACAAAAGAAACATTTGAAACACTGAACCTGCCTTGTAGATGTATTGACTTAGTAGAGCTAGTCTGTCTGACTTAGTAGAGCTAGTCTGTCTGACTTAGTAGAGCTAGGCTGTCTGACTTAGTAGAGCTAGGCTGTCTGACGTAGTAGTGCTAGCTGTCTGACTTAGTAGAGCTAGTCTGTCTGACTTAGTAGAGCTAGTCTGTCTGACTTAGTGAAGCTAGTCTGTCTGACTTAGTAGAGCTAGTCTGTTTGACTTAGTAGAGCTAGTCTGTCTGAGTTAGTAGAGCTAGTCTGTTTGACTTAGTAGAACTAGTCTGTCTGAGTTAGTAGAGCTAGGCTGTCTGACTTAGTAGAGCTAGTCTGTCTGACTTAGTAGAGCTAGTCTGTCTGTCAAGACACTCATAAAGTGTGTTCCAATCTACGTAGGGGATTGTAATTGTATTTTGGAACAAAGGTAGAAACCCACTCGAGTCTCCATACGACATCATATACATTTTTTGAAACAACGTAGCTTATCATCTGTGCCTTATTCTGTACACCGGTTTAGTTAGTTTTTTTTTACAAGAAAAAAAAATGGGCATTTGTTTCTAAAATCATCAATATTTGAAACTCTAGATAATGCTTAAATAAACTCGTTTTTATATTCTTGCATTTATCTAAATTGCTATATAGTTTATATAATTTTTTATGATTTGCAAGCTACCACTGACCCATGTATCAAGAGATCAATGTCCTACGGATTCACATGCAATTTCGTAAACAGGTTCGCGTTACATTTTTACATAGTTTTGTTGACTCGCAAACTGACTACAACGAATCGCGAAAATTCGTAAGCGTTCTATCAAACGTTTGTATTTTATTTTTTGGTATTTCCCCAAAAGACCGCATTCTATAATATAAGGTATAAATAGAAATAGCGCAAACATTCTATAATATAAAGTAGAAATAGAAATAGCACAAACATAGGGTTTCCTGTATTTTCTTTATTTTCCCCTGAGTGGAATGAACTTTTTTTTGTAAACTTGCCTTACGTCACTTCCGCTGACTAAATTTTAAAAAATTTTTTAATAGCATCAAAAAGTTCAAAAATTATACCAAAGGAAAATGTACAAAGGAGCTCTGAGTAGCAAGTTTCATTAGAGCAGCTTTGTATTCACGCACACATCACTGCTCATGGAGTAGCTTGACAAATACACGTTATCTGTCTGTCCTGCCAATGATTTCAGATTGTAACCATTGGTCAAACAACTGAATATCGTTACATCAATACCGCTTTTCATTTCGCTAGCTGTATGCCTGATCATAATGTACTTAGAAACATCGAGAGAAAACCCTGGAATTTGTCGAAGGGAGACATCCATTTTTTAAAATATTGAATGCACCTTTATGTGTCACAAATGTCTGGCATTCACATGTGGAAACTATCTTCCTACGTTTTTTGTTGTGAAGTTTTTGTCCCACCTGCAATGAAAGAAAACGTCATTTTACTTGTTCTGCAGACTTTTTTTCTGTTCAGCGTACAATTTCAAATTTCTCTTAATAACTTAGGAATGTTTGTTTTTTTTGTAAAAAAAAAAATTGTTACCCCCCGATTAAAAATCCAGTTTAATTGAATGTATAGATCTAGTAGACTTTAAACTATTCCAATGATAGGTCTTGAGATCTAGTGTTAGAAGACGATGCGCAAATGTCAGTGAAAATTAATTTTGTAAACTCTGACTCTTGAAGGAACTCGGGAAATACCCAAAGTCATGTAGTCCTTTCGAGATCAATATTGTCTAGTTCCCTAACAAAAGTTACATTTATTTTTTCCTATACTTCCAAACATTAAAAGGGTCAAAACTAAAGTTTTCTCAGTGTTGCCGACGAGCTGGTAATTCTTTCTCAATAATATACATAATACATCAATACATCAACATAATACATCAATACATCAACATAATGCATCAATACATCAACATAATATATCAATACATCAACATAATACATCAATACATCAACATAATACATCAATGCATCAACATAATACATCAATACATCAACATAATACATCAATACATCAACATAATACATCAATACATCAACATAATACATCAACTGTCAAATTTCTAAGAAAATCGTTAGAGATGTTGCTTATGTCTTTGAGCCCCCCCCCCCCCCCCCCCCCCCCCCCGCCAGAAGGTTTTATTTCACGAAGGTACAAGCTGAATAGATAAAAATACGAGCTGATATTGTAAAAAAGAAAATTATTTAATCTAAATAAGAAATAAAACAACATTTCAGCGTTCCCCTACTGTGCTATATTACATTTATAGCCTACCTACAGTCTCAAACTATACAGACAGCAGTATACATCAATAGCATGAATTAGCGTCGGCGCTGCACTAGAAGCGGTAAATATGCATGTTGCAACTGGGTTTGTGTAGTCATGTGAAACACTGCACCCTTTATTAATCTCTGGAATCGAAGACACTACCATATATATGTCATAAGGTTAGTCTCTTTTCTTTTCTTTTTTTTTCCAAAATGGAGGTTTTTTATTTCGTTTAATGATACTCAATGGCGAGACAGAGATTTGAGCCTACCACATTTTGTCCTACACTGAGATCCCCATTTTATATTTGTTCTTATATGCTGAAGTCCGTGTTGCTTGAGATATTGACATTTAAAATAATAGAGCCCCAATAACCCTCAGCATTTAATTACGAGCACACACATCAAGGGGGCATACATGCATAAGTATTGTACACAAAACCTTTAAACTTCTAAGGCAGAGGTTCTCAGTTTGGTCACCTTTATGTACACCCTCAAAACAAATGGCTTACATTAGATTGGATTTACAGTGGCAGCTTATGATAGGAACACTCAATGTCATGCGGTCACGTGGTCACGACTGATTAAAAAAAAAAATATCCTTGACCTTTCTAGTTCAACCTCAAACTTAAAAACAAATCCGCCCTACTTTTCTCAGGATGGTTACTATCATGGATGTGGTATTCAGTTCATAACACCAGTAGTTAAAAAGTCATAATTAATTGGCATGTTTGGAAAACTGTCTCCTACGTATTCATCTGACAGTTTGTTGATCTGGTCAACTATCAAGATATCAAGCATGCACATTCGCCACTCAAGCATTTGTTGACAAAGTTTTGTTACAAACAAACAAACAAAACAGATCGCTTACCCTTCTCCCCCCCCCCACCCACCCCCCGCCGCAACTAGACCGGTTTTAACTAAGAGCCAACAGTTCACCATTTCAACCGCGAGTTTATCACTGGAAATGTTCGATATTTCAACCATGTTTTGTCTTTACAACCATCGTGAGCTTCGGTAATGTTGCTATTGATTGAATTGTTTCGCAACCATCACTTCAATGGTGGCTGTTTTTAAGTTTTTGGAACGAAGTTGCTCTGGTGTGACGAGATTGGAAATAAAAGAAAAAGTGGCACATTTTTTTAAACTCAACATCCAAATGAAACGAAACAAAATTATTTATAACCATTATTAATTATATCTTAATTTTTACATAGACAATTTATACTGTTTAAAGTTATGTATTTTATTATCATGATCACAATAGATCAGGCATGTCAAACATAGCTTTCGCGGGCCGCATTCCACTTTGGTTTCGGCCCGCTTGGCCACCTCAAGAATTATCCAAATAATGTTAAATTATTAGGCGTTTAACAGTCACCACTACTTTTCAGGTAAAATATTTAATGTAAAAAAAAAACAACCCGTAACAATCAACTTCGTTGTACTTATTGTTTAAAAGCCAATAATTTCTCCAAAATTTCGTTTATTTATTGACTATGAATTATCTTTCAAATTATCTTTTATGTTTAGTGTTGATTTAGTTTTTAAATTATTATTAATTGTTAATAATCACATTATAAATAAGCCAATATGTTAGAGTTGGACTTATATTTGTCACAAAACATTAATTAAAGGTTATTTTATTACGGCTGCCGAAGTAATTTGTCCACAAAAGGTGAAAGCATTCAAAGCAATAACATAAACTAGGAACATACTGGCAGATAGAATAAATGACATGTCAGTCAGTTTGCCTAAACAATTACAGAACAAAATAGCTGATTTTGAATTCTTATCATTGGTTCTTGATGAGTTAACTGATGTAACGGGTGTAGCACAGTTGGCTATATTCATAAGGATCTTTGACAGGAATTTTGAGATACACGAGGAACGACTTGAGCTCTGTTCTATGCATAACACCACAACAAGCGAGTATGTGTTTGAGAAATTACAGGAAGTGATATTACAGTACAATTTACCTTGGTAAAGCTAGCTAGTCTAGCAACGGATGGCGCATCAACCATGATTGGGGTTAGAAATGGTGTTGGTGCGAAGCTGCTTGCAAAAATAAGAGATTGGTGACAATCTTAAATTTGCTCATTTTCTGTGCATCATTCACCAAGAAGCATTATGTGCAAAGCAATTACAGTTATAACATGTGTTAAGACAAGTTTCAGTCGCTATCAATTTTTTTCGTGACCATGGCTAAACTCATCGCTAATTTTTAATGTTTCTGGATGACATTGGACACGAATTTGATTGTTTTCCCAACTACACAGAAGTCCGCTGGCTCTCCTGTCATAAAGTATTGAAAAGACTTTTTGCACTGGTGAGGAAATTGTATTGTTTCTGAACATGAAAGGTGAACCTGTTGAACATTTCCAAACTAACGAATGGGTTCAGGATTTGTCATTTGCAGTTGATCTCACTGGTCAGCTGCAAGACTTGAATTTGAAACTTCAAGGTAAAGACAAAATTGTCACAACTCCGTGTGATGATCATGTGAAATGCTTTCAAGCAAAGTGACGACTGTGGATAAATCAAATATGAAGAGAAAAACTTGTTCACTCCTCAACGTGTGCTAACAAAAATTAAATACGGCTGAAACATTTGGTAAAAGTGTCCGACACCTGGAATCATTATTAGATGCTTTCAATGACCGCTTTCGTAACTTTGTTTCATACGAGCCAGAAGTTCATTGTTTGTATCTCCCTCTTCGTGTGCTCATGAAAATGCTACTGACAATGTGCAACTGGAGCTGATAGAATTGCAGTCAGATTCTTTGTTGAAAGGGAAGTATATCGAAGTGGCTGTGACAAAATTGTACAGTTATTTATCTGAACGGTTGCTGAATTTCGGAAATTTCCAGATATATGTGCTACTTTCTCTGTGAGCAGTTCTTTTCCATAATGAAAGCTACAAAAACACCTCACTGTTCGAGATTATCTGATCAAAATTTGTCATCAGTGATGTAAGTGTCAGTGACAAACAAACTTAAACCTTATAAACTTGTATCAAGCATCAGGACAACGAAAATAATGCGTAATTATAGCAATTTGTTATATTCAAAATAATAACAATAACTAAGGGACAGGTATATCATTAATTTTTATATTCTATTGTATTGTTTCTAATTTACATAAAACTAGTAGGCTATGTTTTCCAACTGATACACATTAATGAGTTTGATATGCCTGCAATAGATTGAACAGATTATTTCATCCTAGTCCCAAATACGCATGTCTCAGTTATGAACATAGTCATAGTCTACTGCATAGTCTACCTTATACACATTGATGTCTTTTGTGATTTTTTTTGTATACGTATAATGTTCAAAATTTATGTTTAAATTCCCACTAACTAATAGTGTTATATACATGTGTGTTGTGTTTGTGGTATGTGTTTTTATGTGTATGTGTGTGTGTTAAGCTCTGGCGAATATTTTTTCCTTTAACGGAAGTTCAAGAGGCTTGGCGTGCACTCTTCATAAAAAAATGGAAATACTATAAACTATTGGACCTATCGAGCCACTGTCGAATGGGCCGCTTGGAATGGGCCGTATATGATTTTAAAATACTCTGTTAGAAAAGAAGCACACGGAGCGATTTGATCGGCCCATGACGTGATCTTTTATTCGAGATCATCTTAAAACTTCATTTAATTACAAACCTAAAACAGTTTCTGTGCTACTGTAATAATCTAAACTTACAGAGAGTGATTAAAGTACTGGTAGGTTGTAGTCAGACAATTAGTTCAAAAGAAGTTGTTAGTCATTCTATTAGTTTGGCGAAGTTGCTCAATCATTCAGTTATTTTGTTAGAAATTGTTAGTTTTTAATTTGAAAAAAATTGTTGGTCAATTAGTCAATAAGTTTGCCAGAAGTTGCTGGTAGCGCAGAATTATCAATTTAAATGTTCCAAAAACATGATTTTGTTCTAAATTAGAAAAACAGCTAAGAAAAAAAAACAGAAAAAATATTTGTTTGCTTTTATTTAGGTCTGTAATAAAATACTTTATTTTAAAAACTGGAGACTTCAATTCTAACTGAAATTCACATTGACACTCTGTCAGTATTTCTTATCAAAGGGAACGTACTACTAAAAACTGTACGATTATAAAACCCTTTGAGTTCTGCTCTACATCACTCAATGAAATGGTCTACAGACAGTGAGTGCTTGGAGTCTCTCTGGGCGGTCATTATCGCGCTAGAAGTGCCTATTCCATCAAGTGGTCGCTCGTTGGCGATCAAATGACGTCAGAGTGGACAGTATCGTGATGATAGCCAATTATATTGCTACCATGTTTTGTTAACCCTCATTTCTTTAAACTCACTCTTGAGTTGAGTTGAGTTGCGTCGGGACCATGGCCAACAAAAGGAAGACTTGAACTATTTTAAAACTATTCAGTGACACATGTCAGTGACACAGGTCAGTGATGACATGACATTAGAGGTCGGGGAGAACGTGCTCGTTACTTGACACTGGAGAATGACGTCACGAGAAGTTTGAAAATTTCAAATGTATTTTTTGTTTATCTTCTAGTTCAAAGTATTCTGTTACTTTTCTTGGTATTAACTTCACTTTTTGACCTCCGGCAGACAACGGCTGTGTCTTCATCAGATGTGGCAAAATCTGCAGGTCGCAAGTGGGTTTGGGTGGTCACGTGAAACACTGCACGAATGCTACTTAATCTTGAATCATCCTTAAACTTCCGAACCGAAGTCAATACCTTAGTACTTAGTACGTTGGTACGCCACTTTACATTTCATAACAGGGAGTGGGTAGGGGAGACTAACCTCTAAAAAAAAGTTTTGAATTCGTGTTTAAGTGAAGACAGATTGGTTTTAGACAGTTAGTAGTTAAAATAGATATGAAAAACAATATTTGTTGATGTTTGTTTTACCAGATTCGTTTTTCATTGACATCAACATGACATTATTATGAGGAAATTGTGGTACAAATAACTATAGGTGACTTCGTCCTTAGCGATTTCAGCATTATTTACAAGCCAAGTTTGTTGTTTTTTTGGTAATATTTGGCCATAAGTGAAGATTTATCATTGGATATTACAAAATAACCTTAAATATACAAAACAGCAACACTGGATAAATAGGAGCATCCATCAGATCCCTTCATATACCACCACTAAAGTAGTTCACTAATATCACGCAACATATGTCTACAAATAAGATCGGAATTCCGGAAGGAATATATCTGATAATCTGATACAATCATTGTTGATAACACTTTTAGCACACAATCAATAAAATAAGAGTGTATATGTTGAACGTCATGCCCTTAGTCTGTAGACTAGTAGCTTACAATCAAGTCAAAAGAATAAACCTACAGCTCATATCTACTTAGGCTTTGTAGAGAAAGAATTTTAAAAATAAACAGTGCCTAGAATCTAGAACCCAAAAATCTATATTTTTATCTCGACTTTTTATCGCCTGTGCTGGACTAAAGTAGCTGATGTATTTCAAAGCGGACAATTTGAGTTCTGGTAAAAGACCGTGGAAGAAAAAAAACGGAAAATGATCTGAAACGCGTGAAAGTCTGGCCACTAAGTTAAGAAAACAAACAATCTTGCAGACTTGAGACTTGGCGGGAATGGAGGGGGGAAAAATGTAGACAAGCAGCGCATTGGGTTTCCAGATAAGTGAGTGAAGAACTGCAACAGGAAATGGAACATGTCCAGAAGCAGATGGCGGGCGCACGATGGGATTGAATTGCATGGGGGCAGAAGAATAAGAAAAGAAATGCTTTTTTTTTTTTAAAGTTTTTTCTTATTTCTATTTTATAACTTATTTTTTTTTAAAGAAGGTGGCAAGCTTCTTTCTACCACGTGACATGTAATCATAGGTGTCAGTTTGTGGATGGGATGTTGCAATATTTGACGTTAAGGTCAATTGTGTGTGACCTTTTATCTTCTTTTAGCCTTTGAGTTAAAACTTGAGGCATTAAATAAGGACCCAGCAAGAACCCCCCCCCCCTTTTCCCAAATGATTTTAGTCGTGTCAAGAAGCAGGTAGTTTAAATGATGTAAATCTGACCCCCCCCCCCCCACCACACCTCCAAGGTGTACATAGATCTTTGTTACACAACTTTAATGTATTTCCAAGCTACTTCATTGAAAGGTCAAGGCTGTGGTACAAAAATCATCAATTGATCAAGAGCAGCTAGCCATCAAGTTGCGAATCAGTGGCTGCTGGGTGTGTGGTGTTCGATGGTCACGATGATTCCAGGTTCAAACCACGTGCGCCGCAATATGGCGCCGTCCTGCGGGAGGTTTTGGCTAGGACGTAATTATCTTTAAATCTAAAGGAATATTTGAAACATGTACCATCAGGGCCGGCCTTAGATAATTGAAGGCCCTACGCGAAGTGAATTTCGTAGTCCAAAATGAAATAGAGAAATATAGAAAGAAAACAGAAGTAAAAAGTAAAATTAGGCAATTTGTTAAAAAACAACAAACGAGTACCTCCAACAAAATAGCAAAGGTGACAAGTTTGGCTTTTTCTTCTCTAAAATTATTTAGAGTCCTGTGCGAGGCCTCCACCAAACGGTTCTAGGCGGCTGCCTAGTTTGCCTATGCCTAATGCCGGCCCTGGAGTCATAAGAGATCAGGTGCTAGTGTTTAGTACCTCTTGGTAACAATAAGCTTGGTGATCCATGGGCAGGTACTGGTGTTTATTGACCCATGGGGCAGGTTTTGGTGTTTGGTGACCCATGGGGTAGGTATTGGAGTTTGGTGACCCATGGATCTGGAACCAGTGTTTGAATTAATTAAATTTCAAAATGTTGCACAGGTCTTAAGACAAGAAAGTGTCATTTATTTTCCAAATGTATCTTACTTTTTAATTTACTTAAAAAAATGAATGAATGGATTTTTCTTGCACTTTAAAATACCGCCGCTTAGACGACGACCCCCGACAGACAATGGCTTTATCTGAGTGGAATGTGGTATAATAGAATATAACATGGTTGGACTTGCATAGTCAATACTTCACTCTTCCTTTGTCTTAGACTCAATTTTTAAAAAACCTTTTTCTTCTTCTTGTACTTTGCAATTGGAACTTTGGTTTTAATAGGACAAAAAGTGTTCAATAGTTTATTTCTAATGCAATGTCGTCTTAATACTATCATTCTAAAGACATTTCCGATATGTTTAGATGTAGTAAGTAGAACCAGCTTGTGTAACCTGCCCATTGTGCAGCCGAACATTCCGGGCTCACATAGGTCTCACCAGCCACATCAGGCGGCACAAAACCCCTGTGCAAAGCCCTCAGCCCCCTGGATGACAAAAGTGATCATCATCGAACCACGATGGACGAACTATATATAGATGCAGTAAGTACGATTTTGAAAATAAAAATCTTTTAAATCAATTTTTACTTTATATTCAAATAATTGATTCTATTAAACATTCATACTCTTTTGTTCATTGAAACCACGACTTTTCCGTTAAAAGCACAAAGCTCTATCAACTTAGCCAGCCTGCTACACCAGTGTTTCTCAAAGTTTTCGGAACCGGGGACCTCTATACAAAGTTAAAACTTGTCCCACCGTCCCCTGCCTGCTACATCAATGCATAGTAGAGAAATAGAAACATTTTGTTGAAGGAGTGTTTCTTAAGATTATAACTTTTGTATCAAAATAACATTTAAAAAGTTAATAACTTGGATGAAGGTTGACTAGACTTATTGACGGTATTTATGTCCCTTTGTACCAAATAAAAAGGCGGGAAATTAATCAACAATTGTAAAATGACCCATAACGCATGATATCAAATTGAAATGTTTTTGTCACCAGAATGTGTAGTGTGATATCCTCATTCAAACGTTGGTTTAAACTCCACGTTTGTGACTATTTAAAAAACAGCTCCTGTGATTGTAAACTATTTTCATTTTTTTTTTAAATAAGACGAAAAAAGAAATTCAATTTTAAAGATATAGATCAGACGAGGATCAGACGAGAGTGCCGCCGCTGTGATCCAGGAATGTTGCGCTTGGTTTCAGTCAGAATGAGAAAGTTGCTTGGGTGTTCGTGTGACTAGATCTACCGTCATGTGCGGCTGACAAGAGTGGACAGGTGGAGTAGGTCGTCCTGGTGAGGTTGCAGTGTTCATGTAACAAAACAGCACAACATGGGGAGTAACAACAGAAGTGTCCGTGGTGCAGCCAAACTGGTCAACTGTGTCCAGTGCTAGACAGTAATACACTTAATAGGTAACACAATAAACGATTTGTTATACAGATGAGACAACTTAAAGAGAAAGAGAGAAAGAGAGAGAAAGAGCAGAGATAGAGAGAAAACAAGAAAAACTTGTTCAAATGGAAGTTAAGGAATTAAAGAACGGAACAAAAGATAAAAGGAAACAAAAAAGTTTGTTGCAAAAAAAAAAAGAGCACGCCCTCCCCCCCCCCTCCCCTCCTTTTTAAACTTCTCTTTCATCTAAAAACAAAAAAGTCGTTTCTTTGGAACGGGATTAAAAAAAAAACAAAAAATACTTACAAATTAGTTCCTTTCTGTGTGCCCTCAGATGACGTTCCTAAATATGTGGACACCTTCGATCCCAGAAAGAAAAAAAATATATGTCTTCTTATGTTCTCAGACTAAATTTTTAGCCAAATCAAAAAACTTTCTTTGTGTCATTTGGTTCCAAACTTTCTGTATGTATTCTTTTTTCATCACGTGACAGGAAACATGTATGTCAACTCTGTTCTATATTTAGACAGAGCTCTGACCCTGCAAACTGTAAACAGTCATGGAAGCAGTATGTGAATATAAACGTATGTAACCTAAACTTTAAACACAGACATACAAGAACCACACACACAACACACACAGTCAGCACACGCACAAACATGTTCTATTATATATTCCTTGACTTTGGATATTTTTTATAAAATGTATATGGCGGAAATATTTTATTTAGAGGAAAAGACGGGGGGGGGGGGGGGGGGGGTAATCATTGTATTTATTGCAAATAGTGGATTAGTTTTCAAGTTATCCATATGTTTTGCAAGGACATTTAAAAAATTACCAAGTTTTATTGAAAATTAATTGTATAAGTGTGACAGATTATATTGCTAGAGCTAGTAAAGTTTATGTGTAGATCTTTGAAGAAGTGGTTAGATTATGGTCTGTTATGTGGTACTCTTGGCTCTATATGTGTGCATGTGTGTGTGTGTGTTTTTGTGTGTGTCCAGCTAGAGTTCTAATCACTATGTCGTTCTTAAGTCTATAAAATGTTTGGATTTCACATCAGACAGATTATTGTTTTCTTTTTTTGTTTCTTCTAAAAGAAGTCTTTTGATTGAAAACGAACCACTAACTCCGGAATACAACAATTTGTTGTCAATAAATTTTAGCTCCTATATACAACATAGAGGGAAGTTATTTCTCTAAATAAGTAACAAATGTTAGATTTTTTAAAAATGAAAAATAAAGCACCGCTTCGTCCTAGACACTGTCAAAGACATCGTCCAAGTCATCGTCCAAGACATCGTCCAAGACCTTTTCCAAGACGGACAGCCATGAGTCTTGTGTCGGACGGTCTACACATTGCGGATTGTCCTACTAGAAGTTCTTTGCTTTGAGATTTGAACCAATTCACAGAGCACATATTTTAGTCTTTGTTTTTATAATATTACATCGCGCTCAAATATTGTTATTGTTTTAACCATTGACTTAAGCAAGTTGGACAGTTGAACACAGAAAGGGGGAGGATGCAAGGAGGCATGAGTATGAGAGTTAAGCCCCAGATTTCCTCGACCGGCCCAGAACGTTTCCGACTTGAAACTTGCTGGATAAGGAAGTGGCCTCTTAGGTTTAGAGTCGATATTATTTTTACCCACTTGATAAACGTTTGAAGGAAATATTTGTTGTAGTGACGTATCAATCTAAAGATGGAATAACGAGTCAAGCGCCATTTTGTTTGTATCATAGAACACCCCCGAGTCCAGCCATCTGTTACAAGACAGCTTCTTAAATCCTTTTTCACTGAAAAGATTCCCATGTGGTGACACCATGCACAGTGTGCACCCTAAGTGCCCTTTAACCTTTCGGGTAAGGGGAAGGAAAGGCAGCCGAGAAGCCGCTCTGCATAGAACTGACACCCACAGGCACCCACTGTGCTAGGGCCGGCCCTGATGACACGCATCAGTGAAATTACACCACGCTATTGATTAGGATTTTATACTATTCTGTGGAAGTTATAAACATATGTGCTTGGTAATAAAAGTTGTTTTTAACATATTTAAAATTATAATGATCAGGAAGCGTCGTCTCTACGTTTTGATAAAGCCACACGCCTATGTTAATGTATTCAGATTCCGTCCGTATATACCTGCTATATAACTGCAATACACGTGGACTAATAGGGGGGGGGGGTAAAGTCAGATGGGCTTCAGGGCGATCATGTGACTGGTTGCGTAGCAAAAAGCAGGCAACGTTCCATTTTTTTTTAAATTTCCCTGAATGTCTCGTGTCCATCTGCAGGCGAGGCTGTCACACTGTTACGAGGGCCAGTGTCACGTGATAGCTTTATCTACGTGATCTAAATATACACGACTCGTGAGAATGATACTCAATGAGTAATGTAGGCAACATTTGGATTTTAATAGATCAACACATTCATTGTTACGTTCACGGAGCTACATGAGGATGTAAACATCTGTTAATACAAGCAGTACTCATGAATATTGATTAATGAAGGTCACAATGTTGGGGATTGGTTATATATATTATATATATATAACACAATGATACATGATAATAAGTCAAGTTTTCTAGTGATGCGTTTAGGACAAGTCGAGAGAGAAAACAGGAAAGACAATTAAAAATACTTTAAAAGGCAATACCTCTTGTATATAACTTATTTAACGATTACTTTGCTCTTAATAACTAAAGAATGTTTAGATTAAAACGAAAAAAGGAACATCCCCCCCTCCCCACGATGTTCGTATAAATCTTCTACACTTTAGACTATTCTAATGATAGGCCCTATAGATCTAGACATAGATGACAAAGTGCAAACTGTTCCTGAACAATGATATATTTATAAACACTTGGATGGACATTACCATTGTACCACATTACGAAATACTCAAAGACTTTTAGTCCGTTGAAGAGAAATATTTTTTTCGTTCTCTGGCCAAATAAATTTTTTTTTTACTTTGAAAGATATAACAGTCAAGCTAGATTTGTCCAAGTGTGCCCAACGAGCTGGTAATACTTTTCTCAGCGCTATACATCAACTGTTAAAGATAAGATCATTGTATTGGTCCAAACAAATGGAAATTCAGTTTGATTACAATTTCCAAATCAGCATAACTACTATAAGTTTCAATCGATAACCCTTTTAATGCAAAAAAAATAATTATTGGAAGTACATATTATATGATACATCTATAATATTTTTGTTTATAGTGACTACGAATGTAGACCAAAGAAATTCCAGCCAAGCTAAACCTTGTTAAACTCATAGAAACAACTTGTCTCGGAAATCTCTCACAATACCAATATTACACCCACACACACAAAAAAAAGATAAAAACTTGTTAGAATCAACTGGATAGTGAATAGAATTACATAGACAGGCGGCCGCTGCGTATCAGTTGTCCTCATCCAGACTGTACCCTACATCGCTTATTTCCTCGAATTAATCGATCTGAGTCGTCACTGACAATTTGTGTAACGAATGAATGAATCTGAGCCAGGGGACAAGATGTACTTAAGAAACAAAGCTTGAGAACAGGGGCGGTGACTAATGAGGGGGTGGTGAGGAGGGAAATTATTTGAAGAAATAAAAAAATAATTGACGAAATGTATATTACAGAGTTACTTTGCATGATACTAACAAGGGTTACTTCGCTTGAATGTGCACTCTCTTAGTGTATGTGTATTACCTAGCAAACATAACAGCCTTAATTGTGATAATGGTTTTTAAATGTGTATAAGTAGTTGTTTTTTTCTCTAGTTTATCATATGTTTGTTTTACCAACCGGACATTTTGTGTGCCAGCAAGCGATGAATTTGGTTTTGGCATTTCTTCAACTATGACCACATTGCTCTGTCCAGTTCGTTCAATCCATAAGTCTGTGAAATTCTGAGACGTTATAACCTCCACAGTCTTATAGTCAACACTGAGAACCAATGTGTGGGTGTGTGGAAGGATGGGGGATGGGTGGGCAGGTAGTTGTTAGGTTACAGTACTACTGAAAAGTGAGGACGAGTGCTGAGGCTTTTAAGATGCATAATGAAATACTGTGGAAGAAGAAGGTAGAGAGAGAAAGAAAGAGATACAGAAAAAGTGATAGGGAAAGAAACAGAAAAACAGAGAAAGAATTAGATAGAGGGAGCAAGAAAGAGAGACAGAAAGAGATATAGAGAGAAAGAAAGAGATAGAGACAGAAAGAGAAAAAAGGAGACTGAGAAAATCTATGGAAAGGGAGGGGGGAGAGAAGCAAGAGACTGAGAACGGACACACAATGTTTCAACAGTAAAATAACATGACATTAAGACTACTAACTGTAATTCTGTTGAAATGTATACATATAATATGCATTCATTAAAATTTATTATAAATCCTGATTTTTTAATATAAACAATTGAAAGTAAGGAGTATATGGACAATTTCACACGTGTCACGCATAGAAATCAAAACCGTTTGACCAATTGTGATAAAATTTGGCACAAATATCCCTTAGATCATGGCGGAGACTGTAGTGTATGTTAAATGTCAAGCCCACAACCGCCCCCCCCCCCAAAAAAAAAAAATAATTAAATAAATAAAAAAGCTAAATTTATTTCTATTAAAGGACGAAAACTTTTTATCAAATAGGGGAAACCCGTTTTCACAGTATTTATATTTGATATAACTATCTCGGCTCAACTGTAAACCCATTTTCAGACTATACTTTTATTTTCGTAGCGAAAGAAAAAAATAAAGTAACACTCGCCAAGTTTGATATAGATCTAAATCCAATCCACTAGATTAGTAATACTCAAACTAAAGCCCGCAGTTTGCGGGAAATTTCCGGCTAGTAAAGAAATAAGTAAAAGGAATTAGCACATCCATCGGCGCGGAAGGAGCCAGCTTGAGTAGGCCCTGCCCCAGCTTTAGGAGGCCCTATCCCAACTTTAGTAGGCCCTGTCCCAGCTTTAGGAGGCCCTGTCCCAGCTTTACGAGACTCTGCCCCAGCTTTAGGAGACTCTGCCCCAGCTTTAGGAGGTCCTGTCCCAGCTTTACGAGACTCTGCCCCAGCTTTAGGAGGCCCTGCCCCAGCTTTAGGAGGCCCTGCCCCAGCGGGAGCCGTCCAACGTTTCCCTGCATTCTGTCCAAGTAATAAGAGCGCGTGTCTTATCAAGTTTAACTAAAGGGGGGCGGGGGCGGATCGATACTGAAGTGGGAGAGACATTCGAGGCAGTAGAGCGTGTACGTTTTAAATGGACTTGATTGCCAAAAGATCATGCTCATCAATAGCAAGACGTCTAGTAGCAGGCCTATTTTGTTCAGCAAGACCAGGGCCGGTCCTACAGGTTGCGGGCCCCTATGCGAGACGGATAGCGCGGGGCCTAATTTGGGTTGTGATAAGGATAATAAGTGAAAATTAAGATTTTGTATTAGAAAATAAATTCATCTTTGCATTTTATTTATACTTTACTAAGTACAAAGCACTGTCAAATTAACTTTACGAGCCATCTACAGTAGATAGTAGTTTTCCAACAAAAAGCCGATAAACATTCAGATCTGCCTTTTAGATTTACTATCGACTAGCAAATATCGCTTTTTTATGTATATATATATATAAGAGGTCGAGATAGATTTAGATTTATATTTGTATGCCAATGACTATTGAAGTAAATTAAGTATTTGAAGTTCTTGTTTTGGTTAAAATTCGGCTTATTATTACATTTTCATTAAATAAAAGCTGACAATGCCTTTTTTTTTATCGCGAGTAGATTGGCATTTTCCATGTTGAATGACACATCGAAACGACAATTTTGTCTGTTTTAATATTTGCATCAGTTTTCAGAAGGTTTTATAATATCTGGACATTTTCATGACTTTTACTTATATTTTATAATTTCAGGAGAATTACAGGAACCCTTTAATAATAAGTTAAAATGGTTTAATTTAATAATTCACACCTAGAATTCCAATCGCGCGGGGCCTATGAAGGTGCGTGGCCCACTGCGGCCGCATAGGTTGCAGTGGTCTAAGACCGGCCCTGAGCAAGACGTCTTGTAGCAGGCCTATTTTGTTGACACATAAAACGATGGTTAGTCATTCCAGAGAAATTGAACAGTATTGAAATCAGATGAAAGATTAAAGAACAAAATTGGCGAAGATGTGGGTCTCTTTGATCACGTCTCTCTCAGAAACAGTAAGGAAACTTCCTTCTTGGAAGACGACATGACGTCATGAATTTTTTTTTCCCAAACAATGATAATAATAGTTGAGATAACCACTGCATGGTAGAGGCTGATTTAAGACTGCCAGGTGGTTTATTGCGCCACAGTCTTGCTTGAAGTTATCCAAAAGCTCTACCAGCCTTAGCAAGGACCGTTTTTTATTTCTTGAAAGTGATGCATTGCTGTCTACCGTGCTTCCCAGATACGTTAACACTGATTTCCCACGTCCAGCTACGTGAAGTGACCAACCACGTCAATGGGATGGCCTATCACTGTGAACTCTGCGGCTGAGTTGATTTTTTTACAAAGCTTGTATCAACTCACTCTGTCTGTCAGTCCGGTACAATTTATTTCTCCAATCTCTGATAAGGCTCTGAAATTTTGCACAATTATTTCTTTTACCTGACAACACAAGAATCAATTTTAAAAATTAACCAATTAGTTAACTATTAGTTAACTATTGGTATTTAATTATTTTGTTTAGTATCGAACAAGGGAAAGAAATTGTACTTGACTAATGCGGTGGTATACCCTGTAGGTCGCCGCTTTAAAGTTTGCGATTTGATGGTTTAGTGGTTGGTATGTTGGCTTCAGGAGTTGTTCGAGTTTAGGTCTTTCAACTTTTTTTTTTATAAATGCATTTAAAAAGCGATCAGGGTTACATTCACTCACATACCCCCTTCGCTCTCCCCCTCCCCTCCCATTTTCACGCTGGTCCAGATAGTGATAGGATCGTAGCGTAATGAGAAAGCTAAAAGCATGAAATAACACTAAACTAAAACAATTGGTAAAAATATTTCTAATCGCACAGTATTATTGTTGTGAGTCTAGATCTATTACAAATTTAATTACATGGCTAATCCTTGCTAAAAGACACAACTACACCAAAGATAAGATTTGTTTTTTTTGTTTTTTTTAAGTATTAGCGGCACCTGAAAGGGAAAAAGATGCTATTAGTTTTGTGTGAAATGTCTGTCCGTCCGTCCCGTTTAGATCTCGTAAACTAGAAAAGAGAGTAAGAATCCGACATCACAATATTTAAGTCCATTCAAAGTTCTGATGCAACGCCTCTTTTTTCTTTTCTAAAAGCGAAAAATCTAATTTTTTTAATCACTTATGCAAGCAGTTTAAAAAAAAAATACACCACTTTTACAACTATTCATTATTAGTCCCAGCAAACATGGAAGGCTCTTTAGTAAGGGATAGAATATAATATAATGTTGCAACACATTTATGCTTATGGTTTTAGACTTTTGTTAAAAAATTATTTTTTTTTTACATTTGTATTGCTAGGTTATGTAAGTTCTGTGATTTCTACAAATAAATTGGACCCCCCCCCCATCCGAAAGTTTATGGTGGTGGGACGAGATTGATGCCATTGCCACCTCCCTACCCCACCAAATGGCCAACATACAAGGGGGGGAACGAAATAATCTAAAAATTGGTTGAAATAGAAATAATTAGTATATATTATTAACATAACTAATAAATTCGTATACAAACTGTGTGATTTCTTTACTTCAGGGGAGGGGGGGTCGGCCGAGGGGGGGGATCGCACCTACCGCCCTCCCCCTGGATCCGCCAGTGGTCATACGTAGAGCAATGATACAAATACTGAAGCAAAAATAACAGTTTTCTTAAACATTCAATGTTTACTTACAAGAAAAAAAAAACATGGTAAAGAAATATAAAAAAAAAAACGCACGGTTCATAGTTATAATAATTAGATTTGTACTCACCATTGATTGCTCTAGTTTTGCAGCCTCGGTCTCGTTCTTTAGAAACGCGCCGCTTCCTGTTTTAACATCTAGAACCAACGCTTTCATGTTTTCTGCTGATTTCTTGGATACAATGGAAGCGGTGATGATTCAAGAAGGTTTACTTTTTAAAAAGGTTTAAAGAAGAATAAAATAAGTCAGAAGATCTCGTTCAGCAAACAATAACTTATTCGGTTTGATTTCAACTAAACTCGGTTTCGAACACCTTGCATTCTCTTACCTAAGAAACCTATTTAACGGAGTGGCTCTCACTCATTTCATTGAAATAGATTTATTGATATTTAGACAAGTTGCCTTTTCGTAAGAAGAATATTAGAAACCACCTGAATGAGCAGCAGAAATACGGCAGCAGGGCCTCTTAGGGTCTCCAGTTGGTAGGGGCCTCGCATGGGACTAAAACAAATTAAGAGAAAAAATGGCGAAACTTGGGATCAGATCTGAAACATAGTAGAGAACTAGGGGACTGTACTCTACGGAAATAGCGATACATGGATTTTATTTGTCGATTAAAATTAGGCTTTAATAAATTGTGAACCTTTTATTTTTTGCTGTTTCTTTTTAATTTTTAAAAAATTTAATTCCGGACCACCAAATTCACTTTGCTTAGGGCCTCCAATTACCCAAGGCCGGCCCTGAATGTGGGAAAAGTGAATGTACCCATCCATTTGTAGTACACACCTTCATGTCTTTATAACATATGAATGAACCGAGTCTGTATGAATGAAATGAAACAACAAACTGTTACCTTGTCTAGCTTAGGACAAAATAAACAATGTCGTTCTCAGACTACGATTTAATAAAAAAAAAGACAAGGTACTTTAAGAAACATTTGATTCTGTTGGGGTACACAAACTTTTTAGGTTTTATTTCGTTTATAAGATTATTATTTAACACAAATAGACTAATTGAGCATAACATAAACATACATAGCCTAGTTGACCATAACATATACACACATAACCTAGTTTTATATCTTCTTGTTTTTATTGTTACATATCTCTATACCTGGAAGAGATAATTGTTAAACCAAACGATGCGGAAAGAAAATTGTGAGCTGTTCAGAGTGAGCGGGTAGAGGGTGCAATGATTGGCACAGAGAAGAACTAATCTCTTTCCTTTCATTAAGGGACAGAAGGCAGCTGATGTTGACGTAATGCCATCAGAGCGAATGCTGGCAGGAGATACCTTTGAGCTGCTTATGTGACCCAGAGAAGATAGTGAAATGGGTAAGAGTAAGTGCTTGACGTCATTCTCTAAGTCAGCAGATACATCACAGTCGTTCATGACGTCATTCTCTAAGTCAGCAGATACATCACAGTCGTTCATGACGTCATTCTCTAAGTCAGCAGATACATCACAGTCGTTCATTACATAAACGTTTATTCCTCAGCAAGCACATGGTTCACTATAGCCTCTAGACCTCACTATATGGACAGAGATGGTAACAAAGAAATGTATACACAGCAGTGGCGGTGAGTCAAACAAAAAATGGCTTGTTCCTCTACCACCAAAGCAAATGCCTCCTTTAACTGCTTTGCATACGATCGGGAATATCCATGTAGAATAGGGCTCTACAGTCAAATGGGGAAAACAAAATGCTCCATAGCTGTAATACCACTGATGGAGATCAAGAGGGAATGTCAACC